>OZ059807.1:9371801-9855146 GCA_964057025.1 Standfussiana lucernea | reverse complement strand
CCTCCACGCGTTCCTGAGAAAAACGGTCTTGACAGACGGACGGACGGACGGACGGACGGACGGACGGACGGACGGACAACAAAGTGATCTTATAAGGGTTCCGTTTTTTCCTTTTGAGGTACGGAACCCTAAAAAATAGGTAACCTAGCTAAGAATAGTACATGTCTACTAATAAAACATACGTACATAGATAAACTATGGACTTTTTCTCGTGGGATAGGCAGACTACGGAATACTACCTGTTGCGGTGGTTCTTTCATCAAAAGACCATCTCAGACACTAATCTGTATGGTCCTCATATGACTTGACCAATGTCTGGACTTTTAAAGAGACAATGACCTCTGAGTTTGTTTCGGCTGTTTCTTCTCAGAGTAGTCAGGTACGAAACACCGGCCCCATCTAGTTCTAAAACATAACATGATGTGACGTGTAAAAGTGTTTTTTAGGGTTCCGTACCTCAAAAGGAAAAAACGGAACCCTTATAAGATCACTTTGTTGTCCGTCCGTCCGTCCGTCCGTCCGTCCGTCTGTCAAGACCGTTTTTCTCAGGAACGCGTGGAGGTATCAAACTGAAATTTCTATATGATACTTAGTTCTACTGTCCCTGGAAGCTGTAGAAAAATCAACCTTCTAAGTCAACGCAATCAAAAGATACAGCCACTTAGGCCGCAAATTTCCGCAAATTTTCGAAACTCGCACGGGAATCAAAACCTACAGGGTACTTCCCGTGAACTTAGAATCTTGAAATTTTGTACGAAGTCACGTCTTATAGTACAGATATAGGAAAAATTACGAAAACCGTAAATTTTTAGTTTCGTCATATAAAAAAAAGTTATATACCCACAGGTTTGTACGGAACCCTCGGTGCGCGAGTCCAACTCGCACTTGACCGGTTTTTAAAACCTAGTTTACAGAAACAAATACGATTTTCGATCCATACATACTCCTTTATGACCTCGTTCATTATCAGTTTATCACTTATCAGTGATTATATGGTCAAACACGCACGCAGCGGACTTGTAATCATTATTATATTTCTTGTTTATACGAGAATATAATTATTGTCCTTGTCAAAATATAGCCAAATTACGTAGCTCTACGTGGTTAGCTACGGTTGAGTTCCTGGGCTATGTACTCATAAATGTTGCTCTTGGAATCTCTTCATTTGCCCTAATTAATAATGGTATTAGTTAGATGTTTAGGCAAGTTATTTACCGAAATCAAAGTGTTTTTGTTAAGGATTAATTTATTAGTCTAGGCTCGACCTAAGATTTAACTTTCGGACTGTTTCCATAGCTTCACTAAGAGCGTTGTCGAGATGGAGTAGCTTTGTTTATGAGTGGGTTTGTATTAGGTACTTAAAATAAACCAAATCTGTATAGTTAAAAAAGATACAAAAGTATAGAAGTAGGATTACAGCAAGTAACATTCAACGCTTACATAACTTGAATATAAATAAACACAATTTCAATGTCAAGGGGTAGATAGACATAATAAAACGCCATTTGCTACGATCTCTATAACCCTTGCTTCTTCCACTTGTATATTTCCTTTCATACTTACGCACCGGTTTCGATGTACCTGCTTCGTTGCCCCTGACCTTGCATATTGTGTGTTCCGTTGATAACGTTTCCTTAAGATATGGACAGGTTAATCCGCACATCTTGTTATTGAAATGAGGTGTACACCTCTGAAATAATCTGTATAGAAGGGGAGAAGTTCTGCTCGTTTCCTCCCCTGGAGTTGTACTCGTACTAACGTTGCGTGCTATAAACGAGTAAATACTTCATGTTTAAACGTTAAACAGCTGATGGTTTGCTTTTAGTTTTCTGTTATGCTATCTTAATTATTGTGAGTAAACTGTTGATATTGTAAGAAAACCTGCCTTTACCTACTTTTATTTGTTCTGTTTTTTCTAAAAATGTAAAATCTTAGCTTTTATTAGGCCAAGCAGGTGGGCAAATGTACCTTGTGGATTATATGGTTTTTCAAGTTTTAATGTGTTGGGGTAAGGTGGGTCAATGCTAATAATTAATGGACCGATAACCTTGACTCAGTTACACGTCGTTTATTGGAACTAAATTAAGGTAATTTTAAATTGGATGTTCTAATTAAAACATAACCGTAAAATAATTACATGATTGAATATGCTTTTTAGTTGTTAAAAGAAGTATTTTCAGAATATCAGTTGTCGAAATGAAAGCTAATGTGATCGCAGGTTACGATACAGGTAGCAATTAATGCAATATTTGCAGTTCAAACAAATTATTCCCTTCATGTTTTTTTAAACGCTATAACAAAAGATACCACGCAGTCTCCCAATTTTATCACTTATTCTGAGTGAAAAAATGAGGAAAATATTTAACACCTCATTTCATAATTTCACTTAAAAAAGTTAAAATAACACAATTAAAAATCTAGTTGACGTATATAATACTTTAAATACGCGTGCACAAGCTATAAACGTGTTTATTTATGTGTAAGTTATTTATTTATTTACTTACCTATTCTTTGCACGTGCTTATTATTATCTAGATATTCATATCCATAACAGTTCAATGACTGAAACGTGCCTAGTTCTTGGTCTTTAACTATAATTTAATTTGCGAATACCTACATAAATTTAATAATATTGATTGCTGAAAGTTTTGTTTGAGTGTAATGGACAGCTAAGTTATTACAGGCCTATATTAAAATGCCTCTATATCTATTTTTATCGAGCGTCCTCACTTGATTAAAATGGTTTATGACATTCAATGAAAACTCATAAATAGAATAATAAATAGAATGTATAATAATATTTTTAGTAATAGTAACATAGCGATGAATCAATTTTCTTTCAAAATATTCTGAGCGATATTTCGACTCAAGCAACGGCCCTTTTCTTCTTCTTCAACTTTGTTTATTTTTGGCATTAAGATTTCTTTCACCGATATCGAAGCCAAAGTTTTCGTAACACCCAGCTTTTTCAAAGCCGTGGGTGGAAACACTAACAAAATATAAACATGAAATTGTGCCTTTCGTGTTTTCCATTTACTAAGTAACACGCTCAAAGGTCAGCATTGTGTCTAGAATGACAATGCATCTAGGGTATTTCTAGTATGCAGATATATCCATAGGTAGCATTAAGCACTTAAAATCGTGGTTGTTGTTTAATACCATAAATGATACAGCTTTACTCATTGTTTTCTTGTATGTTTCCAGGTGACGCGCTGCGTAGCGGTGGTTAAAGCGGCTCTGCCGCTTTAAATGGACAAACGCAAGATGCTGCCAAAGAGAGCGCGTATGGATAGCATGCGGGGTCCCATCGCCAACGGACCCTTGCAGTCGAGGTGAATATTATACACATTTGTACAAACATTATGAAAGCAGAGCCCGGTCTAAACAGAGCATAGAACACAGAATTGGTTTAGACCACTAATTATTGTTTAGGTACTAACTAACTAGTACTAGATCTTTGATCTAAGTAACTGTTGTCAATGCTTGTTTGCTCGTAATATTACTTATCAATTTAGTTTTCGAACTAAATCAACTCGGTATAATTAAATCTCATAATTATCCAAGCCGCCACTGATTTAATTCAATCACAATCTACAATCAGAAACTCCAACAGTTTAGCAAAGATCGAATCTAGCGGAGTCGTTCGTCTAATTCGTAAGCTGGTCGCGAGTGAACGCGGGTGGCAAGTTAACAAAGCGTCGTCCGCCGTCTATTGGGCTCACTCCACTTATTCTTTTCTCGCACTAATCCTATTTGGTTTCCATCAAAACTTGCCCGAAGGGTTGCGTCCCCGCGCCCCACTCCAATGCTCTCGGCCTCTTTGTTTGCCACCAAAATCTGTTTTCGTCTGCCCCCGGAAAAGTTTGTTGGAATTCTGAAAACTCCCTCCTTACCCGCCCGGAATTACTTTCCCGTTTCGCCGCCCGAAACTTTCCCCGGCAATAATAATAATTCCGCTCCGCTATGACGAAAGTTTAAATTATTAGTTTAATCGTACTGGTGTGCTTTAATTATTTTCGGCGGGGCCAGGGGGGGATGTTCGGGGCACGTCCTCTCCTCGTGATTAGCTAACTTGTCCCCGACTGCCGACTGCTATCCCCAATCTCTCCTAGTTTCCAATATTTGTCGGTTTGCTTAGAAATTTAATTTGTCCATTAATTTTGGTTTGTCTATTACCAAAGCTAATTGGCAGTTACAAACTTGTAATTTCGCTGTTCGGCGTATCTCTTAATCTAAATTGGAGTAGCCAAGTTATTTAGTACTAAACTTGAATGCCTTTAGTGTTGCAGCGATTCTCGCTAGTTACTTTACGATTTATCGTGTTGTCCTATTTTAGCATTCCTTCGTTGTTGTTCGAAGAAATTCTATCTCTTCATTTAAAAATGTCCAGTCACGTTTAACACATCTGCATTTCTAAGACTGTAAAATTTGATTGCCAGTTTAGAATTGGCACTATCTGCAAATAGTCTGCTACGTTTCAAATAAAACTACGTGTTATGAGGAGAGAAAGTGGCCTCATGAGTCGACGTGCGCCAATCAGACGTCGCAGTTATTACACAAACGATATCAGAATATTAATAACGTATAAAATAGTAGTTTCCATTTTTATGTGACCGATAGTAAAATCATTTGCATGTAGATTTTATTGCCTACGTTATATTCAATCCCCAGATTTGGACATAATTGGCATATAAAAGTCACAATTAATATGCGTTAAATTAGATTCCATTCTTAGTGACGAAGAATTCATCAGTTACGGTATACCTCAAGGAAGTATCCTCAAGTAGGCGTTTATATCGACGAGACGAGAGGCTAGATTGGCGCACGCATACGGATAAGCTATACTCCCGGCTATGTAAACTAATTTAATTATTTAAAGAGCTCAGACATGCGGCCGACATTGAAACAGCTTCACTAGTATACCGTTCACTGTGTGAGTCGATCATCATTTACTGCATCCCGGTCTGGGGTGGGACCTTCAAAACCGTGATGCTTAGGGTGGAACGAGCCCAGCGGGCAGTTCTCAAAGTTATGTATTTCCGTAAAAGGGACTACCCCACGGTCCAGTTGTACTCAGAAGCCCAAGTACTTACGGTGAGAAAACTACGTCCTCCGCTCTGTCTTGCACGTCCGTCATTCCACGATACCACTAGATAGTAATCTATGCAATCGGCGGAGTGGCTTTCCTATATGTGAATCTGTTCAGTGCCGTACTGCACTTGCACGACGACACAATCACGCGCAAAGCTCCCAAATGTACAATAAAATAAACAAAAAGCTTTTAATTCATAAACTGACCTTGCACAAAGTCAAGCAGAGTGTTAAGGTATGGCTACTGTCGCTGAACTATGACAAAACAGAGATTTTTTTTTATCAATTTCGTAACATTAATGCTAAGGCATCGCTTGACAGGCACTTAATTTCTCACTGCTCTCACGATTGCTGAAAACCCTTCCTGATAATTTATTCCATACACACATACACACAGGGTCACAAACACACGCAGACACTCTCATACACAATACAGGCTTCTTTTAACCGCTTTTAATTTATTTTTTGTTGTTACTATAGATTTTATTTTATTTCTAATTTCGAGACTTAATTTTGTAACCATTTTCTTGTGTAATAAAGATTAAAGATACATATAACATTTTGAATAGTCATAATAAAAAATGAATTCATAAATAATGCAACGATAAAGCTAACACGTTTAGTTTTGAAGAAACAAGCGGCTTATGTACTTGATGTTCTTTCATTTTAATAACTATTCAACATGTTTTGAACATTATTAATTCGCAGAAACGAAAACGCATGAAAAGGAAAAGAAACAGTTCGTGGCTTAACAATGTGAAACAAGTATGAATCACAACGAAGTTTCTTAATTGTACTTTTCTCAGTAATGAATGACTAATTACAAATGAAATAACTGTGCCGTCCATATCGTTTCATTCATTGTGTTACGTGTCTTATGCGCGTTCTACGCCCCATTATTGTTTTAGTACATGATAAACAAAACTAACTAGTGTCATTAATATTGTAGTCGGACGTATTTCAGATATCCAATATGGCGGTTAACCTATAGCCAGCGGTATGCAAATAAATTAATATGGTATTTTGGACAACCTTACAATCTTTTGTGGTAATATCAGAGCTTTTCAGCGCCTTTAAAAGCTCTTGGGGTATCAGATTTGATACAAGAAACGGTTATGCGAATATTTTCGTGCATTCCTAGAAACATGCGTTGGATTCGTTTATTATAAACATTTACCAGTTATGCTTGGCCTAGGCATAAAGTAAATGTTTTTTGATGGATTGAATCTTCTTATTTCTTTATAAGAAATATTCTACCCACATGCTCTGCATAATCTTTTCTAGCGCTACACAATTCTTATACGTAGAAGCAAGTTACCTACGTAGTCCATTTTATCAACGAAAAAATCAATTGTGAAGAAATAACCCATTGAAAGTTTTCATCGGAACTTATTCAACCTATTAACCTAATGCCTAAAACAACACCGCTTAATCCAAAGTGTTTAAAACCGTCGTGTATAAAGAGCAGCTTCGTTTGTTTTTCAACCACCGGCAAAAGTTGGTGAAATTGACGGCCAAACTCCAATGGAGGCGGGATGAAAATAGAAAAGTAGCACCCGTACACGTGTTCGTAAACCGTGTGGCATGATTGATCTTAGTTCTATTTATAAATATGTTTTGATGAACTAGGGTGTTTTCGTTGTCGATTGTCTGTGTTAGCTTTGTGGCAAAACTTGGTTCGGCTTTCTTCATTATATATAGAATTTCTTGGAGAATATCAGTTGGCTGAGGCTGGTCGCTTGTTTTATATGAATTAAGTTTTGTTGATTTTTGGACAAAAACTTGTTTGAATTTGGGTTAAAATGCTAAATGAGTTAGGACTTGTTCATTAATATTGTCATGTATTGGACGTATGAAACGTCCCACTCGTAAACGCTTCATTTTGACGACAACCCTGCCAACATATTTAGCCTATAGTAAACACTAATTTGAGACTGTGAAACTTTTTATTTATAGATTTCGAATAATTTATGTATGGAGGAGCTCGTGGCTGAAATAATAACAGCCGCTCGGATCAATCTCCAGGTTAAGCCGCGCTTGCCTAGGTTGGTCTCTGGATGGGTGACCACCCATTATATACCAAGTTTCCCCCGTGCCTCGGAAAGCACGCTAAGCCGTTGTTCCCGGTTGTCATTTGAAGATCTTTGACAGTCGTTATAAGTAGTCAGTAGCCCGAAAGTCTGAAAACCAGTCTTACCAAGGGTTATCGTATTACCCGGTACTAACTGGGTTGTGGAGGTCAGATAGGCAGTCGCTCCATGTAAAATACTGGTATTCGGGTGCATCCGGTTAGGCTGGAAGCCGACCCCAACATAATTGGAAAAAGGCTAGGCAGAATCATCTGCCTAGCCTTTTTATCAAAATTTTTAATTATTCGAAATCATCAGATTTCGAATAATTTATGTCTCCACATTATTTGCCGTCGTTCAAGTTTTGTTTAAATGGGCGTTGGATGCCTGTTTTCTGACGATAGTTAGAGAATCCATCAAATAACTAGCAGTTTTGATAACATGAACAAATATAATGTTATGTCGCTGTCGTGCATCGTAACGCCCGCGTCGCCGCTCCGTCGCTATTCCAGTTATTTCAGCGGGTGTCTGAAATTGACGGCCAAACAATATAGAGGAAATTAAAAACATTTTGTTTGAGACCGTTCTTTTATTGTAATGGAACATCTTTTCTGCTTTATTAGTTAGGCAGTATGAATGGTCGGTTCGTATATCGCGTTGTTCCAATAATATGCCGGTTATGTCGCCAACATTGTCGTCGTTTGATAATGTGCTGTAAGCGTTACGCATTCTTTATCACTTACGTTTTATGTAACGTTTGCGTCATACACATTTACTGCTTTACGATGTTATTTATTGCCACTTAGTGTTAATGTATGAGTTGATATGAAAGTGCTTTCTCTCTTTACACGGTAGGTTGGTACTTGTTACCAATGTTATTAAGGCGCCAGAGGGCAAATATTATGTAGTTGTTTTGTGTGACACAAGTTGCCAGTACTTTTTTTTTTTGTAAGCCTACCTTTCCTACTACTGGTCTTCCCATTACTTCATCTCCTCTCGATGTTGTACTTCTACTCGACAATGCATGAGGAAACCGTCCACAGTGTCCAGCCATCTCCTCGGTCTGCCGCGACCCCGTCTAACTTTCTTTTCTTAGTCTTGCTTGCGATATAAATATGTGCAAAGTTCGAAGATTGTACACATTATTTTAGCATTTGGCCAGACCTGCTTACTTACCAAGTCTTCATTTTGTGAGTCTTTTTGGTTCTCAAAATAAATCTTTTCAGTTCTCGCATATTTTTTAACTTCTATAACTACGAGTATAAGCTTTCGAAGTTAAGCAAACTTGGAAACTTTATACAACTTATAACATTCCAAGAACGTTATGTTATCTTTGAACATGCTTCAAGACTGAACTAAGTTTGTACAATGTTCAAATTGTTAACTAGTTTTTATTTTGAGATGTTTCGTGCACGTTCCTCCGTGACCTGAAATCAGTTGATGCCAAAAACTAAAACTTAACACAAAATAAAAAAAACCAATATCTTCTATGAATACACATATCACATATCTTTTTTTTTTAGTAAGTATCCAGTCTAACTGGATTTCTGATGTGGCTAAAATTTTCGACTGGTTCTTTAAAATTTTCGTTTATTTAAAATTTGTATGCCCTCGCGGCAAAACATAGCGCTCAAATACCTAAAACCTATCACCTTTATGTAAATACCTATGTCAAATAAAGATTCTGATTCTGATTCTCTAGACCTAGTAATTGTGTTTAGATCTGCCTCTAATTCTATTTACGCATACCATGTTTCAATAAAAATAACAATAGATTATCACGACTGTTTCCACATCTCGCCATTTATGTTTTAATCGGCGAGCCCATTACTATATCAACCGGTCACAAATTTAGACTTCGGACTTCTACTGAGAAATGCAGTTAGAAAATTAACGCTAATAACGTTTTGTCCGAATCGGGAATCAAACCCAGGAGGAGGATCATACTCAGCAGTGGCACATGCGACCACTAGACCTTATTTATTGATTTTATTGTTTATTTTTATTACTTTTGAATACATCTGTGGTGATTTTAGAGCTAACAATAAAATACAGTGAATATTTGTATAAACTCTGCTTATTGTATGATTCCAGGCCCCTGGTGGCGTTATTAGACGGACGCGACTGTACAGTCGAGATGCCGATACTGAAGGACGTGGCCACAGTCGCGTTTTGCGACGCACAGTCCACCTCGGAGATACACGAGAAGGTGCTGAACGAGGCCGTGGGCGCGCTGATGTGGCACACCATCATACTGACCAAGGAAGACCTCGAGAAGTTCAAGGCGTTAAGGATCATAGTCCGTATCGGCTCCGGCGTTGATAATATTGATGTCAAAGCTGCTGGGGAACTAGGTGAGGCCTACTTACTTTTATAATTTTATAGATAGACGGGCTGACCCGCGCAACTTCGTCTGCGTAACATTTTTGATTGATGCTCCGGCCTCCGCTCCTATTGGTTACAGCGTAATGTTATATAGCCTGTAGCCTCGATAAATGGGCTATCCAACACTAAAATAATTTTTCAATTCGAACCTGTAGTTCTTGAGATTAGCGCGTTCAACCAAACAAACAAAAAAACTTTTCAGCTTTTTAATAAATATTAGTATAGATAAGGGCAAGTATCGTCATTCGGACTCTGGACGCCTGTCGGTGGAAATCGCCGTCAAGGTAGATCGCGGCGAAGTTGGTGTGACGATCTGATCCTGTTCGCGGGGCGAACATGGCCAGGTATTGCACAGGTTAGAGAGGTTTGGAAAGAAAATGGGGAGGGCTTTGCTCAGCAGTGGGACACTCAATAGGCTAACAAAAAATAAAATAAGAAATACTGCGTTTTTTGAATAGGTTTGAGCGCGCGCGCATTACTGAAACGGGCAAGGCATTCCATGGTCGTCCTGCTTCCACTGTAAATGACTTGTCGTAAAATTTGGTAGAATGCTTTGTCATCTCTAGTTATCCGATGACCTCAGATATCTATTATGTGTGTCATGAAGGAACTTGAAATGTTGTTAAATGAGGGGGTTGTAGGATTGAAAAGAATACTATAGAGCTGAAACAAGATATGAGAATTTCGGCGAAGACGTTTGGGAAGTCAGATGAGCTTTATATGAAATTCGGAAATGTGATCAAATTTGCGCACCCCAAATATAATTTTATGTCTCTTTATTGACATCCACAGGACGTAGAAATATCCACCTGGATACTTCGAGTAGAGTTGTTGGTAGTCAGTTTTATTGAATTTTCAAATCTGGAATTGCTGTTAGTAGCAAATTCATTAATTGATCAAAAAGTGATGACTTATAGTAGTCAAATAATAAGTTATGATTCCTTTGGATTCGTACCCAGAAGTTAAACTATGCCCTTAATAATAGTTAGTTCCTTAATTTTCAATAACCTGTATCTTTAAAATGTTCCAGGCATAGCGGTATGTAATGTGCCCGGCTACGGCGTGGAAGAGGTAGCGGACACGACAATGTGTCTCATACTGAACCTGTATCGGCGGACGTACTGGCTCGCCAACATGGTGCGGGAAGGGAAAAAATTCACAGGTATGCCATCACCAACACTTGATGTTTTTATCATAGATTTCTATATCCCGTTCCCGCGATTTCTCAAGCATCTGTGGATGCAAATGCATCCCAGGAGAACTACTTCATGTACATTTCTTTTTAAACCCGTATTAACTCACTGCTTGACTGTCTCCCCGGTAGACTTCTCTGGCCACCTCGCGCTAACTTTTTTAAGTCCTCGCTCCAGCTGCGTCTCCTAGGCCGCCCTTGGCGTCTACGCTCGACTTGCAACTGCGTGACTCAATCTTACAAATACGGCAGACAGAAAAAACGAACGATACGGTACGGTTACGGTAAATAGGTTAAGGGTGCCTTCACGTGTTATTTTGTAGATTGCGTGATGTTTGATGAACTATCATCTCCGAAAGATTACGTCGTTTAGCCTAGCAACAGTCATTCAGCCAAAATTTGTCGTTATTCAAATTCACAAAACTGATATTTACGTCAACACATGACGGAAAGTATGCCCTTGAGATGTAATAAAACTCGGCGGTATTGTAATGAAATACTTTACTACGTTCGCGATACGTGCAGGCGATAAATATAGCCATTCTTGAAGCTATTTTTAAATTGTATTCTACGTATTAATGATACTGATAAATTGATGTTGCTACAATATTTCATGCTTAACAACAAAGTTGCTGTTTTTAAATGGCTAAGCTCGTTATGTAAAGAAGTTTCTGTAGAAACTTGTTGCTTTGTATGTCCCAAAGTCTTTAACATATCCTTCTTCTTCTTGTCCATATCCCCAATTCATTCATAGCGCCTTCTCAAAGTATGGAAACCAAATTTTTTGATAAGACATAAATGCGGGTTAAGAATCTTTTGGTTTAAAATTTTTAGGACATCCTTACTAATAACTTACCTTGTTCCTATTTATATTTAGTATTTGTTCCTATTTGTTCTTTTGTATTTGACAGCCAGCAGATGTTTTTTGTTTCATGATTCCCTCCATATAATCTAGGTAGGCAGAGTAGCTTTTGGTTGTTCTTTTACTAGAATTTAAACCCTAGATGAGATGATGTCCCGCCCCCTCTCCTACTCCTCGTGCAACTCCACCTGTACCTCACCTATCAGAAGCCACTCGAGAATGCCGAGTTCTAGTCAAAGCTCATTTAATTTAAACAATAATGGGAATCATTGACACAAGAAGAAGCACCCTAGACCTTCATTTATGTGAAAAACTAACATATGTGTGTTTCCCGGCGCAGGTCCGGAGCAGGTGCGCGAGGCGGCGACGGGCTGCGCGCGCATCCGCGGCGACACGCTCGGCATCGTGGGGCTGGGGCGTATCGGCTCGGCCGTCGCGTTGCGCGCCAAGGCCTTCGGCTTCAACGTCATCTTCTACGACCCATACCTGCCCGACGGCATCGAGAAGTCGCTCGGGCTCACCAGGGTCTATACGCTTCAGGTGAATATTGCCACAGTAATCATACTAACAGGGCAACTGGAAGATCTCCAGATCCCCACACTGAACTGCATAGGAAAACTAGAAGGTCCCATGATGAAGGCGCGTTAAACTTGCAAGTCGTGTTATTGGTCTACCTCTTCGTAAGTATATCGTCAGTTACAAACATGATACTGGTATTGTTAGCCCATGGTATCGCAATGCTGGGTGAGGGCCTGTCCGCATGACGTACAGTAATGTTTAGAACTTTCAGGGTGTTGAACCCAATTTTTAGCCAAGTCCTCAGGTGACCATGCTGTACGGACCAAACTGGGTTAACCACCAACTGCAAAAAACATGACATCTGTTAGACCAGGGCCAATAATTTGATTTTTAAAGCATAAAATACTTAGCAGTTGATTTTTACTTCATTACTTACACCATAGACTATATTTTCCAACCACTCCCATACTGCTAAGAATTTTTCGTCAATTACAGTTTGGCTCTGGTCTATGTTGCCTATCGCAGATAAAAAATGGACTATAAGGACAACTTATATGCCATAAACCCTAGTTATGCATAACATCACGCCTGTACTCCCGGAAGGGTTAGACAGAGGTGTACCCACATTTCCCCAATTATTTTTAAGTCCCATGTAATAGGGGGCGAGCCTATTGCCACTAACCGGCCACAAATCCAGACTGCTACTGAGATATACCTGATGGAAAAACTCAATAACACTTCGCCCGATCTGGAAATCGAACTCAGGACCTCATTCTCAGCAGTCGCACTTGCGACCACTCGACCGACGGGCAGTCACCCTGGGACCCTGGTTTTCAAATACTAATTGCATGATTGTCGTTTCCAGGACCTCCTATTCCAGAGTGATTGTGTATCATTGCATTGCAGCTTAAACGAACACAATCACCACCTCATCAACGAGTTCACTATCAAACAGATGCGCCCAGGTGAATATAACGCGTTTATTATACTTGTATTAGAAACAGTAAAGTTCAGCAATTGACGAAGCAGAAGTATCGTCATTCTGGTTTGATCAAAGATATTTGATAGAAAAGAAAGGTGTTAACAGACATAATGTGTCTGTTAATGAATGTTTTAAACTCACTATTAGTGAAAATGCGTGTGGAAAAATTCCACACTGAAAAAATAAATAAATAAGACAGTAAAAACAATTTCATCAGTTCAATAATTAATGTAGCCACAATCCAACACATATTTCAGGAAATTATTTAAAACATGTGTTATACACGTAAGACAGCTTCTACCTGTCATTCTTGAATGTTGTACACAAAAATATCGAAATTTAATTCAAGATGCGTGTCCGCGTGTTAAATTTTTTCGAGCGTAATTGAAAAGAATGTTCGAGACTCGATTGATGTGTCGTGACTAGCTTTTGTACGAGGCTTCCTTAATCACCCGAGCAGTGAAAAATACGTATCCATCTATCGGAGTCTCCCGGCCATAAACTATAACAGTGCGAAAGCTGTCATGAATTTTTCTCTTTTGATGCGTGACAAAAAGGACAAACCCGAAAAAAAAACACCTTCGCAATTGTAATACTTGTAGGAATGTTACTCTCAAAGAGAGGAGGCCTGTGTCTCAGCAGTAGTAACGTTCATAACATTGTAAACTGATGATGTTACGAAGGTAACTAATTTAGTTAAGTCCTTAGAATAAGGTTCTTTATTTCGTTTCCAGGCGCGTTCCTGGTGAACACGGCGCGCGGCGGGCTGGTGGACGACGAGGGGCTGGCGGCCGCGCTCAAGCAGGGCCGCATCCGCGCCGCCGCGCTCGACGTGCACGAGAACGAGCCCTTCAACGTGTTCCAAGTACGTACTGCCCCAGTCACCACGCATATGGGAGATAGTCACGCTACACTATTCCCAACAACTGTAACTTCTGAAAGCAAGAATCAACAGTAGTGACCACCAGAAAAGCACCGAGGCAATGAAGTTCAATTAGACCCAGTGAAACGATTCAACTGACTTGGATCCCACGGCGAAAAAAATAATAGTTGAGATCTTCCCCTCCTTATCAAGCCGGAGTCAGCCCAATAGGTAAAAAGGGACGTTTACAATTAGGATAGGCTCAGTTGCTTAGGAGGCACGAATAAAATATCATTGATATTAGTACCCAGAACAACTGCCTGTAGGCCGCCATGCAAATATTTGTTCCGTGCGGGAATCGAACCCGCGATACGCAGCGCAGCAGCAAATTGCTCAGCCAACCTTGCCGTCGTGTTCGTATTTGTGTCGTGTTGTGTATGGTATGACTTCCTCACAGGGTCCGCTGAAAGACGCGCCGAACGTGCTGTGCACGCCCCACGCGGCGTTCTACTCGGACGCGTCGGCGCAGGAGCTGCGCGAGATGGCGGCGTCCGAGATCCGGCGCGCCATCGTGGGCCGCATCCCCGACTGCCTACGCAACTGCGTCAACAAGGACTACTTCCTGGGCGGCGCCGGCGTCATGGCGGGCGCGCCGCTGGCCGCGCCGGCCGCGCCGCCCGCGCCCTACCCCGAGGGCATCAACGGCGGCTACTACGCGGCGGCGCAGGCGGCGCACTCCACCACGGCCGTGCACGACGCGCCGGCGCCGGCCGCGCCCGCGCCCGCGCCGCACGCGCCGCTCACGCCGCACGCGCCGCACACGCCGCACACGCCGCACGCGCCGCAGCCGCCCATCTCCCTGGTCAGTGCCAGTGGTAATGCGCCTCAATACTATACCGTCACACCTCGCACCCACCACCACCACCTGCATCCTCCTGCATCCACCACCGGCTACACGCTGGATTGCTCCCCTTCCTACTGCATGTTCTCAATCATTTATTTAATTATTTTACCATCGAACCTTACCAACTAAGCACGACGCAGAACTTTAACCCCATTATTAAAAAAATTAAGATTACAGAAATTTCTTTGTTCCGTCTACCAAATAATTTAAAAAGCCCCACCAAGTTTATTGTAGTTAAGTTTAAATAGCGTGTTTTTGAAGATCATCGAGTAACGTTTATCTTTCGTGTGTTGCAGCCAATCAACACGTCGGATCCGGCCAACCATCAGTTGAACAAGCAGGAGAGCTCCGACGTCCACTAGGCGACGACGATGCGCTACGTTACAGTACCGTGATCACGCCGAGCGACTAAACAAACATACAAACAAACAATAGTTTTATTGATTCCATCGCAATTATGTCATAAGTACCTATGTCGTAAGCCAACGAGTGATATAATATGTAGTCGCGGCGTTTGCATAGAGGCGACACAACGCTTTATATTATAAAAAAATAAAATAGTAAATTAGTGAGTCTTTGTGCGTCGATAGTCGGTACGATCCGCGGCGAGTGTCTGTCTGTCCTCTTCCAATTTGTTTTATAGTGAAATACGTTCCTATAGCGGGGTAGGGGACCAATGGAGTGGGCATGAGTGACTGTACAACTGTCGTCTAAACTTCTTCCCTTTGAGCACCTCGCTAAATAGCCGAATTTGAGTATGGGGAAAACAATCATGATTGGCACTCCACTTGTTTTCTACTTCATGGTTTTCATAGTTAATTCATGTTAACTGACAATAAAAATGACTATGCAAAAGATATCGAACTTTCTGAATATAAAGGCACTGAACTTTTGAAAGTTATACAGTGAGTCGGGACATCTCCATTCTCGAACATGTTTTATATAAATATAAACGTCTGATAAATGAGACAAATAATGTAATTAGTGCATACGGCTTGTGTGTGACTGTACACAGTTTTATTTCAGTGTGATTAAGAGATTCCTTGTGGAACGCACGCCCGTCTCGATGCAAACGTCGCGCGATATGAGCGAATAGTTGATTCTGTGTTTGTATTTGGTAAGTTGGGACAGCTATAAATAGATACTGTTATGGTAAAATGCGTGTTTTGATCGCGGGCCGAAGCGTGTATGTTCAGATTGTACTACGTGTAAATAATGCGATAAAATTTCAGTACGTTAGGTCTACTCCACACAGTCGAGCATCGCGGTAAATTCTGCGGTGAGGTAGGCCAAGACTCCTAGAGTCTGCTTCTTAAAGCTGCCAATGACAAAAGCGATGACCTACTGTTCGGAGTAGATGGTTTCACGTTGTCGATAGTTAGCTGCTGGTTCCCTGTTCGCACCACAACACTTCTAAGCAGGAATAAGTTCTCTTAAGTCTTGCCCATTTGAGGGCATTGATAAAATAATAATTCAGGTCGAATTTTGAACAAGTATTTTATAATGGAAAGTTTTTGCTCAAGAGAATCTTAATGTCGGGTGGATTCAATGGTCAGTCAAAGTTAGTTGATTGATAAGTTATTCTTGCATAATAAGTAAACCTGTAAAGTAGGATCAAGAGATTCACGTTTCCAAGAACGCCTTACAGTGATAGGGTAAAATATAAGTTGTGGAAACTTATGTAATTTACGGCAGTAGCAGTTGAATTTTGGTATTCGTGTAAATGTGAATAAAGCATGCTTCTTCGCCTGTCCTGATCTGTTCAGAGACTAAATAAATAGCTCTTATACAGAGCTAAAAACATGTACAAATCGAAGAAACACTACTGTTGTAAGCAAATTAAATTGTCAGTCCCATCCCTCAGCTAGATATTATCGCGTTATTCAGACGTGCGTACTGTGTGTGTGTTGAATCAAAGCGCTGGAGTATACTGTGTACTAGCATACGTTCGATGCATGGTCCCAGCTGGTCTATAAGCATTTGATCGCATTTGTTTGTACCCACAAGGCCGAGCCCCGGTCCGGCCCGGCCCGAGCGCATGCATTCGAACTGTTATTTTTAAGTAATCAACAAAAGGACTGTAGAATTCTATCATCACACTTTATTAACGAGAAAAACGGATGTCTTCGTGTTTCTTTTTTTTTACTTTGAAAATGTACAAAATCATCCTTCATTTGAATATTTTTTTTAAATAGAGTTTAAGTGACGAATTTGTACATGAAAGAACACTATGATATAACATTTAGAACCGAAAAGCAATAGAGGGGCCCCGCCCCGCCGAGCACCCGTTTGACAATCGTGAGAATTGGTATTTAAAAATTAGTATTTACTTACAGTTTAGTTTAATGACAAAAACAATGTGTATATTTTATGAGAAAGTGAAAAGTTCTTAAATAAAACTATTGTTTTCGGATTAATTACCAGAGTGTTTTATTTACTATCAAACAAATGTCAACCTCATGCATCTCCGGTTCTGATTGACCAACATACAACAAATACATAATAAAACTATTGAGATATATCTCGACCACTGGCTTCTATACTTATCTAGCACATTTTGTAAGTTAGAAAAGGCCTACTATAATAAAATATTCATGCATTATATTTCACATTTGCAACTTTAAAAACACAAGTTTTACAAATATAATATTTCATGCAGAACTGAGATCTTTAGTTTAAATTGGCACCTATTTTATTATTCCTAACAAATAAATTAACATTTCGGGGCTATAACAAACTATGTAGTAACTCGTTGGCAAATAACGCCTTTTAAAAAAAAGGTTTATTCGATAAATGGAATGATTTGTCCAAAATTACAAACGTCAAATCTCATGGCAGCTGTTATGATTTTTTGTCAGAAGTAAAACAACAACCCAGAGTATAGCTGTACAGGGATCTTTTGGTGCGTGGCCAACATTGGAACTAACGCCACAATCTTGTCTGCGTCAGGATGGCTGGACCAAGAGAGATTTTAGAGGTTTGAGCAATACCAAGCTGTTATACCTATTTTATACTATTTTGTACCAGACATCAAAAAACTAGTACCTCGCTGAAGAGGGAAAACTATTACGAGGAAAGTGGCCAGGCATTCTGACTTCAGAATGGCTGGACCAAACTGGTTTCACCTAGTTGTAGGCGTTATAACTAGTTCATCTTTTCGTTAAAATATAGTACCTCATCAGTACCTCAACATATATTTTTCTTATATTTTTTCGATAAGCCATAAATAAGTTACACCTGCAACAAGAAGAATTCGCACTTGCCCGGTTTTTTTAAAGCCCGTAGATACTTTATAACGAAACTAAATATGTTTAAAATAAATAAATGGAGAAATACAACAAAAATAAAAACCGGCCAAGTACTTTTGAGTCGAAATCGCGCACGAATATTTGTTTTATTTTAATTACTTATTTTTAAAGTGAATATAACTAAATATTCTGTGAATATTTCAAGCGTCTACCTTTTGCCGTTATCAATATCGAGCAAAAAAAATCACGTTTGTTGTATGGGAGCCCCCTTAAATATTTATTATATTCTGTGTTTTAGTATTTATTGTTATAGCGGCAACAGAAATACATCATCTATAAAAATTCTTAGTAATAGGGTCCTGTTTTACCCTTTGGGTACGGAACCCTAGAAATAGATAGCTCCCAAACAACAAACGTGATTTTTTTTGCTCGATATTGATAACGGCAAAAGGTAGACGCTTGAAATATTCACAGAATATTTAGTTATATTCACTTTAAAAATAAGTAATTAAAATAAAACAAATATTTAAGGGAGGCTCCCATACAACAAACGTGATTTTTTTTTGCAGTTTTTTATAGATAATGGTATAGAACCCTTCGTGCGCGATTTCGACTCATAAATTCTTGGCCGGTTTTTATTTTTGTTGTATTTATCCTATTTATTTATTTTAAACATATTTAGTTTCGTTATAAAGTATCTACGGGCTTTAAAAAAACCGGGCAAGTGCGAGTTCTTCTTGTTGTAGGTGTAACTTATTTATGGCTTATCGAAAAAATATAAGAAAAATATATGTTGAGGTACTGATGAGGTACTATATTTTAACGAAAAGATGAACTAGTTATAACGCCTACAACTAGGTGAAACCAGTTTGGTCCAGCCATTCTGAAGTCAGAATGCCTGGCCACTTTCCTCGTAATAGTTTTCCCTCTTCAGCGAGGTACTTGTTTTTTTGATGTCTGGTACCAAATAGTATAAAATAGGTATAAAAGCTTGGTATTGCTCAAACCTCTAAAATCTCCCTTGGTCCAGCCATCCAGACGCAGACACAATCTTGTGTTTTCACTACATTTCACAAAACAAAATATTGTTACTAGAGTGCCAAAAGATCAATTCAGCATTGTAGATAAGTAAAATCCGGTTTATGAAACTTGTGCACACACAGTCTTCGCCAAAAGACCAAACAGTCCATTTCTAGTTTCGAAATCCAAGGTTTAGGCTCGATCTTCTCCAAAGTGGAGACGAGCGGAGCGGAGGGGAGACGTGCGGAAACCGACCAATCACATTGATTGAGATCTACATCGAATCTTGCACATTTCTCCGCTCCGCTCGTCTCCGCTTTGGTGAAGTCCGAGCCTAACTGACTATCTAAAAGCGCCTACACACGGCCCTAAAATCAGAGACAATATCGGGAGAGTGGTGGGGAGCGCCCTAGATCGCTCTCTTGATGGCCTCGTGAGTAGGCAAATCGTAATCAGTATTATTATTATTACCCCTAACTCAGAAATTGGTTCGGGCGAGCTTACGATTTAGGGCCGATTATCGTCTATGGAGCGTTGTCCGTGCGTGTGTAGCGAAGTCGGAACCGATTTCATCGCAGTGCGCGTGCGATTGTAGTGGCAACACAGGACGTGTTTTTATAAATCAATTTTTATTTCGTGCGGAGATATGGCGAAGGAAAAGGAGCGAGAGGTCTGGACGAAAACAATTGATCTTTTCAAGGATTTGTCGTATTTATGGGATAAAAAACCTAAAGATTATTTTAACCGCGACATGAGGCAGGAGGCCTATAAAATGATATTATAAGGTGTACAATGAAGAGGTCGGTAAAGACACTGCGATGGCCGACTTTAAGAAAAAACTTGAAAACATGCGTACTACGTATGGAAGAGAACTGAAAAAGGTGAGATCATGTAGAATCTGTGCGGCAATTATCAACCCCCTCTTAACCCAGGTCTTCCTCTTTTGTTTTTGTATTGGTCGCACCGTAGCAAGTGCCAGAGCGATGCCTATTTTTTGATTTTTTGAAAGTGTAGGCGGCATCTTGGATCGACGAGCGCTTTGCTGCACGATGGGTTACGTACTAACTGGCAGGGACGTGTGTAGAGTAGTGGCTGATTTCATCCCTACCACCACTCTCCTGATATTGCCTCTGATTTTAGGGCCGTGTGTAGGCGCTTTAAGCCTAACAGCAGTAACAGCTCAGAGTTTAGTCCATTCCGAGTAGATGATTAAATATTCAACTTGCCATATGCAATATATTAATCTATATCACCTTAGTTCGTTGCTGTTTTTTGTGAGCACGGAGAACAGGAAGTGACTACCTTGAGTCTTCTCATTTCCTCCGCGTCTAATGCTCGCTTCATCTCGTAGTATTTCTGCTTGCACGAATACAGTTCGGCGTTGACTCGATCCAATTCTAAGCGTTGATCGGTCACTTGGCGCTCGCGCATGTTTAGTTCTGTAAGGTATAGTAATTTAGTAAGTTTAGTATAGAGCTACATGAATCTTTTGGCGCTTCATTGAAATGGGTCAGTTCGGTCAAAGTCTGAATCTGACGAATGATGAGATCAAGTTATTGTGTTTCATAGTTACCTTTCCCGTTGACAGAGGGTGCTATTGATAACCATAATAAATAGTTTCGTGAAATTGTATTGAAAAAAAAAAACGTTTACGGTGTTAGTTCCGATTTTAGCCACGGTCCGACATTATATAGGTAAATGTAACTTGCAAAGATTTATTTCTATTATTATTGGTAGATTTTTAATGTTCTTTTAGAATTATGAATTTTTTAAGGAAAAAAACACATACCGGAAACCAAACACTTCATCTTAGTATTCCTCTGTGTCAACGCACGTTGCGTCCGATTTAGCGTGATCTGCAAAATGTATGAAGTTTTACGTCATTTCCTTATCCATAGATAATTCAATCATAGTGCCACGAGGACACGAGGCCACGAGGACCATAAACAAGGTGAAAACGCCAGGGAAATTAATTTTATTTTTGTTTTTTTTGCAATTTGCAGGTCAGTTTAGGGTTGTATCTTGATCAAAATATGATTCGCGCACGTAACAAATATGGGTGTTTCGAGTTATAATCATTAAAATCATCAATACAACCGTCTAAGTTCATTTAACCCTATTGAATGACTTTTCCATGAAATAGTCATTGATTGGGATTAAATGAACTTACAGGGTTGTAGTGATGATTTTAAATATTATAATTCTGTAACTACATACGTGTTACGGTCGCATATCATATTTTGTTCAACATACAGCCTAACACTAACCTAAAAAAACCCTGCAAAAAACCCAAGATGAATTTCGCGGGCTGCCCTGGCGCTTTCACTTTATTTTTTCTGTGGCTTCGCCCGGTTTGTGTATTTAGCCAATGTTGCCACGTTTAGTTTGTGTGGAACGTAGAAATTAAAGGTAGGGAAACCTGGGAAACAATGGGGAAACAAAACATAATAGGTACGATATTATTTATCGGAATTTGGGATAACATGGACACAGGATCAGTTGTGAAATGGATGATGAGTACTTTACAATGACAAATAATTTACAACTTAAGATTATTTATGGAGATGAATGAGACTATACTTTTATATACAGGAAAACTATTTGTACAAAGTAAAGACAGTATTGAGGTAGGAAAAGGAATACTAAGGGATAGGAGGTTACAGAAGCTTTCACTTTAATGACATTTTTAGATGGACAATGTTCAACATTTTTTAAATTGGCTGTGTAGATTGTACTCCATGAACAAGATGCCGGCGTCAGTTCTGACTGGTCACTCGCCAAATTAACCATGCAACACTTTACATAAGTATTGAAATGATATTACCTGTATCTCAGGGCTAGGCTGCAGCGCCAGCATGTCTTTGACGGCGGTGTACAGGTTCCGAGTCTCTTTCAGCTCGCGATCTTTGAGGACTAACATCTCACTCTGGGCGAGCACTTTTCTGTAAAATATTGTTTATGGATCGTTATGATCTGCCAGCAAAAAGCAAGGCAGATCATCAAATACCAACTATATTGGTTGGGGTCGACTTCCAGTTTAACCTGACTACCGGTATTTTGCACGGAGTGACTACTTATCTGTCACGTCAATTCCACAACCCAGCCGGACAAGGCAAGATCGCGACATCAAGAAATGGGTTTTATTGAGAATTCCTAAGTAACTTTTTTTAAGCCCATAATATAATGCGCATGCAAGCAAACGTCCGTGACGAGAACGCGTCAGTGGCATGAGATTGTGTGAGTGTGCTGCTAAAGGTCACCAGCGTATCTTAAACCCTTAACAACTGATCAAGGGTGAAGCAATCCGGTCAATGTCTGTCCTAAGTCCTGCACTATTTCTGTTGGAAGCATTCTTTACAAAACAGAAGGTTATTTGATTGATTGATTGTGTATAATGTTGTCTTATTAGCTCTTAATTGAACTGCATTGTGGTAAAAAAAATCCTTACCTTTTGGAATTTGGTTCTTTTTTTATCGTGTCTATGTTTGTTCATGGTTGTCTAACAGATAAAAATGTCGTCATACTATTGTTTCATTAAATTAATTTAACGGTGGAATGGAAAATCAAGGGCATTACGACTAATCGATAATTTAGTTGTAATTATTGACGCCCCAAGTTTGAAGCCATAGCTAATTTTATACTTTTTACGAGTCGGTACCTGTCAAAGACTAAAATACATAATACCTAGTAGAAATTAGAATACTTATTCCAATAAGAAAAGGGCCGACTCGTAGAAAATTTGATAGCTAAAATTTAATAGTGGCGACATCTATTAATCTGTACCAACAACACTACGCCCTGCTAGGGTCACTATATACGTATTTATATCTATTATTATTATCAGCAACGTTTAGGTAGGCAGGTATTATAATGTAGCTACACGATTTCAATTAGACTCGGTTACTTGGGACAATAAATAAAATGAAACGATTTTAAATCAGTAAACTGTCATATATTTCATTCTTGTTGTGTTTATGTTTATGCACTATACACCATACACTTGTGTACACCATACACTTGTGTATGGTGTATACGTCTACTGTTTAATAAAATAATTATGGTTATTTTTATAAAATATTCTTAAAACGGATCCTCCGAAATCACACAAGATGTTTGACATTGACGTTTCATTAATTCATTTTTGTTCAGAAAATAGGTATATTTGTATAGTTCAATTCAATGAAAAATATATCTAATTAAAATATTATTTAAAATTATAACTTTAGATAACTAGAGAATTTATGCTTTAATAATTATCATAAAACTGGACCATTAACTTTTAATTTTTTTGTTAATCAGTTCTTTCGAAAGGTACCGGATATCTGCTCCATCTAGTGAGGTTTGTTAAGACTTTTTAGCTGCATAACCTTTTGGAACAGAATTCAAGATGTCGACACGTTCTCACAATAATTGCTTAGTACTAAGCGTGACCCCCCTGGTACCTGTTATTTTTCTTTAACAGACAATGAACAGCAGTAAACCTCTCTTATTGGTGTGTAATGTAATTAATTTTATAGTTTTGCACCGTTGCAGACTTTGATATGCAGTCATTATTTTGAAGTGAACTAATCTCTTCAACAGGACTGTGTTAAGTGCTGAATGGTGCTTTTGGAGCGTGGCCAAAGTCAGGACTAAAACCGCCATATAGAATCAGGTGTTACTTTGCGGAAATCCATGACATTAAATGTCTAATATGTCATTTTTCATAATGCAAATACCTTCACAGACATAGACGGGACAAAACGAAGAAAATCGTAATCCAATACTTGTTACTACTTAGTAACAAATCGTTCTGTCTAGTTAATTTTTTTGCGGGCGGGAGAGCGCTGCTGCACCTTGCATGCAAGTCAGGATCTTTTTCGGGGCTTAGAACTATTTTTTTGCATAACATTCTTTTTAATTACAATTTCCACAAACAATTCCACAAATGTATACCAACAGCACCCTCTTGACATGTCATTCAAACGCCTATATAATCAATTACTCATAAAGCAGCTGTCGCCACAGGACATGTTAGAAACAGTCAATTATAACAAGCACGATAAATTAATGGAGGTTTCACTGAAGGTTATAGTTGTCAACTAAATGAACTAAATTGATTAATCACCGCAACAATTATTGTTAAAACACGACAGAACGCGTGACAAGTTTCTATCAATCCGTCGTGGCATTCTTGCATCTGCATTAATGAAAAGTATCTTCAAATTGTTTTGTTCCGACCCCAACATAGTTGGGAAAAGGCTAGGCAGATGATGATCTTCTAATTGTTTTGTTTAAATTGCGTAGAAACGTGAATGCTTTCAATAGAATAATTACGAATCTAATTGTTTATCGGAAGTCACAAGGTCGCCTTCCGAAGATTCAGAGAGTTGTGTTTGAGGGGCTGGATAGAAGTCTGTCTTAGAGATTTAGTCTGTCTTAGAGGTAACCTAACCTAACAAAAACGAGCTTTTGGATTTTCTACTTTCAGTGCTTAGCCGAGCATAATAAAACCATCGCGAACTTTTATTATGCACATTTAATAGTAGCGTCATGTTATCGAAACGGGCAAAAAACACTTATATCCGTTTGAAATTCCCGCAAAATCAATTACGCACACTTTCCTACGATTTTTGTAGAACAGTTTCCCGTCGTAGATATCGTTTGTTTAGGTTATTTGCATGCGATTTCTTACCGAGCAATACTGATTACTGATTAACGACTATTTGAGCATGACGTAGAATCATCACTAGAAAAACGAGCAAGGTCCTTGTGGGTAATATTGGTGACGTATGTACATCGTGGTCAATAGATTTCACTGACAACGGTTAAACCATTAATAAGAAGGAAATAAACATGTTTTAATATTTAAATCCTTGATTTACGTTCCAACTTTGCACAAGATACTCAAATATCTGTGCTACAAGTATTCACAACATGAAAATGGAAAATTAATAAAGCGCTCTTCCTCTCTCTACTTATTCAAAAATTTCTGTGTCCGACAGGGTCCATAATTGTTTCCATTTCTTTTTTAGAAATCACACAAACACCCATACCGTATAAACCGGAAGTCAGTACCACAGCTTGTCGGCAGTAATAGGAAGAGTGGAACACCCAATGTTTGCGTGTTTGTCTGTTTGATGTTATGTTTGTCGCCTCCGTGCCTCGCAAAACACGTTATTCCATTTGTCCTGGCTTATTGTTCGTAGATCTTCGACCGTCGTTACGCGTAGTCAGATGTTTGTAATTCTGACAACCAGTTTTGCCAAGGGATATCGTGTTACCCAGTAATTGGGTTGTGAAGGCAGTCGCTCCATGTAAAAAACTGGTATAATATATCTGCATCAGGTGAGGCTCTGAAAGACAACCCCATCGCAGTTGGGAAACGCCCAGGCAAAAGATGCTGTTATGTCTAGTACCAGGGTAATATGAAGATACTTACTTCTGCGTCAACCTAAGTTTCTGCGTGAGGCGAACGCTTTCTGGGTCGGTGCCTTGCAGCTTGCGCCATCTGTGTACGTTCAGAGGAGTTTCTAGGGCTTCCTCCAGGGCTCTTACACGGAGGCGCTCACGGCCTAACTCGCGTTCTAGGTTGAATACCTGAGGATATATTGAAGAGATGGAGAGACGGTCCAAGTACCTAAAGGATAATAATTGACAACCTGCACCCTATTTGAATAAGTACCGGGTAAAATGGAATACATGGAAAGTCAGGGGTGAATTGAAACAAAACTTTGAAAGCGATTTTAATGTTTTAAATTCATATGATATGTTGTAAACAAGTACGCTATTTCATTCACTTAATTATACTTCATTATTTAGAGACCCTCGTTGGTCTAGTACTCTAGTGGTCGCAAGCGCGACTGCTGTGCATGATGTGCTGGGTTCGATTCCTGGGCCGGGAAAACTGTTATTGGGTTTTTCCATCAGGGATTTCCCAGTAGCAGCCACGGAGTCTACATTTGTGCCCGGTTGATGGCAATAGGCTCGCCTCCTAGTACATGGGACTTAAATATAACTGGCGAAATGTGGGTGTAAAGGTAAGGTAAACCTCTGCTTAACACTTCGTAGATTACAGGCGTGATGTTATGTTATGTTATTTAGAGACCGTTCCAGATCAACGTTAAACTTCTTTTCAAAATGTTGTCTCGTTTCACCCCTGCGTTTCTATCCACCCAGACTTACGTACAAAATTTTGTGCGCGAAACAGAGGAGGTCAAAGATGTCAAATAAAATCGTCAATTATTTTTATTGCGATGCCTCAAGCCATAAGCCATTTAGTCTAATAAATCACTTTATTTAGTTCAGCTAGTAATACTTACCTTGCCTTGACTAGCCAAAAAAACAATGACTGAGACAATAATTATTTCAAAACGTAAATGTGATGTAACAAATGCCTGATTGCCGATTGATCTGAAATCAAAGGACTTCACTACGCGATTATAAAGCTCACCTCTAGTCTTAGATCCGTCATATTCTCAATTCCCTTGGAGAGCAGGTTCTTCTCTTTGCGCAATCGGATGATCTCCAGGCGAAGGAGCCTGATGTCTTCCACACGCTGTTCGTACTGCCGCTCACCTTTAACAAAAAACACAGGTCACAAGGCTACGCATAGGTAGGTAGGCTGTTTGTTCTAAAAGTACTCGTCTCTTTTTACCAAATCTGCAAGGAACAGTTCCCTCTCTTCTTCTACCAAATATAAAGCCACATTATTGCGAATCCCAGTTAGATCTTAAGGCATCAGTTTAGTTCGACCCTCCATTTCCATCAATCCTATGTATTCCTTCTCACCACACAATACCCTCACCTCTCTGCAGTGTGACCTCCAGTATCCGTATCTTCTCGTACAGCAGGGAGATCTCATCGTTCCTCCTCACCAGCTGTGCGCCCACAACGTCGCGCTCGTTCATCAGACCTTCCAGCTCTTTCATCAGCTTGGCGCGGGCTGAGTCGCCTTCCTATGGACCGAATTTAGATTGAATTATAAAAAATAAGTCCAAAAACTAACAATGAATGGAAAAGTATAAAGAAGAAGCCCAAAAGTAGATAGTCGCAAATGCTACTGCTGAGCATGAGATCTTGAGGTCTTTCTATCAAAAATTTCTCAGGAGCAGCCAGACATTTGGATATGTGTTTGGTTTTTCTGGAATCCAGGCGTGAAGTTATGTTATGTCATGTCACTGCATCGACCAATTTTACGAACCTGCACGATCCTATTAAGCCTAGCTTCCTCCTGCCTCAAGGCGGCGATATCAGCCCTCGCCTCAGAAAGTTTCGCAAGCCCCCCCTGGATCTCCGTGCGAAGCTGTTCGTTCTTCTTGTTGCACTTCCCGAGGTGTCCCTCGCAGGACTTCAGCCCCGACTCCTTGCCGCTTATGTCTTCTTTTAGCTGTTCTATTTGGTATGCTAGCATCTGTGGAAGAAGTTAAGTGTATATAAGCTTTGTTTGTCTTCTGCTAGTAGTTTGTTTAGCTTGGCAGTATTGAACAGAGTGGGCTAGAAGACGCCATCTTCAGTATAAATATTTTTCTATATGTTTTATCTAAGTTAGATTGAGTAATGCTGCTTATAAAATTAAGTCTGAGGCAATCAATTAACTGTTACTTGGAACAAAAGATTCTAGTAAATTAATGAGCAGGTAGTCACCAAGGTAGAGTTATGTTTTTCCTAAACCTTTCTTTGCTATTAGTTCAGTTAGTTGTACCACAAAGCTCGACACTCGGTCCATTCCTATGCTTGATTGTTTATTTTTTTAAATATGAGAACTTTATTCAAGATTAGAATAATCGATAGTAGTTTTTATTTGGGAAACACGACGAAAGCCTTATTGTTTGCAATCGAAGGCCCGTGTTTGAAACCGGTAACGTTCACTACATAAACAACACCACTGACCTTCATCTTTTGTTTCAAGTCCTGTATTTCATCTAGGGCTTCAGTATAGTTTTTATGCAGCATATTCCTCTCAGCTCGGGTGGAGTCAAGCGCGACGGACAGTTTGCGCGAGTTGATGGTCTCCTCACGAAGTGCCTTCTTCAGGTCCAGGATGTCGGCAGTGCGAAGACGGACTTCCTCTGTACAAGAATTTGAGAGACACTTTTTAGCTTAGGTATTTTTTTTATATATCTTTACAATTTGTGCAGGTATAAATGATTAGAAAAATTGGTTAAGTATACGATTTATGGAGTTACCTACAAATAAAATAATGATGAACACTTGCCTGTTATTTCATCAATTTTCTCGTTTAGAGCGATCGTCTCCTCCAACATCCTGAAATGAATGAGAAATTTATTTTTGATGGAAGTAATTATTAAACAACATAATATTATAAGATGTTAAGATCTATGTCCATAATTTTATGTCAACGAATTTTGTACCTCTTTACCACTTTATAATGGGTGTCTTGTTCTCCTCGTCATTGCAATATTTTTTTTGTTCTAGACCATACTAAACCTTCTCGTTACGAAGATATTGGGGGTCCGAGTTACAAGTTTTTTTATACAAGTATTTAATGTTATAACTGTACTTTAAATACCTCCCGACCCCGTACTATTCAATGCATCCATCAGCACTGTTTGGAGAGCGTTATATTAAGTCCTACCGTAAAACGTATTTATTTTTACCCCAAAAAAAAAAATTGTTTCCCAACAATATTTTTTGCGTACAGTTACTTAGTTTGATGTACAGATTCCTTGGTTGAAGGGTCCGTTTACACCTTGTAGATGACTAAGTTTTATAAAGAAAACACCTGTTTAGTCAAATCAATTCACTGAGCCTGTCGGAGTCCACTTCTGGACACACGCCTTTCCCAAGCTACGCCATAACTTTGTTCTGTATTTGATAATGCTTATTTTTACTCTACTAGGTGAGTCTGGTTCTTCTATACCAACTTCCCTTGCAACTCCGTTTCTCTCTTCCCTCTACCCCTCACCTGTCCTTCTCCTTCTCAAAGTTGCGTATCATGAGCCTTTGCTTGTTGATCTGCGTCGAGTTCACCTCCAGCTCATGTTCCAGCTGTTTGCGTCTTTGCTCCTGCAGGTGCAACATGGCCAGGTTGTCGAGAGCTTCATCTGTAAGATGATGAGGATTCAAAATATGGTGTCATAACTAAATGTTTACAGGACCTGAGACTTTCTTGCTTGTTTTTTTTTGCAACCAACAAGTTTTAAATGCATAACTTGACTTTATTATGACAATGCTTTGCGTGTATTAATGATCGATTTTTCTCACCAAAAACAAAAATCGTTTCGCAGCATTCAGCTTTCACTCAATGTTACTTTGTTTTAATTGTGCAACGGTTGCATAAAAAGTGTTTGTGTACGAACTCTGTATCTTTTGCATATTCTTTAAGAGTATTTCCTTCTCTCTCTTCTGGTTTTCGATTTCCCTCCGGTCGGACTCCGCCTGCTTCTTGCCGAGCATCAGGTCGCGTTCCATCACCGACACTTGTTGGCGAAGACGTTCGCTGTAAGAAGGCATAGCATAATCAGGTTTATGTTCGTACTGTTGGAACCCAGTCCTCCCCTTAACCCAATTTATTTGGGGTCGGTGCAGCATGTCGTCTTCTTCCATACTTCTCTATTACTTGTCATCTGAGCAGTCATCTCGTTTTTAGCCATATCGTCCTTCACACAGTCAACAACATTACCGCAACAGAACATCGTAAGAATGTAATGTAAAATAAAGAATAAGAAGTAAATCTTAGTAGGTACTGACCGGTCAGAATCGACGCCGGCTTTGCTTTGTTCCATAAGTTGGTATTTCTTAGTTTCTTGGGCAAGCTGTTTCGTCAGCTTCAATGCTTCGTTGCGCATTTTGGTGCCGACAGTTATCGTGTTCTAGAAGAACATCATACATTTAAAAGAACTAAAAATAAAGTAAAACACAACAGTTTTAGTTTTAATGTTCTTTAGGGGTTAATGGCTAACTAATACACACAGGTCGATCAAGATTAAAATAAGGTGAAAGTGCCAGGGTAGTCCGCGAAATTCAAATTTAGTTTTTTGCAAGGTCAGTGTCAGGTTGTATGTTATTTAAAATATCGACACCTGCAAGGAATAACATCGTAACTCAGTTTTAGGATATTTTGAGTTACAATCATATTCTTGCGGTACAAAAAATGCAGTTTTTTTTTGCTCTCACCCCTGCGGCTAAATTCTTTTACGTAAAGATTTTTGTAGTTTCAAAACATTGTAAGTGAGAGTCAATTGTAGTTAATAAAAGGGTTTTTTAAATCTTTAACGGGCTCTCCTGTAAAGTTGCTAAATATTAGTTACGATGTTATTCCTTGCAGGCTGGTGTCGATATGATTCGCGAACGTCACAAATAAGGCTTTACTGAGTTATAATTATAAAAATCATCAATATCTAAGTTCATTTAATCCCATTAAGGGGTCGTCCTTTAATCACGTGAGGTTTTGAATAGGGGGTTAGAAAAAATCACGATTAATCACGATGGGGGGGGGGGGAGGGTATAACGTGACAATCACGTGTATTTTTTTTCATGGGACGAAAAATGAATTTTTTGTGTGAACAACAATTAATTAAAAACCTGAGCAAGCGATTTTTTCACTAAATTATCCGTTTTTTTTTTTGTTTATACAGTTTCTGAAATGATCTGTCTTTTCAATGGTAAAAAATACACGTGATACTGGGAGGGGGGAGGAGGGGTAGCCACAAACCTCACGACGTATCCCCAAGAGGAAAGGGGGGATATAAAAGTGGCTTAAAAACCTCACGTGATTAAAGGACGGCCCGTGAATGACTTTTTAAGAAAATTTTAATTTCGCGAGCTTCTCTAGCGCTTCCGTCATTACGCGTAGTCAGACTAAAGCCAGAAAGTTTGACATCCAGTCTGAACAAGATCGTGTTACACAGAAACTGGGTTGTACAGTTCACATAGACAGTTGCTCCATGTGAAGTACTGGTATTCAGCTGCATCAGGCTGGACTGGTAGCCAACCTCAACACAGTATCGTATGTATAGTTTCTCTCAGACTCGTCAAGCTTTATCCCAGCGTTTCTCTGGTGGTTACCACTGTTGTTTCTGAGCTTCAGGAGTGGTTGGAAAAAGGGTGGTAGGCTTGTCCCACTAGAAGAGACGAAGGAATACCTCGTCACATTCATGTGACATCTATCAACCCGCACTGGGGTCACTGGTGGATTACAGCCCATTCTTTCTCATAGAGCGCGCACATTTTACAATGATATGAATACTAACGCCTCAAAGCTGAGCATGAGGGTCTGGGTTTAATTCTCGGCTCGGACAAAGTGTATAAGTGTAGGATTTGTGTGTGTGTGTGTGTGTGTAAGTGTAGGGTTTATCCATCAGGAATTTCTAAGCAGCAGCCACAGAGTCTGCATTTGTGCCCGGTTGATGACAATAGGCTCGCCCTCTATACATGGGACTTAAACATAACTTGCGAAATGTGGGTGTACCTAAACACCTCTGCCTTACCCTTCGGGGATTACAGGCATCATGTTATGTTATACCTTTAGCTCCTTGCTAGTATTTTGGAGCGTTAGCTTGGCCTTTTCGTAGTCCGCGTTGGTACGGTTCAGCATTTCTCTGAAGTTAGCGGCCCTCGCAACAGCAGCATCTTGGTCTGCTTGTGCCGCTTCGACTTTCTGCGTCATACTATAAAGCTGGCGGTCTCGACGCTCTATCTGCTTCTCTGCTTTTGCTATCTGTGGAGATAGAAAATGGATTACTGTCCAGCCAATTTTTTTTTTCAAACGATGCCCAGCCTAAATCATTGCACCTGTATACAGTAGTGCAGAACTAACGTGGTTGTGGAAGTCATATAGGCAGTCGCTTCATGTAAAATACTGGTGTTCAAATGCATCCGGTTAGACTGGAAGCCGACCCCAACGTAATTGAGAAAAGGCTACGCACATGATGATGACATCACAATTATCACTTGTGTTTTCTTGCTAACAAGCCGTGCTTCCGATATGGGATTTCCCATCAATAAAAATTAAAAACTTCTAAACAAACTTTTATCCCCTATTTTATGCAATGATAGCCTAGTGGTGTGACCGTTGGACTGCCAAGTCATAGGTCTCGAATTCGAACCGAAGACACGCACCTCTGATTTTTCGGATTCATGTGCGTATTGTATTATTATCACTTGTTTCCTCACGATATATGCTGAACCATATCGTGAGGAAACCAGCATGCCTGAGAGATATTTATCAACGGCATATAAAGGCAAGTCAGAGGCCAATGGGCGGCATAAAAACTCTGACACCAGGTTCGGCACTAACCACACGATAAATAATCCCTTAATTGACCCATTTAGAAAATGAATTTTCTAAAATCCTTCCTTTGAGTTCACCTACGTCTTTTAAAGAACTTTTGTGCAAACGATCATGCTTGTAGAGCCACGGGTTCAGAGTATGCGTAGTCTGTCAGTGAATGACTAAGTTGCTTAGTGGTTTCTCGTTTTCATTGGTCCAGAGGGCTCAAGTGCGACGGCTGAGCATGAGGTCCCGGGTTCGATTCGCAGGTCGGGCAAAGTGTTATTGAGTTTTTCGATCAAAGTTACGACCCGAATGACGACCCGAATGGCGCAGCGGTAGTGAGGCTGCCTTACGCTCATAGGGTTCCGGGTTCGAATCCCGGTAGGAGCAAGTGTTTGTGTGATGAGCATGGACATTTGTTTCCGAGTCATGGATGTTTATATGTATAATAAGTATGTATTTACAAACAAAAAGTATCTATGTAGTATATCAACTATCTGGTGTCCACGACACAAGCCTCATTGCTTAGTGGGCACCAGATGGCGCTGTGTGTAATGTCCAACGATATTTATTTATTTTTATTTTTTAAAGTTTTCTCAGTAACAGCCGCGGCGCTTGGATTTGTGCCCGGTTGGTGGCAATAGGCTCGCTCCCTATTATATGGGACTTCGACATAACTGGCGAAATCTGGCTATACTAGTATGTATAACTTAACCCTTCGGGTATTACAGGCGTGATGTTAAGTCATTTTGATTTTATAAAACTAACTTTATCCGTGAGGTTAGCCATAGTGATCCCTCGTGCGTCCACCTCGTTCTTCAGTTGTTCGCTCTCTCCCTTCATGTGCTCGATCAGGCGGTTCTGACGTACGGCGTTGTTTTCAGCTTCCTGAAAATAACAAAAATGGCATTACTATTAGACTGCGAAATAATACACGGAAGTCGGTGAAGAAAAATCATTAAAGCGAGCAAGAGCCTTAAACAAGCAAAAGTCACTGACTTCCAAAAGATATTTACACACATTACATTGTTATTTGCCATTTTAGGGTATTTTTTTTAAGGTCGAAGTTCAAGATTAATTTTCAGCAAGAACAGTATAATTAAAACTGTTCTTATCGAAATGACTTGTTTGTTTCGTTTAAATGAGCGAGAGTCAGATTAAGTGAGACTTGGGCAACTTGTTTTGTTGCCCAAGTCTCACTTAATCTTTTCCTGTGGGTCTACAGAAAAAGCATCAATCCCACATCTAACGTGTCCGCTAAATGAAAAAAAAAATCCAATACCTAGTATAAATGTATGTTTAAAAGTACTACAGCGCCATCATGCCACAAATGAACAACTATCATCAAAATTCTGAATCGCGCTATTAAAGTTATCTGCGATTTAAGGCTAGGTATATAGATAAACCTGACAACAACAGCTGTCGGGCAGTAGCCGACCAGACACCCGTCTGTTCGAAAAATCCTCCCTTTTTATGGGGTATGAAGAACTTTACACCCTGTTATTCAGACCCCTAAAGAACTATGTGCACAGAGGTACGAAAAGCTTAATTTTTAGAGCGAGAACTGACCTCAATCTGCTCCTCGAGCTTGGCGATGGTGTTCTCATTGTTATGGGTCTTGGCCTCCAACTCATCGATGTAGCTCAGTGAGTTCGCTAGCCGTTGTTTGGCACCGTCCAGTTCGCCTTGGAGACGAGCCTTGTCTTTCTCGAACTTTTCTTTTTCTTTAGCTGCTGATGTTGCTCCGCTTTTTGGAAAGATATGTGGTTATTGAGATTTATTACATAAAGGTATCTACAGCTCGAATTTGGTATCACTCCAGCCAGGCACTTTACTCTTTTGTTTCACATCGTGTGGAATCGAGACTATTCTTGAACCAAAAACTCGAAGGCATGTGTCATCTATCTAACGATCGGAACTAGGCTCGCATGGTGGATTACAGCCCACGCCTCTGACACAGACGAGGCAACTGTCCCAGCATTCGGAATTTTATTCAGATTATGAATTTTATCGCAGATACATCCAATCACAAGGCAATCTAAGACTTTTCTGTACTATCATGCGGTTTATTTTAATTACATGTACAGTTGTTTGTGAACCAATACAACAAAAAGAGAATAAAACAAATACATACGCATCGTCGTCTCCAGCTCGTTTCCTGGCGTCTAGCTCCTTCTCAAGCTTGACGAGCTGTCTCCGCATGGTCTCTAGGCTCTCGACGCTGTGCAGCTCGCGCGCGTGCATGGCGTCTGCTAGATCCTGGGCCTCCTCTATTGAGACATACAAAAATATTATTAATTTACAGGTACTGGTGAATTACGGTTTAGGAATTGATCACACCAATAGAGCCAGTTAGAGAGACCGAAAACAATGTTATTCACCTCTTTCGGTTACTGCAATGCGACTCTACACCGCGTCGGACTCATCATCTTTTCCCAAATTTATTGGGGTTGGCTTACAGTCTTACCGGATGCAGCTGAATACCAGTATTTTACATGGAGCGACTGCCTATCTGACCTCCACAATCCAGTTAGTACTGGGTAATACGATGGACCCCTTGGTAAGACTGGTTGTCAGACTTTCGGGCCAACGACTACCTGTAACGACTGTCCAAGATCTGCAAATGACAACCGGGACCAACGGCAACGGCTACAGACCGGCCTAAGCAAGCGCGGCTTAACCTTGAAGAAGAACAACCCGTGCGGCTGTTATTATTTAGACACGAGGTCCTCGCACCGCGTCGGACTAATCGCTTTAATTATATATGCACAAAAAACTCGATTCTTTTTGCCCGGCTTAGCCGATTATGCGTCGATAAATGTTAGCCTTACCCAGGTCAACTGAGCCTATATCTACCTCAACTGGACATTGGCCTTTCCCAAGTTGTGGAACCACCAAATATACAAACGTTTATATACCGTGAAATAACTAAATGCATGCAATTACATCCGCCGTACTCCCGACCCGTCCCGCGCCCGACCCTGTGTATGTACTGTGCTTTTGACAGTGATGTATAAACAGAAGTAAAGAAATGTGAAAACATTGTAAAGCTAAACATTTAAGCAGTACTCTACTCACGGATGTCCTGGCGAAGTTTCTCGATAAGTTTGCCATTTTCGGTTATTTCAGCTAAGTAGTCGGAAACGACGTCATCGAAACGATTGAGTTTGAGCTGCAATAAACATTATAATCCTGTTAACCTATTGAACAGAGTATACGTCCACTACAATACATGGTGTAAACGGACCCTTCACGAAGATGTGCACCAAGCATTCTGTAAGTACATCAAACTAAGGAACTCTACTCAGAAATAATTGCTGGGAAACGACAAATCACATTTTAATTGACTCAATGTGACGCACTCAAAACATTGTGCCGATGGATGCATTGAATGGGTCCATGGGTCATGGAGGTATTTAAAGGAAAAATAAAGACATGTAACAAAGCTGGAACTCTTACCTACAATATTTCCGTAATTGGAAGGTTCCCAGGTAGGGTCCAGGACGAAACAAATATAGCAATGACGGAGAGTAAAAGTGCTTTTCGTCTTAGATAAGGGTCCTTTTACAAATTTTGATATGTAAGGGTGTGGAAAAAAAAGTCCAGTAAGACTAAATGGGCACTCGGACCCCATGGCCTTAGGGTTTCCACCCCAAACGGCTCAAACAGCAATGTGGTTATTGTATTTGTTTTTAAAAGAGCCCCCGTTAATAGTTAGTTACATACCCGGAGTCCTTCTTTCTCCTCACAATGATGTTGGATCTCCTCCTTGAGGTTGAAGTAGGTGTCATACAGTTTGGTGAACACGTCCGATATGAACTTCATACCTTCTGTCTCACGAAGCGTTTCCAGAACCTGGAAGTATACAAGATAGAAATCGATATGTACCTTGGCTTCTGTGTAGGTATGTCCATAAAAAAACTGAAGACTGGAGAAAAATCATGAAGATTGATCACCGGTTACAGATTTCAAACTCAAACTGAAAGCATTTAATTCAATTAGACCATTACTGGTACTTTTGAATGTCAAAAAAACTAAGCCACAGTCCTAGTCACGGGCTCCCCATTTCAAATCGAATGACGTGGGATCGAATAACACTTGCTCGAAAACGTTAACTCAATAGTACTTGAAATCTATAAATTATGAGCGCGACAATTCACTACCTCGATGCATCATAATCTCGAATAACTATAAGCTCGAATCATCGGCAGTGCGAAGGCCCATTATCTTGAAACATCATTTCTCGACCGACCATCGAATCGATTTACAGAATAGTTTTAAGGATTTTTATTTGGCTACTTATTTTCCAGGTAAATAGCTTGGCAAAATTTGGAGTTGCATAAATTTTCATGCCTAGCCAAGTAGCAGAACATAGGGCACAAGGAGCTTGGGACACTCCGACACGGATAGGTTAGGTTTCTTTAAACCTTGCATTCAGAAATAGGAGCTCCGTCGTCGAGGCCAATAAATTCAGTTACCAAAACAAAAACTTGATGCCAGTTTAAATTAAAACAAAGCTAACAACTGATTGAGCTACTACTTTCTATTTAAAATTATCCTTCGCTGTAGCTGCCAACATGCCATTTTTGATACCGGCTTTAATTACTTTTTAATTCCAAATTCAGTTTATTTTGACGCCGCGTTACATGTCTTTTTATTTGAGTATCTACCTACAGTATAATAAAACAATATATGCGCAGAAATATAGATCAACTATAATCATGAAAACTAATTATGGTAATAAAATAACAATAATTCGAAAAATAATTCGAGATTTTGATGCATCGAGTTAGAAAACTGTCGCGCTCAAAATTTATCGATTTTAAGTACTATCGAGTAAACGTTTTCGAGCCAGTGTTATTCGATTTCAAGTAGGGAACTCCCACTAGCCTAATACCAATACCTTGGCAATACCTTGTGAAAGCACTATAGTTACCCATTCCAAAACGTAGATCTCTATGGAGAAGAAACAAAGCATGGCAAGAAACTCCATGGACACTCTTTCAAATCAAAATATTGTTACAAAATCTTGGTTTTATCATTCATGTTGAAATGTTGCTTTGATTTTTGACAACCGTTATTGACGGTCAATACGCTGGATTTGACGATGAATAATATATCTCAGCTTTTTACAGATTTGCTATATTTCAGGGTGTTTTTTTGATCGATAAAAAACACTATGTCGACTCACTGTGGTTTGTTGATTAGCTACACGTTTACATGATTTTGTTTTTTTCATACGTATCGATGTCGTGTGTGGCGGAAGCAAGTGGAAGCCTATACTCAGAAAGTCAGCAGTGGATGATCTCGGGCGGTTCGTAGGTTCAGCCTTCCCCCCCTTAAAGAACCAGGCGTGCGTTTATACATATATGTACGTCATCCTAGCTATCGGAGTGTACAATCACGAGCAGGTGAAATTTCGACGGTATGTGACATTTACCAACCCGCACTGAGTCCACGAGGTGCATTAACAACAAACAAACCCTCTCATAAATGCGAGGCCAATGTCCTCGCTTTGGCAATATTATAAACCGTTTATGCTGCATATAGTTTTGTCCAATCTTTATGGCGGCTCGGAATAAAACGTAAACCCGCGCAGAACACAATTGTAGGTATCAGCGGGACGCACAAGACTCATCGTCTTCACTGTATACTGCGCAGACGCCGGCAATCGCAGCTAACTTCCGAGCCGCCATAAAGTTTGGACAGAACTATACCTACTCTCCTATCTAACTTTTACGGGGATACAATAACCGCGATAAATTTGGAGCCCATCTGATAAGTTTTTGATCCTACTCTCAAAGATAACGGGGTTTTAGGTCTAGTCTCGAGGACTTTTATAGATTATACTTACATACCTCACAAAGGTCCTTACATATTCCTTCATTAAGTTATGGAATCAAGCGTTACTTTGCGGAAATCCATGACAAAATATATTTTTATTTGAGCGGTCGTCGAGTCAACATTTCTTGAGGATGCTCCGTGCAGAAGCGAAACACGTGTCGAGTATAGGTTTTGGTGCATGGCATGCTAATTTTCGCTTTTCCTGCATGTGCATATTTTTTCGAATGGGTGGTGCTGCATCCTGTATCCAATCCTGGATCTTTTTCGCGGAATTAACTCTAAATATTTTGCATAACATTGAATGTTGTCAGTGGTTAACCTAAGTTCACAACCAACCGCAATCATCGCAGGTGTGCTTAGCCCCAGCACCCTGCCACCCCGAAGAGAAGCTTGAAGTGTCTCATGGGTTGCTGTAATAACATCGGCACCCATACCCTTCAAATCTACCTATTCTGCTCACTAGACTCTGATTCTGCTAAATCGGTATTGCGTACCCCTGGGGGTGTAAAAAGGCCGCTTTACAAACTGACAATTCATAATAATAACTGCGTCTGTGACCATTTTACGCATTGTAACCTTTTTCATATTAATATCCTATTATGATTCTGCTAACACAGCCATTTCACCACATAGTTCCTTCATTAAAGCATGATTAACATGATACAAGTAGCCTGTTGCATGTATGCCCCGTTCGTTCTAATATTAAGCAATACCCAAATAAATGCTCAAATATTAATATAACTATTTGAATTTCAACTCACATCTGCTGAACCGAGGGTTGAAAATATAAAGTAGGCATTCATTTAACTGTATATAGAAACAAAGGGCAAAATAGCTCTACTTAGTACTAGAATAACAAAGAAATTACTTTAGCAAATTCCTTCTCAACTTCGGTGGTCTCTGAGCCAATGGTGGCGGCCAAACCGAAATCTTCCTCGTCGTCCATCTTGGAAAGTATCACTAAAACTTACAGAAATAACACTAAAAATATCAAACAAACAATACTAAATCAAAACAGGTAAAAAATGTTTGTAAAATCACGTTCGGTTCCGGTGCTCTGCTGTTTACGTAGTTGCCTTGGTAACGGCGTCGGTGGCATGTGGAAAATAAATAGCAACCATAGAGCTTTTTAGGTTTTCCTTATGGAAAATTGCATAGATACTTTTTGGATCTGACATTCGTATTTCTATCCATGGATCTTTTGACACTTGAATGAAGGGGGACGACAGAGCTGTCCAAGTCCCAACTGGTCGGAAAAAATCTGAGTCATCGATTCGGGAAGAAGAAGAGAAGTTTGCAGTCTGCGGTTACCGCTCGACCGCATCGTCAGGCGGCAATGACGCAATCTGCGGAAAGGCCTAAAAAAAAAACAGACGAATTGATAACCTCCTCCTTATGGAAGTCGGTTAGAAACTTATCTGTGCATCCGGGAAAGCACAGAACTAAAACAAATGTACCAAGTTTGACATATCGATGCATTTCTTCTTGACAAGCAGCGCCACTTTGAACTGCAAACTTAAAGTGGTCATCCTGTAACTGTCGAAAGTGTCCTTCAATTTGATTGTTAAGTTCATGAAAGGTACCAAGCTCCTTGATTGCCAAAAATAAACCAGTTTCCTCTTCAAATCAATCGCCCAGAATCAACGTTATTATCTATCCTCCTCATCCGTAATCCATTGGAAAGGGACAGAGCTATAAAGATTGATCTAGAATTGAGCAATTGCCGTGATTGGATGAACGGTATAATTGTGGTCGTAATGAGGATGTGGTCGTTTGTCAATGTCCTTGATGAACCCCTCGGGAGTCTTATTAGACTGTTCTGGAGTATGCCTGGGTCAACTGTTAGCAAGATTTAGGTACCTACTTCATAAGGCTGTAGTACCTACCTGCCCCGTTGGTTTCATGGTCGCAAGCGCGACTGTTGAGTGTGAGGTACTGGGTTCGATTCACGGGTCGGGCAAAAATTGGGGTTTTCCGTTAGAAATTTCTCAGTAGTCACCTGGAGTTTGGAAGTTGGAGGTATGATACCGTGCCCGTGCTTCGGAAAGCACGTTGAGCCGTTGGTCCTGCGCCTGATCTTTCTCCGGTCGTGTCGGATTGCCGTCCTATCGGACTATGAGAGTCAGGAAACAGAAAGTGCATCTGTGTCCTGCGCACACGGTTGTGCACCACAACATTTCTCGCGCTGATGGCTAATCATGGATCAGATTGGCCGCCGTGAACGGAATCGGTCAGGAGGACTATAATTATGTATAGTACCTACCTATCTAACTACCCACGACTGTATTTTGTTCTAGCACAAAAGTTCTGGAATATAAGTACTTTTTTGAAAAAATTGTAGAAAGATTGTAGAAGGTAAAAAAAATCTCAACGATAATTGTTTTGTAAAAGATTAGATATTTAGTTTTTGAGCAGTTCAATGTTTGCAAATCATAACCCTGATTTAAGAAAGAATTTATGAATATCCACAAAATACAATATGATAAGTAAGTACTTAATTCGCAGAAAAAACTTCTTTGCCAAACTCGGAACCGGAATAGGAAGTGAGATGTATGCAGTTCAAAACAAGTAATTTTAATTTTATTGTAGGCAGTACTTGAACACTACTGGTTATACATGATATTGATAACTTACATGACTTCATAAGTACACAGTTCATGTATATTATAATTGGATCACCACTTCCTATGTCTGTGCCAAATATTTACATTCTAGGTCGAGCTGTTTCTAGAAAAAACAATCTTAGTAGGGTCAGATAGGCAGTCGCTGGTCAGATAGGTAGTCGCTCCATGTAAAATACTGGTAGTCAGCTGCATACGGTTAGACTCGAAGCCGACCCCAACATAGTTGGGAAAAGACTAGGCAGAGGATGCTGGGAGGGACGGACCTGCATAAATGTGGTACTAGGTGGCGGATTTTTTTTACATGGAGCGACTGCCTATCTGACCTCCACAACCCAGTTAGTGCTGGGTAACTGGATAACCCCTTGGTAAAACTGGTTGTAAAGACTTTCGGGCCACTGACTGCTGAAAGACTGTCAAAGACCTACAATAATTGACAGCCGGTACCAACGCCTTAACGTGCTTTCCGAGGCACGGAGGAAACTCGTAACTTACTACTCGTACTCATAACTTTCAACTGGGTGGTCACCTAGCCACAGACCAACCTAGGCAAGTGCGGCTTAATCAGAAGATCGACCCGAGCTGCTGTTATTGTTAAGCCACGAGCTCTTCGAGGACAGATAGGCAGTCGCTCCATATAAATACTGGTATTCAGTTGCATCCGGTTAGACTTGAAGCCGACTCCAACGAAGTCAGAAAAAGGCTAGGCAGATGACTAATAAGTAGTGTGTTTTACTGCTTATAAAACTCAATAGTGCTCAACAAAGACCCTTCGACACGACTTCGTGAAGATATAATATCGAACTCAAGGATATCGAGATGCTCATCGTTAAAGTTTTTATGTCATAGACCGCTACTAATTAACGGGATCATTAATAGATCTTATTGATTGTTATCTCCAAAGTGAGTACTAAAGTTAATATCAGTATCGTATATATTTTATAGTATTTTGATATAAAATTGTATTTTTTAGTATATCTTGGTATTAAATTGAAATTATTTTCAGATATACACCTATATTTATTTGTCTCTGCATCACTCAAAGGTTGACTGGTAGAAAATGTATATGGTTTATGCATGCATGGCATTAGGTCCGTCTCTGTAATTTGTGCTTGAAGTGTTATTTAAATTAATATCAGGCTACGAGTATTCAGAGGCGCCTTTCCTAACTAATGTTCGGAGTGGACATATTTTTTTAAACTGAAATGGTCACTTACACTATCACTAGCGCTTATAACGGGATATAAACCATGTTTAATAACCAGTGATCGGAGTAGGTAGATTGATTTTTGGTACTTGTATCATAAATGCACACAGAAAGAATAACATGGATAAGCCATTTTTCTGGAAAGTAATTCCGGTATTTCCGGATTCAATTAAATATTGTTAATGTTGGTAGTGATATTATTACTACTCAATTCAAAATTTAAAGGAAGGCATCAAAACTAAATTAATTTATTATTTATCTGTTGAATAAATAAATAGTGAAAAATCTAAGTCCGTATATTCGAGCCAAATCGTGGTTTTGAGCAGATTCCAGAAGTCAGTATGTAAACAAGCCAGAGTCCAGTAACGTTTTCACAACACAGTAACAAACAAAGAAGCGCACTCTACGAACCAAAGTAAACGAGTGAAGAAGTGAGCTACCTGGCATGTCGTCGGCGGGCGTACGCATTGTTTTGATAACCGGTTAGTGCACCACCCATGGTCCTCTGTTCTGATTGGTCGTTGGGTTGTGTCAAATCGTAACTGTGTGCCGTTAAAAAAAATTATGAAGAATATAATATAGCTCATTTTAATACAATTCCTACCTAAGTTCCGTTTTTTTTTTAATAATCAACCAATTCCGGAGGAATATCCATATTAATATGTATGTTTCAGATCAATGACCCCAATTCAATCTACCTACTCCGATCACTGTTAATAACAAATAATAAACATGTGAAATATCCGTTAAAACTGCAATGATAATAATATTCTGACTGTCAGTGTTTTGTTTGTTTCTTTGTCACGGTTTCACGTATTAACGGCTGAACGAATTTCGATGGAACTTGGCATACGAATAGACCATAACCTGGGTTACGACATTTTATATTCCGGGAAAGTGTTTCCTTACCCAAGCCATTTGTGCCACGTGCTGAGAATCTTTCTCCTGGACACGAACTGCAAGGAAAACCTGCTCAAGTGGAGATTCATAGATGACTCTGCCCTCGAGTGATGTCCCACAATCGATAGGACACGTGCCTGTCCTGTTGTTTGTACATTACAAAAAGAAATTGCCAGATTTTGGTCTGAATCAATTTAGGTTGCCACCGACAGGCTGGCTCCACGCCAGCGAAGTCGAGGCCAAGAGCTAGTTTAAACAAACCACCTTGAGACGTTTGTTAACTGACTTCTTTATCTCTGCATTGACCCGATAAAGGTTAACCAACCAAAGTAACCATTAAGTATACTACACCAAGAACCCATCTAGGCTCTCTTGAAAAGTGAAATCGTAACTGTACTGGATTTTAAGCATCTCGATAATTTATTAGCGGCTGAAGTAGTATTTCTAGTATTTTATAAAGAAGTTTATTCATTTAAAATTATTGTAGGCTTAATTTTATTCCGATCCAAACGCTAAACATCTAGCAACCACCTGTTACCGTAAAACGGGGTGAATAGAATCGTAGGGGTTAATCGAGACAAAACTTTGAAAGGGATTTTAATGTAGGATAAATACGGTATGTGACCAACAAGGCCTCTAAATAATTAAATATAATGAAGTCAATAAGATAAGAGTCCTTTTTGGTAACATAACATATTAATTCCATCTTAAAATTCCTTTCAAAGTTTTGTCTCGATTCACCCCTGCGATTCTAATCAACCCGTTTTACCCGTTAGTAAAAAACTTTTAGCTAAAAGCTTTATAAAAAAGCAAGTTATAAAAATATTTAACTTATGATTATAATTAGCAGCCCGCCCCTAACTCCGACGGTTTTAACGGAGTCACAAAACATTGAGAATTCTTCTGTATATGTAACCGTGAATGCTGTGAAGATATTTTAACTAAGACAGGAGAAATAGAGATTTTAACATGTTTGTTGTGAATGTTTCGCCAGGGACTGCCACGTTGGCTTAGTGGTCGCAAGCTCGACTGCTGAACATGGGATCCTGGGTTCGATTCCCGGGTTGGGCAAAGTGTTATTGGGTTTTTCCATTACTAAATTCTCAGTAACAGCCACGGAGTCTGGATCTGTGCCCGGTTGATGGCAATAGACTCGCCCCCTATTACATGGGACTAAAACATAACCGGCAAAATGTGGGTGTACCACACCCACACCTCTGCCTAACCCTTCAGGGATTACAGTCGTGATGTTCACTTAATCTAGTTAGCCTACGAAAATTCTTCCGAAATTATCAAAACTATAGCGAAACGCGCATCAAAGTCCATTACCACAGAATACATAAAATACATAACTATCCATAGTCAAGTTATAGTAATTACTTGAGTTTAAGTTATTACTTGTGCAATTTTTTTAATGCAATAGAGATGGATTTAGACGAAGTAAGAACCGTCAAAGAAAACTAAGCTAAGAATTTTAACTTTTTACAGTTCTAACTTCAAGCAATTATTAAACTACATAATAAAAGTCGTATCTTATATTATGACATTTACTCAAGTAAAAACTTTGACTTGTTTATAGATACGGGTGTTCGATAACACTATTCGTTTCTATGATACGCATAGATTTATAAATAGGCGGAAAAAGCTTTACCTAACGATACAGATACATACTAATGACTCTATTAAAGCATATTATTATGCTAATTTTTACCCTTACAAGTTTACCATTAAATAAATTTGATTTTAACTTGCAGTTTCCTGCGACTTCTTTCGCGTTTAAACTCCCGGCTTCTCGGTATCCTGATGATTACAATCTGGATCTATTTACGATTCGAGTGAACCGTTTTCTTCTAGGCAAGTGTGCTCCACCCTAGGCCGCATTATCGCTTCACATCAGGCGAGTTGCGGCCAAACGCAAGCCTATTCAGTATATTATAAAAAAGTTCAAGCCCTTTTTGCCCTGGCTCGAGGCCTTAATTAATTTCAAGGCACCCACAGGATTGTCCGGTTAAGCAGCAGCCAGCCCTAAGTTGACCGGCGCAATTCCATTACAAAAAAAAAACAAAAACCCTGTTTCGTTCTTCTAGAATCATGAAATTAGGGAGCATCAAATTCCTTATAAAACAAAAATGTGCGCCAAGGAAAGATTTTTGAAAACAAGTCTTTCTCTAAAGTGGTTAGAGTCCAATACAATGGTGGGCTCGCCATCGCCATGGGAAATCCCATCGTTCATTGGCTTAAGGGGGAGCGCCAAGGTAGCCCACGAAATTCAATTTTTCTTTTAATCCCATTGAATGACTGTTTCATGAAAAAGTCATGATTGTATTGATTATAATTCTGCGAATACATAAGTATGGTGGTCGCGAATCATATTTTGTTGAACATACAATCTGACGATGGTCTGCAGATTGCAAAAAAATGTAAGAAAAATTGAATTTCGCGGGCTACCCCGGAGCTTTTTCACCTTATAAGTTTCTGTAATCCTTTGTGCATTGTCTGAAAGTCATTCAGATACAAACCTATTCAAACGATTTTAAAGAAAATCGTCGGCATGATGGAGTAAGAAACACATTTTTTTTCCATGTGGTGATTCTGCGCGCAACGCGAGCTCGACCGCCTTGATTGATCGTTTTGCTTAGTTCCTAAATTAAGTTTGATGGGTAATCGTTCTTTGATTTGATAGCATTCGGAAGCAATTAGTCGTCAAGTGTAACCACACAAGGTAAGGCAGCATCTAACTGCGAAGTATGCAACAAAATAGAAGACGTGCAACATTTGCTGATGGAGTGCGTTAAGAACAAAAATGAAAGAGATTCATTGATTAGGGAGTTTGGTTGGAATATTTTAGATCTTGGGCTTATTTTCACTATTTTAGCGAATCCTAAATCAAATGTTGCAAAAAAATTGTGTGGTCTAGTACAACAGCTTAATCAATGAATAGCTAAATTTGCTAATTAATTAGGACTTTAAGAATATTGTTTTTATATTTTAATTTTAGTGGTGTAATAGTAGTGATAAGGTACAATGGGGTTGACGTATCCATGTGGATAAAACCCCCTATTAATATTTAAGAAATAAAAAAAGTGTAACCACATAAGTCCATCATAATTTTTTTTGTGAATGGACAACTAGAATCTATTTTTTTAAATCCTTATTAATTTTGACATACACAAGAGCCTTCTTAACGGCCTAATTGCCTCGACGGTCGAGTGTGTGCTGAGCATGAGCTCCTTGGTTCGACTGTGTTGTCGAAAGTGTTATTGGGTTTTTCCATCAGGACTTTTTCAATACGAGCCCCAGAGTCTGGATTTATGCCCGGCAGGTGGCAATAGGCTTGCCCCCTATTACATGGGACTTAAACATAACTGGCGAAATGTGGGTGTGTCATTAGGTACACCTCTGACTAGCTCATCGGGGATTACACGACGCGATGTTGTGATGTTATATTTGTTTATGACCGTTTTAAAGGGTAATAAGCTCGCCCCTGTGACACAGGACTTATACTCGTATATGTTTAACTGGCAAAATTTGTAAGTATAATAATTATATAACTCCTATCCTTTAAACACGGGAATGCGTATAATTTTAGAATAAATATCGACGAAATCTGTTAAATGATATTCATAGTTTTATCTAAATAAAGCATTAGTCTAGGTTCATTGTATTGTATAGCGTGATCAACCTTGACTTATGTAACCATTTATATAATGATGTATAATTAAAGGGAATTACATCATTGCGTAGCGCCATTGAATTGAATCATTGCTTTATGATTGTTTTATAATTTTGATTGACATTTGAGAAGGAAAATAATGTAATTGATTTTTTTTCTGTGAGGCAGATTAAAAAAAGGTTTTGTTCCAGCTAAAACAATAAAGTCTATAGTTACAATATAAAATAGAAACAAATATTCAGACTATTTGAGCTTATAAAACGTGAAAACGAAAGTTAAAATATTGTTGGAAAAGTTTATCTGCTTAAATATTGGCGCTCTTAGGAAAATAACCTCGAAGCAAGTCCCGCCGAGCAAACATCAGAAGAAGCCGTATTCAGAACAAACAATACCGCTTTGCAGTTTGAACTTTGAATGTAGTGCCGACCGACTCACACTTATTCGCTCAGATAGTAGATCGTGTTTTTCAACTAGGGGTGTGTATGTGAACCCAAAAACTGGGTTGGTAATTGTAACTTTTGTTAAATAAAATAATATAAATTATATTAATATAAATTAAATTTAATTTAATTAAACACTTTATAATTTTATTTGATTCAATTAACAAGTATAGTTTCCTATATTTACCACTTCTGTGTCATACAAGTTCTGCATGTATCAATCAAACTTACTTATATAAATGCGACAGTTTGTGAGTGTGGATGGATGTATGGGTGGATGTAGCTATTGACGGATGGGTGTATGGATGGATGTTTGTTGATCTTTGACTCATAAACTACAGACCGGATTTGCAAGAAATTTGGCACACAGATTGTCTGTAACATGGATTAGCACATAGAATACTTTTTTATCCTAGTAGTACGATCCTGTATAGCCGAACTCCACGCGGGCTAAGCCGCGGGCATAAGCTAGTTAGAATATAATCCTTAATGTTTGATAACTTGAAATTCTCCACTCCGATTCTAAATTATGCTAATTGGACGGAAGTATTGGCTTATCTCTAAGTTAGTTAAAAGCTAGCTACAAACAAATAAGATCAAGTCATAAAACTTGTATTTTTTGTTTTATGGTTTGGATATGTTTAAGTAGTATGATATCTTATCTGAATCAACCTTCAAAGCTAATTGTTATTTATGCAGTATAAATTACTTGAATTTATTGGTGACTAATATTTTCATATAACTGTCTGATTATCCTTAACCTAAAGTTGCATCCACACCGGTGGTACTTTTTGTGGTGGTACTCCCTAATTAATTTTGTGTAAATTAATTACCAAGTTTGTATAACTTTTTCGGTTTTTGCTATAACTTTTTGCTGTCCATTGTTGTCCACTAGCACTTGCTAGTGTTGGTCTAATAGTAACTTCGGTATGTATATACCTTAAGATTCGAACACGTTACGCTTTTTAGGGGCCCTAAACTGCCGCTTTAGCAGAATCGTAATTGGATAAGGCTTATTTATGTGTAACTAACCACCAGATCTAGTGAAATGTAACGGCAAAAAACCACTTTATATTGCCAAAAATAGTAAATTATCATCAAAATTAAATCCCCGTTTTAGCGCGAAATTAGAACCAAAAATTTTACAACTTGTGATCGTACTTAAAGCAATGGACTCCAAATTATGATTGTTGAATCCAAAAATAGTTAATGACCACCAAAAATTTAACAGTATTTTAATATATAATGACATTTAAATATGTAACATCTTCTTATCTTAGAAAAGTAAATTATTCCAGATAAATCATTACCAGTGATCGGAATAGGTAGAGGTAATGTGCCTAAAGTTCAAGGAACTGAAACGAAAAGTGGAGACTTCCTTACGACAATTTTTTTTTTTTCGGAATATTTTTCCGAATGTCGGAACATTACTTAAGTACAACTGAAATTAATAAAGTAAAACAACTATCGAATTCATTTACTGTTTCTGTTAAAAAAAGTGCACGATTTTTATTGTTTAAAAAATAAAAGTAATCACCTTATCTTCGCTTGAACGCCGTAAGTAAGTGCGGAAGCTAATTTAATTTTCATAGTTTTCACAGCTTCTTTACCAACAACAAACAATAATAAAACAAATGTTTTGTTTTGTTAAATAATGTTTTTAATAACAATAGAAAACGTCTCTACTGGCTTTTTGAGAACGTTCTCCTTGTTGTCGAAGTCGGTTAGAAAGGAAAAATAATGAATTCCATATATTTAGGTAGAAATAGAGCAATAATTTGCTCATTAAAATTTTGTGATCATTTACTTTTGGTTGCGTAGTACAATTTAAAGTGCAGTCATGAACTAAATTAGCTAGAACCATTGTAATTTTTGGTTTAGGTAAATTTTTTTGCTGATTGGTATATTTATATTTTAGGTAATGTAAGATTATGGTCACAAAGTTATTTTTATAAATAATAATAAATAAATTTATTTCATAAAAAAGGAGATTGTAGTACATTTTTGTTGTAGGTACATTTTTGGTGGTCATTATTCATATTTATCCCCATTGGATAATAATATGAATTACGTTACAACACAACTCATAATTATTGACTGCGTCTGTGACCATTTTGAGATTTTTATCATGATTCTTTATTAATATCCTAATATGATTTTGCTCAAGCGGCCATTTTGAGCTCTCTGTTTGTAGTCTGCCTATACTAATATTACAAAGAGGTGAAGTTTGTATGTATGAATCTAGGGCAGTCTCTGAAACTAAAAAACCAATTTAAACAAAAAGTTTCAGTCATGGTAAGCTACACAATTGCAGAATGCCATAGAATGTTGTTGTTTTTAAAAATACCACTGTTCTATAGGCTAGAGTTCCCTACTGCCGGCCTCGACCCAATCAAGGCAATCCGGCCAGTACTCGACGACTGGCTCGGGAGGAAGCACGGCTCCCTGACTTTTCCGGCGACGCAGGTACTCTCGGGGCACGGCAGCTTCGGGACGTACCTGTGTCGCATAAGCAGGGAGCCGGACACTCGGTGCCATCACTGCATCCACTGTCTGGAAGACTTGGCTCGGCATACGCTGGCCGAATGTGCCGCGTGGGATGAGCCGCGCCGTGCCTTCGTTGCAGATGTGGAAGGAGACCTGTCGCTGCCGACCGTTGTTCGCTCGATGGTTGGCAGCGCAGAGTCCTGGGATGCGGTGATGTATTTCTGCGAAACCGTCATGTTGCAGAAGGAAGCTGCGGAAAGAGAGAGGGAGATGACGAGCTCCCGCCCAACCCGCAGCAGACCCACCGGCAGAGGGCGGACAACGTCCTCTTCTGGCCTCCCTAAACTGGTCCAGATGAACGGATGTCACACTGGACCCGAGACGGTGGCGCGTAGTGTTCCACGCGTGCCTCTCTCAGACGTAACGGGGGAGTTTTACACTTCACTCCCCCCCGGGACGAGGCCCGCAGGTCAAGCGGGCTGACACTAGTCCGGGGCAGCTGAAGTCGCATTAGTTCCCGCTGCTCCCCGACTCAAGTGTGCGAGGGAACACCGGTGTGGTTTTAGTCAGTACGAGTCTGATAGACCCCTCCACTCTCCCCAAGGCGGAGGACATCCATTGAGGATTTCCACATCGTGAAAAAAAAAGTCTGGCTGTTTATGTATGAGTTTAAAATGTTTACCCAAAACAGTTTGTTTTTGTTTGTTATGTTTATATTTTGTTTTAGTTTATGTGTTTGTTTTTTATGTGTGGTGTTTTTGTTTACCCACGTTACAGGAGAAATTCTTAGAGAAGGAAGATGATTTAAAAAAAAATATGCTGGTCATATTTTACAGATCCAATGGTAAAAATATGTAATGTATTCGAGGTAGCGACCTCGGTGCAAATTACATGCATATGATACTTTAGTAATTACTTCGCTAAAACATACATAGCTATATACCTATGTTTACATATGCAAGTAGGTACTACATAAGTTGAAAGACAAAATTGGCATAGATAAACATGAATCATACTAGCAGAGCCTACGTCTCCATTTGCGTGGACTATAGGTACTAAACACAAGTTTAAGATAAATACTCACATACGCAAAGAATCACGGCTGTAATGCCCGAAGTGGTAGCATCTATGAGTGGTAAATAATCATCATCTGCCTAGCCTTTTAAATTATTAATAATAAAATCCGCTTGGGTCGATCTTCAGGTTAAGCCGCGCTTGCCTAGGTTGATCCGCGGATGGGTGGCTACCAATTTCATAGCGAGTTTCCTCCGTGCCTCGGAAAGCACGTTAAGCCGTTGCTCCCAGCGATCATTAGATCATTGACAGTCGTTACTTGTAGCTAGTGGCCCGAGAGTCTTACAACCAATCTTACCAAGGGGTATCGTATTTCCCAGTACTTACTAGGTTGTGGAGGTCCGATAGGCAACCGTTCCATGTAAAATACTGGTATTGGTGTACTGGTGGTTGTATATTTCGCGTCTGCAATACTCCACGAAGGTTGAGGAAGTCGTGGAGTATTTGAGAGTGAAGACCGACTGGACTCTTAGGGTGGACTGGTTGGAATCGCGCCACAACATCAACTTTAAGTCGTCCGTGGTACGAGTTCCAACCCACGATCTACTGACCTTCCTGAAAGAGGACTTTTGGCCGAAAGGTGTCGTATATCGACGTTTCCTAGGTCGGTTACGCGACACCTCGCATCGAAAAACGTCGCCGACAACGTCACGTGTATAGTTATAGTTTAATAAGGTTTTTAATAATTATGTATTAGTTTATTACATCCTTTATTTATTTTTCTTACTTACTAATTACATTTTTAAATATTCCTATAAAAAAAAAAAAAAAACATTTAAAAATATAAAAAATAGTAGCCCACCGGTATCGGGAACAGGGTCCAAGCTACCGGCGGTCAGGGCTCCAGAGAGAGGAACCTCCTAACAATACGAGCCGTGTCCAGGAGTACCGCTTTCTGAATCAAGCCCTTGATCCAGCCGCCTAACGAGAGCCTCCTCAGGTATTGGTCGAGGCTCTATTAGTTTATTATTGTTTTAAGATTATTTTGTGTACTTTATCTATGGGCCTCAGCTGCCTGACAGTAAAATGATTGATAAGGCTGCATCCAGATAGACGGAGCCGACCCTAACATAGTTGAGAAAAGGCAGGCATGATGATGATGCCCAACTAACCCACACTCGGCCTGAGAGCTGGTTGACGGATCACTCTCTCTCTGAGAGAAGAAGCCTTTCATCTTCTATTAAGGTGGAAGCGCCAGGATAGCCCGCGAAATTCAAGTTATCTTACGTTTTTTGCAATTTGCCGGTCATTGTCAGGCTGTACATTGAACAAACTATTTCATGAAAAAGTCATTCAATGGGGTTGTATGAACTGTAAGGGTTGTATTGATGGTTATAATTCTGTAACTAAATACCTATTACAGCCGCGAATCATATTTTGTTCAATGTACAGCCTGACAATGACCGGCAAATTGCAAAAACATAAGAAAATTTGAATTTTGCGGGCTACCCTGGCGCTTCCACCTTAATGTACACCTTTGTTTGTCAAGAAACTGTTGTGCAAAGATTCATGCTTCTTTATTGTATTTCATTTATCTGGCCAAAATATTAATACATATTTAGTTTAGGTATAATATGTAGTTCGAAGAAAAAACCCACACTACTGTCCACTAACAGCGACTTTATAATAAAAGAGATTAAACTCAGATTAGCTTGTGCGGTGTCCCTCAGTGAAATAATTTAAGATTTGTAATTGTTAAGTAGATTGTGAGACACTCCACGGTCTGCAAATTGTGCAACTTTAGCAACCAGCGCTTGACCCTCGCGTCGTTCTGCTCACTCATTCACTGTTTTTGCTTCTTCAAGGTTCACAGAATACAGATACGTCTCGGCGGCCGTGCTACAAGTGGCATTGTCAACACAATCCATATACAAGGTGTAAACGGACCACTGGGAGAGCCGCTGCTTTTTGGCTTCGTAACGGGTATTTTTACACCCTTTATACCGAATGTTTCACCGGTGGCTTCAAATGTGGTCGGTGAAAGAAGTTCTGGGCTCAATGCAAGATCGGCGCTTTGAATTTTACAAAACATCACGCCTGATATCCCTGACGGGTAAGCCGGAGTTGTATTTAATAGTGTACCTACAATCCTAAATTTCGTCAGTTATGTTTTAGTTCCATGTAATAGGGGGCGAGCCTGTTGTCATCAACCAGGTACAATATTCCGTGATTGCTACTGAGAAATGCCTGATAGAAAAACCCATTAACACATTGCCCGGCCTTCGAAGCGAACCCAGTGCCTCATGCTCAGCAGTCGAGCTTTAATTCTTCTGTAGAATCATAAAGTAAATCTAACGCGCTTCTTAGCATAATGAGATGAAGCTGTAAAAGTCATGAAAACGACGGAGGTCATGTTCAGCAGTCACGCTTGCAACCATTACGACACAGGCTTTGATTAGTAAGTAGTTTCTTCTCGCCACTTCATTTGCGTCAGACTTATCCTATTGCTATGGCACTAGGGTAAACCGGTGGCTGTCAAATAGAGAAAGATTTTTATGACGTGACAACGTCTTATAATTCGATGGAGCCGGCTGCACGCACCAAAAAACATGACTCAATTGGCGTTAAAGCGCGGAACGAGCGACAAAGAAGCACAATCGGTGACGTTGTCACGTTCAACTATCGTCAGTAAACCGACTTTACAGACAACCGATTTTCAGAAGCACCGGATATTACCCCCTTAATTCAAAAGAGACTTTACCTCTTTACAATTTTGATATGGACACTGTTCGTTCACAGTTCGTTTACTTCTGATTGGGCATGACAGTTAAAATGACCTTTAAACTTATTACTACTTAAAAGGATGCTTTTCAGTTGCTGTCAATCAGTATCCTAGTAGTATCCTTATTTTCATTTGAATAAGGTTGCCTTACTGTTGCAGCTGTCAGACGTAAAAGAACTGTGAACCGACTGTACCGTCTCTAAACCCAGATCGCACGACGATTGTGTGCTATGTGCCAAGGTCTTTGATTCGTAAACCGTATTGCTGTGACATACTTTAAGCTAATATTTTTTTAAAGATGTTTACGAATTTAATGACATTTTTTATTATTATTTGCGGCGGATTTACTTAATCAGGTTGTAAGACAGCCTTGTGGAAATAGTCATCGGTTGAAGATCGGTAGCTTGCAAGCGAGCGAGACAGGTGAGCGTCCTGAATCGAACCCTACCAAGTGTGAATGAAGTAGGAAAGAAAATAGGTTTATTTGGCACATGCCACAAGTTCACACAACATTAAACCTAAAAAACAAAAAAAAAAACGGAAGAAAAAAGAGAGAATATTGAACCTATGTCTCACGGCTGCGCCAAATAAGCCCAGGTCTACTCGACGAGTATTATTCCAGTGTAGGAAAGAGATGGTGCTAGACATCCTGTATAGCTTTGTCTCATTCCCACACTGGAATGTCATTAAAACATTCCTGCTTTAAGACGTCATGTAACTCCACCAGTTCAGCTAACAGTAGAGGGGGCAGTATTGCTGGGGCGTTAGGGACTTCTGAAAGGCAATCTGGAGTAGGAAAAGCAAGCCGCACGTCTGGTAACTTTGACTTTGAGCTAACCCGGCGTAGTACCAACCTACGGAGTATCAATGAAATAAGAGATGTGCGAAAAACCGTAGGTACTTATTTGTGTGAATAGGTGCCTACCTAATTTATAGCTAAAAGTCCCTGGTATACTAACATCTATACTTCTATATCTATAGTATATACTAATATTATAAATGCGAAAGTTTGGATGGATGGATGGATGTTTGTTGCTCAATCACGTTAGAGCGGCTGATCGGATCTGAATGAAATTTGGCACAATGATAGATTATAGTCTAGATTAGCACATAGGCTATATATTATCACGCTAATAACTTAGGGGGATGAGCAATATCAGCTACTGACATGATATTTCTTAAAACTGGCGATTCAAAAAGTGTACGTAACATTTTGCTAGCGTAACCCAAAGAGTTTTACAGGCCTAGCCCGAAGAGGGAGAGCTCCAACTCTGTCCACCCCTTCCTACCAGGAAATACAGGCGTGATGTAATTTACCAGCTTTTAGAGAAATACTTTGTCCATTCATTCAAGAGGTAGGTAGACGTATCATCAATCATCACGAACTTTTACGGCGAATTGATACCAGAACAAAATTATGAATTTAAAAATAAATTAAAATGAAGTACAAAGTTCATGTGGACTGTCTGTAGTACGCGATTGGATTTCCCTATATTTCTGAATGGAAAATATTTACATAACATCACGCCTTTAAACATCTATTTATGTACCTGTGTTGGTTTTAAGTAGTTTTTCTATGAAATATAGAGCCAAATCCGTGATTGGGAATAACTACACGCAAATTCTTGGTCGTAGTTATAAATTACTGTCGGAAATCCAACGCCATTCACCGGCGCCATTTTTTGACTACATGTTATGTACTCATCCCCTTAGCATTCTCATCTCAGCCACAAGCAAATGCCTTTCATTCATCCCTTTTGTGGCCCAACATTCTGATCCATACAAGACAGCAGGTCTAACCATGGTTTAATAAATCTTTCCCTTGGCATAGTAGGCAACTAACATAAAAAATAAGCTACTTTACCAATAACAATACATAGATACCCCCAAATCGTCAAGAATCAAATAAAAAACGTAAACATAATAAAAAAACGAACGACGCGTTTCTACGTCACGCTACTTAGCGAAGCTGAGAGAACGACTATGAGGAAATGCGTACCTATGACGCATATTTTTGTACCAGACTATGTACTTATGACGTCACGATATGTTAGTACTACGGTTAATAACCTAGGCCGATAGTAATTGATACGAGCTAATTGATTTCTTGTATTTAATATGCCACCCAGAAGTAAATGCGTGTGTGGAAGTGAAAATGTCACTTCTTGATAGAGTTGAAAGGTGGTTTATTTAGAATGGCTTAATGTTAATGTTTGCGTAAGTGTATTTATGTGTGATATTGCGATTGATAAATGCTGACAGACGTGCTGAATCGAGTGACGTGGGTATAGATTGCTGCTGACTTCTGCAGCCTAACGTAGCGTAACGTAAAAGAGAGTTATTAATGAAGCGATTCTTGCTGAGCGCCAGGGTAGCCCGCGAAATTCAAAATTTCTTTATTTTTTTTCATTTTGCAGGACAGTGTCAGTGTTAGTTTCACAGATTCAATGACTATTTCATGAAGAAGTCATTGAATGGGATTAAATGAACTTAGAGGGTTGTATTTATGATTAGAAGTATGTACAGCCATATTTGTTACGCTCGCAAATTATATTTAATCAACATACAACCCGATACTGATCTGAAAATCGCAAAAAAACGTGAGAAGATTTGAACTTCGCGGCCTGTCCTGGCGCTTTCATTTTAAGGTTTTGATGATCAAGCACACATATGCTAACCCATACTCTTTTATACCAAGTAAAGCGTTAAGTGTCAAGGGAATCCAGCGCCTCTCTACTCTCACTTTCATATGTGTAGTAAATGCGGTAAATGAATCTGAATTTTCTAAAATATCCAAAATAACAAATAATTGTGAACGCATTTTGACTGATAAAGTTTTGCAATATTTTCTGATCACCCTAGAATACTTAGTTACGCATCCAGAAGTGAACCTTTTCGTTGTAAATCGGGCTAGATGACGAAGAACAAGAAGACTGAGGACCTTCAAAAGGCATGTTAGACATGCTGGAAGCGAAGAATGAAGAACCGGGCACCTATCACCGAAGGGTTAGTCCCAGGTGTACCCACATTTCGCTGGTTATGTTTTAAGTCCCTTGTAACAGGGGCCGAGCCCGTTGACATCAATCGGGCACAAATCTATCCTCCGTGGCTGCTACTGAGAAAATTCCTGATGGAAAAACCCAATAACACTTTACGAACCCAACACCTCATGCTCAGCAGTCGCGCTAGCTACCTAGGTATTTGTTTATTGTTGTGTAGTGTATAGTGGAATGCGACTAGCTGATTGAAAGAATTTGCAATTCATGCAATGATTAGTGGCACCTTTTTACAAAGTCCATTCATATAATATCAATAATGGACAACCCAAAAGTTGACTCATACCGGCAGTTGATATAGTTTTTCATTCATCATTATTATTGCTAAATATGCATAGCTGCGAGAAATAACTAGTTCAGATACATAGTAGGTAGTGGGTACTTTTCTCATACCCAGGTCACAAGGCCTGGTTTCAGAGAATTTGAGGTTCGTTGAATATGGTGGGTTGGTGTTTGGGGTGACGTATAAAAAGTTTACAGAATACAAAAATACTTTGATAAGTTATAGAGATCAGGCGTTACTTTGCGGAAATCCATGACGTTAGGTAAATGTTATGCAAAATATGTAGTTTTAATTCGGAGAAAAAGATTCAGCAATAATAATTAACCCAGCTTATACTCAAAAATAGGTAATAGATTGAGTATAGGTTAGGGTGCATGGCATGCTAATTATTATAGTTTTTCCTCGTGTGTATATTTTTGAGGGCGTGAGGGTGGTGCTGCGTCCTGCCTCCAGGATCTTTTTCACGGAATTAAAGCTGCACATTTTGCGGAACATTTAAAAGTACTTTGGCCGAACCAGGAATCGAGCCCAGGACGCAATAACTCTCAACTACACTAGACCAATTAGCCAGCATAAATAAATACTTAATTATAAATGATATTATTTAATAAAGTCGTACCGTTTATTGCCTTTGTTCGACGCATAAATAAATAGTTTTACTATTAAATGCGTAAGTTATGATAATAATATAACGATTATTGAACAATTTGCCATATGAATGGGTTACATGACAGTTTCCTATTTCTAGAGTATTGGAATTGTATTAGGTGTTTGTGTTGTAGGTATATATTTTATTCAATACGACAAGCAATGTTTTTTTTTCTTAACTAGTCTTTGAATTTCTCACTGCTTCTATCATATCCTTCCTTTTCTTGCGCCACCTCGAGCCAGCTTCCCTGATGCGATCAATCAAACTGATGAAAAATTTCTATGTGGGGGGGTTCAGAATGATGTACTGAGTATGTGGTTTCCGTTTTCGCGTCGCTGTCCCTTCCACCCAATTATTTAAATTTTTATAGGTAAATCGAGGAGAAAATGCAAGGAAGGATGGATTATTTCTCCCTTCCTTTAAAGAAAGAAGCGTTGGTCGATGACTGGTACCCAAGAAAGTAAGAAGTCGGTACCCACCTATTACAGTTACGAAGAAACTGAAGGAAGAATAATTATCCTTTACTAGTCAATATGCCCTACGCATACTGTTTAGTCATTATGCGCTACGCTACGAGTTGCGGACACCAGCCCGCTATACTATACTAACAGTAACTTACTGTCAAACAAGGATGAAATAGACACTACACACTACACTACACCAATTACTTAGGTACCTTCTCCTAACTTTTTTGGGTATCAGTCATCGATTGACGTAACCAAGAGAAAAAATCTTACAAACCCAGTTAACATTAACAATCTAAAAACTTCACATTTTTCCTGAACCAATTCCTTAAATTAAAAATTTTATATTATGTTTGTTTTATTCACATCCCATTTTCACAGAATTGCATAAAGGAGGATAAAATCATCAAAAAAAAATATTTCCATTAAAATATTCCAAAGCTGTGAGGTGAATGAAGGCCGTCGAAGTAAATCCCCACTTTATAAGTTCAGCGACTGGTCTTTAATTTTTCAACTGACCCACCATCTGACGGAAAGGTTTCATAGAAAAAAAAGGCAAAAAGCACATAACATCACGCTTGTAACCCCTGAAGGGTTAGGCAGAGGTGTACCTAATTACAGTCACGAGCACCAATATGTATACACTTTCCTTAATTTAAACGCAGCAGATAATTTTCGCGAGAAATAACGATTGCAACTTGGAAATAGGTTCTATTTCATAAAAATAGAAGTTCGAAAATACTATATTCGTAACAACATAAAATTTTAAACAGAACAGTAGGCGATAATCACTTTTAAAAGTTGCAAAGTGTTGACATATTGGTGCACACCCTCATTTCGCCAGTTATGTATGTTTTAACTCCCACGTAATAGGGGGCGAGCCTATTGCTATCAACCGGGCACAATTCCAGATTCCGTGGCTGCTACTGAGAAATTCCTGATGGAAAAACCCAATAACACTTTGCCGGACCTGGAAATCGAACCCAGGAGCTCATGCTCAGCAGTCGCGCTTGCGAGCACTGGACCAACAAGACAGGTCAAAAAACCCTGAAAATATAACTGTAGGCGCTACTTAGTTCCTAGGCAGATGCTATGCAGGTCCTGGGCAGGTGCTAAGCAGGTCTTCTTCTTCTTTATCGTGTGGTTAGTGCCTAACCTGGTGTCAGAGTTTTTATGCCGCCCAAGGGCCTCTGACTTGGCTTTACATACCGTCGAGAAATATCTCTCAGGCATGCTGGTTTCCTCACGATGGCTAAGCAGGTGTAACGCAGGTACACAGGTTGTAACAGAATAACCGCAATACCTCTTAAGTGGTGATTCAGAACATCTGGAAATTAACTGGAAAAAAGGAAAGTTGGTCAAAAAAATGGACTTTTCATCCATTCCATATTTTATATGGGAAGTCCAATTTTTTTTTACATGCTTCGAATGGTGCTAAACTGACGGAACAGAATGATTTCAAGCGCTACTCCATTGGCTTATTATTTGATTTGAAGAAAAGAGTTTGTAGCGCCACTGCAAACAGCACCTACTACAGCATTATTGTACAAAAAATACTACAGCGTCATCTATGACAAAAATGAAGAACTAACATCAAATTCCTAAATCGCGCAAGTAAAGTTATCCGCGACTGAAGACTACGTAGAAAAATCCGACATCAAAATGTCGGGCAGTAGCCCACCAGACAAAACACCCGTCTGGTCGGAGGTTACCCCCTTTTCTATGGAGGATGAAGAACTTTACGCCCTGTTCTTCATACACCATAAGTTTTTACGAATATGCAATTATACCCTGGGCAGTGAACACCCTCTAGTCCAGGACAGTTATTTTCGACGATGGTCTTTTTGCCCCAACAAGAGTTACTTCGATAGCTCGTTCGGACAAGACACGGGAGCTGAAATCTCTTTGTTTAATTTTATAGTCGTCGAGACCTTACACATGACTCACAAAGAGGAAGCTTAAAGTCAAGTTCAGACAGTCATACAATTTATATGTACATTCGCAAAAGTTTCCATGTTAGTTGGTTTGTAATAGAAAGGGGCCGTCTATTCTTTACGTCAGTCGATTTTATCGTTTTTTCGAGCCCCCCTTAGTGAGATGTCGTGAGATATGATTGACCCCTCAACCCCCCACTCAATTCACGTTTTTCGTCGTATTCGGTGCTTGATTGCGTTGAATTTATGTAAAAAACATAATTTGCTAAAGTATTTTAATTGAATATTTATTATTAAATATTATTGTTTAGGATTTAGCCATATTTTTTTTGCCATTAGAGAAACTCGCTATTTCTTGCTGGAAAAAAAATTACGTACGTGATATTTGCCAAGACCCCCCCTAAAACCCCCCTTCGTCCCCCGTGAGATAGGTGAGATTCGGCTCGACCCCTTGAACGCCTCCTGTAATTAATGAACGCCCCCAAAGAAGATAAAAAGAAAAAATATTTACTGGACTCACACAGGACAATCACCATTAAAAAAAAAATAAAGAAAAAAATATGAGAACAAAAACCTAAAACCACAAATCAAACCAATTCAGCATTGTGCTGCGACATTTAAAATTTAGATGTCTCAACATTACGCATATAACTTCCAGGATTAACCCAGAATATATGCAGAGGTAGGAGGCCATCCACAAGGTCACCGTTCGCAAGTTTTAAATACAAAACACTTTGCTCAACCCGGGAATTTTCCATCAGGAATTTCTCAGTAGCAATCGCGGAGTTTGATTTTTTTTTAATCTTATTTGTACCCGGTTGATGGCAATAGGCTCGCCCCCTATTAAACGGCGCTTACACATAACAAGCGAAATAAATAAAATAAATAAATAAAATATCTTTATTTCAGACCCATTACATAGTCCATAAATGGTTAGTGTGTTAGTAAATGATTATTCTTATATGCTATGTTAGTATAAATGAGGAATGAATAATAAAAAAATATAAATAAAAAAATATAGTATATTTTTTTATTATGAATAAATGAATTATGAATATATTATGTTAGTATTAATGAGGTAGTTTAAATGAGGGTGTACCATGAGGTAGACCTCCACCTAACCCTTTGGGAATTTCACGCGTGATGATGATGTGATGTAAGACATAAATGGCGAAAAGTGGGTGTACTATTGCCCATCCCGTCGGGAATTACAGGCGTGATGTTACGTTATGTATGTGGGTGTAACCAACTAAAACCATTGCTTAAAATTACCACAAGCAGGGTCGGGGCCAGTGACTAGTACTTAAAACACTTACGATGGACGCGTTAGGTCTAGATTCAAGAATCTAGATAGTTCAGTTTTTTGCGAGCTAACTGCTCTGCTGCTTCCCTATATGGCAATGATACATGTAAATGTTCATATGTGTTGCTTGTTTATCAATCAATGGGATTGTTTAATAAGTAATTACGTTTTTTCTTGTAATGTAATTTATTGGGGCTAGTATTGCCACTCGCAGTTTAAAAACAAGTGTGTTCACCAATGCTTGCTATATAAAGTGTACATGACATCGTGAAATATGGGATGCAAGGGACATCATTTTGAACCCCACCAACCCCACCCACAAAATATAATATATTCATCGGTGGTTTAAAAAAAATCAGCTGTTTCCTAATGCATGGAACAGCTGTTTTTTTTAATGTATGAGGAAAACATTTAAATAATTCATGTTATTTATGCTAATTATTTGTTTTAAGCTTGCGATTTTGTTATTTCCGCATCATTGGTTCGATATGATAACCAAAAAAAAAATGTAATTGGATGATTTTGCATCGATTAGCAATATGTATGCACATTTTCGACTTACAGAAATTGAGTCATATACTTTTCGAAATTTGATTGCTTCAGGTTTTTTTTTTAAGATCTCTTGCTTTTATGTACTTTGCGTGTTAACGATTCAAGACAGGGGGGTTACCATGATCTGTTAGTGCGGGAATGTTTTAGGACTATTACGAGAGTGGGAAAATGACAGCGCTAGACAACTGTCTAGCGCCATCTCTTACCCACTTTCGGAATAATACTAAAACATTCCTGCACAAACAGATCATGGTAACCCACGAGGTCTCGATCTTGTTCTCACAAGGAAGGTTCGAACCGCCAATCTAGAGTTTGAGATACTGAGCCCAATCAGCCGCCAGGGTATCCACGACGCCTGCCGGGTGCTGCGGGTTGTTCGAAAGAGATACCGCGGCCCCGGAACACAAAGGGCGATGAAGGAACATGGGTGGGTTTTAGTCAGTAAAAGTCTGACACTCCCTCCCGCTCAGCCCAGAGCGGGAGAAGTCATTTGATGATTTCCCATCCGGGAAAAAAAAAAAAAGGGTATCCACAACAGTTCTTTGTAGTTCTTATCTTATTCTTATCGTATCATATTAATACTACTTAGACATATTATTATGTTAATAATTTAAAAAAAAAACATGGTTAGTATTTAAATATTACGTTTAAAATGTTCTAATTTTTGTATGCCAGTCTACTGCGAAACATTTAAGATCATAACCCTATTTATAAAACCTAAATGTACCATGTTTTAAAACAAATAAAAATTATAATATCCTATTGTACACCAAGGATACTCTGGATTTTGTAACACTTTCTTACAGAACAAATTATGAGAAAATATTACCTTTTAACTGACACTGAATATATGCCTAAATAATTACAATAATAACTTTGCATTTTCAATGCTCAGTTCAGCGCAGAGATTTTAAAATAATATTCGGCTTTCTCCGCTTATTTACAAAAACGAACACCTAAGTAAATGCAATACAATTACCCTACCAATTGGTAACCTTTCTGTTGCAGTAACGACGTGCAAGCTGAGATTTTTATATTTATAAATATTTTTTTATTCGTTGTGTGTTAATTATTTATTTATTTTTATGTAATTTTGTATGCACGTCATATTCCTGCGACAAATAAATACTTTTCATTACTTCTTTAATTCTCTAAGTTTGCAATCAAAGCTTAGACAAAACTAAACAGGAACGAATTCGTAATGTCTACGATTCGTAACCGCGTTTAATAAATTGCATTTGAATAAATTAAATTCAGTTTTAAATGATATGAATAATCAAATCATTATGATTAAAGATAACTTGCTACTTGAAGGAATTTTAATAAAGAGTCTATTTTTTTTTATTTATGTTTTTTACTAGGTATGTCTAGACAACAATTATGAAATATCTAGACAGTTTAAGTTTGTTAACTAGAGCGAAACCGTAAAACACCTGTAGTAATTAATTTTACAATTACCCTGTGATAAAAAAATCGTAACTATTAAATGAATTATTTTTATAATTTGCAAACATGTTGTTATTGTTCTTTATGTTATGGTTGGTGGTAAACTAACCATTTACCAAGTGACCAAGCGATTTCATTTTACCCGGTTACTGGGTACAGGAGTTCAGATAAGCTGTCGTTCCATATAAAATACTGGTATTCAGCTCTGGTTACACGAGAAGCTGACTCCAACATAGTTGGGAAAAGCCCGGCAAATGTTGATGAGGTGGTAAACTGGCTCCCTCTATTAGGTACTGGGGATTTAAACATAATCGGCGAAATGTGTATTAGGTACACCTCTACCTATCTCTTTAGGGATTATAGTCGTGACGTTGTATAGTTATACAACTTCACGACTAGTTAGTTAACCAACTACTATTTCTGCTGTAAAGCCGCGCTGCCAAGGGCCAGTTTGAAGGACTTACAGGCAGTTAGTCAAACATGAGTCAATAAATACATCTTTGTCCTGTTGGACTAGGGGCAAAGACCGAAGCTTATTACTGGCTGCAATTATATGGGGTTTACCGAAGTCTAGGCAAACGCCTTTGGCAATGCAGGTGTCTATAGTTGGCGAGTGATTGGCCTTATTATAAATTCGACTGATGAATTATAATGTTTGCCTCGTTGTGTAGTGGTTACAAAGCGCTACTGTTCTTGAGAACGAGGTACTGGGTTGGTTCTTAGGTCTGAAAAAGTGTTATTGGGTGGTTTTGCCGGGGTGGAAGGAAATAAGGTCGCTTTTACATGAGAATCAAAGGAAACCGGCGAAATGTGTGTACTAAAAGGTCTACCTCTGTCTAGCCCTTCGGAGATTAAAGGCGTGATGTTTTATATTTTATTATAAAACGTAATAATGACAATCTATCCATCTATATATAAGGTCTATCTGTTCATACACTAAATATCTTAAGGGGTCACTGTATTCATCAATATGAACAACTTTTACTATGGGAACAAACCTTAGTCTAAAAAAAAATCAGCTGTTCCCTGCAATTATGTTCGCATAACTCGTGAACGCGATTTATTTTTTGATTTTTGCAAAATGTTACTGTCAATTAATTGTCAAAATGTATGGAACAGCAGATTGTTTTTTTCGTAATTTTAGGGTTGGTCCCATATTAAAACTTGTTCATAATGATGAGTACAATGTCCCCTTAACAGATTTCGTGTATGAATTGATAGACCTTATCTATACTAATATTATAAAGCTGAAAAGTTTGTTTGTTTGGTTGAACGCGCTAATCTCAGGAACTACTGGTTCGAATTGAAAAATTCTTTTAATGTTGGATAGCCCATTTATCGAGAAAGGCTATAGGCTATGCGACACGCTGCAACTAATAGAAGCGGAGCATCAATCAAAAATTTTACGCAGACGAAGTTGCGTGGGTCAGCTAGTATATATAGTATTAAAATCAATATCTGTTCGTGTCTTATAGACTCCTAAAATTATGAACCAAGTTTGATTAAAAAAACAAAACTGAAAAAAGCGTTGCAACGCACGGCACAACTAGTTATTGCAACTAGTACTATATATATATTAGCAAAGCTCATAAAAGTTATCAACAAGGAAAAAAAGATGGCGTCCGGCGACCGCAATATTTAGGTCATTACCCTACTCTAGTTTACTGATAAACTTGTACTTTTATATGTATTAAGAAAAAAAAGTAATAAAAATCGCAAGTTATCATTTTTATGCAATTTATTTGATAATAAAAAATATGTTATCTGGTTTTTCCGCAGGATCATAAAGGCAGGTGGCAACATGCTGTAGTTACGTTGAGAAGGCTCAGCTATTCATCAGCACAAGCGTATATAGCTACACAGTCGACTTGTGTACAAACTACTCCAAGGCTGCAATGAGCGATATGCGAGCGCAGTACAACGATTCGTAGCGTGCGATGTTTCGATTGCCTGGGTGGTTCACCCTGCTGTCAGGTGCTGCTGAGGAGTTCGTTGCTCGGCCGCAGCACGCACCGCCTAACATGGATCATCTTCATTTCATCTTTGGTTGCCAAAGTACAGGAATGGAACCACAGCCCCCTACATTATATGTACGGTGGCAGTCCTACCACACGCAGATTACTTAATTTGCTGCCTCAGGGGCGCGCGCGCGTGTGTGTAACTGTTAATGTTTTATATTATATTTGTAGTAGTCTTTGTTTGTATGTTATCTATGTGTGTATTTATTGAAAGGTGTATGTGGATTTATGATGGACAGTAAACATTTAATTATTTCATTAATTTCTTTGTGATGAAGACCTTGTTTAAAAAAAAATCTATCATAACTGAAGTTCACACATCGTTTCAAGCCTTTATCCTAGCCTTTCTTATTTTTTTACTGCAACTAGTTTCTTTAAATATTGTGGCTTGGAAATTGGTCCTTTTATCCGGAGTTATATATTTCCTACATTAAAAACATATTTTCAGATACCTAACAAATCAGAATCAACCACTGAACATAGAAATATGAAAGAGTTTACATTACGGTCCTTACAGAGTGATCCAAACAGGAATGTAGTGTAAATTTTAACGTACGTATATAAAATCTATCTATCTATATCTTCTTCTTCTATCTATATTCTATACATATAATAAATCTGTAGACATTTCGTTTCCGTACATTGAAAATATTTAGAAAAAAATAGTAGGCGTGTTAAAGGATAACAAACAGAACCAATTTCTACTAATTTTAGAATTTTTGTCTGTTCGTCTGTATGTCTGTTTGTTTGCAGTCTGTGAGTCTTCGGCTATGTTTGTTTGTTTAAGTATCACGTGAAAATTACAAAACCAATGTGGTCAGTTTTAATGCACAAGTATTGTGCGTAACTTAGAGAAGGTATTAGTTTTTGTTTCATTGCAATCCGTGCTCTCTATCAAAAGATATATGAACTTATTGTGTTCAACAACTTATCGCCTTTACGTAAGATACATGCAACGACATCTATTGAATCAAACTGGTACTAATGAATAAAGATGAAGTACTCACAAGATAACTTTAAATCGACTTATGGGGTTTTTCAAAAAGTTATGATAGCAAAAGGTACTTTAGATGGCGCTGCTTTGAAAATCTTCATAGCCTATATTGTTACTTCGATCGCTTTCTATGCATTAATTTTTAGCACTTTAACTCCGAGCTCGATAGATGGCGTTTTTCATTTGACGCCAATTTCTGAATCAATGTTAAGATTTTCCGTGAAAGAACCACCCTCGCCGGGTAAACTGCATCGATGTTGATTTTTAGGTGTCTTTCGTTTCGTGTTGTAAATGTATTTGGTTTCATATCTATACTATATATATTATTATAAAGCTGAAGAGTTCGTTTGTTTGTTTGGTGGAACGCGAATTGAAACATAGTTTTAGGGTTGGATAGCCCATCTATAGGGGAAGGCTATAAACATCATGCTGCGACCAATAGGATCAGAGCAATAATAAAAAATGTAACGCAGACGAAGTTGCGAGGGTCAGCTAGTTACTTAAAAGGAAAAAATATCTTTTAAGTAATTCATCAATTAATTCAATGTTTATTTACACGTCAATCAATAAATCACTTCAAAGTAATTAGCTTAAAAATATTTCGGTAAATAGATATAGGCTTCATCACAAAATCTAATCAGGATCAAAATAATCTTAAAACATTTAAATGGATCAATTAAAAAAAAGTGAAACATAAACGTCTTAAATAAAAATGCTAAATTAGCTTACATATATGTAAATTAAAACAGAAATCAGCTTCCTGACGAATGGATAATAATCTTTTATAGATTTATAAGATAAATGAGTTAAGTACATAAATAGATACATACATTTTAATGTGAAATACACGTGTTTTTTAATGTCATTCGTGTTGTGTTGAAACCTAGCAACAACTTGATGTTTATTTATTTAATAAAATACAAACTGTGGGGCCTACACAAACTTATTAACCTTATGATTTACCAATTCTTATTTTTGTGCTCACTTTTAGTATTATATCCGTTTGTTTTTAATACTAAATGTCGTCATGGCCCAGAGGTTAAGACTTAAGACCTCGTCTCTAATGCATGAGTTGTGGGTTCAAATCCGGGCAAGTACCAATGTGACTTTTTCAATTCATAATTACTTTTCTAAGTTTATCTTGGACATCACAGACATCGGTGAAGGAAAACGTCGTAATGAAACCTGGACTTATCAATCTATATATATAAAAATGAATTGCTGTTCGTTAGTCTCGCTAAAACTCGAGAACGGCTGAACGGATTTATCTTATCTTGGTTTTGAAATGTTCGTGGAGGTCTAGGGAAGGTTTAAAAGTTGAGAAAAATTCGAATAATTGCCGGGAAAACCCTCAAAACAGCACTTTTCTATTTCCCATACAAACGTTTTCTAAATAAAATGGAGAGTCAATTTGTAATTTATTACCGCTGCATAAATTTCAAATTCGCGTGCGCGTTGGAGGATCTAATGTCGCGTTCCGAAACTCGACAAAAGTGAATAATATTTGACATTACACATTCACTGTCATTGGCTCAGTATTATCCTAGGATAGGATACAAAAGCCATAAAATAAAGAAGAAGAAGAATATTTGACATTAGATTTGACAACCAACTAATAATATGTCAATCAATCCTGTCGCACTTCAGAACACGGAAAAAAGTATTACGATATTGTGTTACGATATAATGTATGAGTGCATCCTTCTATCTTTGTGGCTACGTGCGCGAGAACTTTCTTTACTTTGGTGATCCTTTGTGATAGTGACATTCCAAGTAATGTGCTCTTTTTTTGTTGATATTTTGTGACAGTGACACTTTACTGCTAAATGAGCGAGAAATTTTCTCAATTTGATTAATTACAATTTACGATGCCGAGGAGGAGACGACCTGACTTAGGTCATCGCAGTCAATCAAATGTGCGAAGAGCTACCTCATATGCTAACCGCACTGATGACAAGAGTAGGATAGGTAGGTGGGTACTAGGAGAGTAGGATAGGTAGGCAAGTAATAGGAGAATAGGATATGTAGATAGGTTCTAGAAGGGTAGGATAGGTAAGTAGGTACTAGGAGAGTAGGACAGGTAGGTGGGTACTAGGAGAGTAGGATAGGTAGGTAGGTACTAGGAGAGTAGGATAGGTAGGTAGGTACTAGGAGAGTAGGATAGGTAGGTAGGTACTAGGAGAGTAGGATAGGTAGGTAGGTACTAGGAGAGTAGGATAGGTAGGTAGGTACTAGGAGAGTAGGACAGGTAGGTAGGTACTAGGAGAGTAGGGTAGGTAGGTACTAGGAGAGTAGGATAGGTAGGCAGGTAATAGGAGAATAGGATATGTAGGTAGGTACTAGGAGGGTAGAATAGGTAGGCAGGTACTAGGAGAATAGGATATGTAGGTAGGTACTAGGAGGGTAGAATAGGTAGGCAGGTAATAGGAGAATAGGATATGTAGATAGGTACTAGAAGGGTAGGATAGGTAAGTAGGTACTAGGAGAGTAGGACAGGTAGGTAGGTACTAGGAGAGTAGGATAGGTAGGTAGGTACTGGGAGAGTAGGATAGGTAGGCAGGTAATAGGAGAATAGGATAATTATGTAGATAGGTACTAGAAGGGTAGGATAGGTAGGTAGGTACTAGGAGAGGAGTAGGATAGGTACCTACCTAGGTACTAGGAGAGTAGGGTAGGTAGGTAGGTACTAGGAGAGTAGGATAGGTAGGCAGGTACTAGGAGAATAGGATATGTACATAGATAGGTACTAGGAGGGTAGGATAGGTAGGTATGTACTAGGAGAGTAGGATAGGTAGGTAGGTACTAGGAAGTAGGTAGATAGGGTAGAGTAGGTAGGGTACGTGGGGTAGACAGGGTAGGTAGGGTGGGTAGAGTAGGTAAGGTAGGTGGGGCAGGTAGGGTAGGCGGGGTAAGATTCATTGACTAATAGGCGGTACGAAGTTCGCCGGGACAGCTAGTAATTAATATAAGTCTGAAATCGCCAACCCGTCTTGAGCAAGCGTGGTGATCAGTGCTCGTGCCTTCTCTGTATGAGAAGAGGCCTTTGTCCAGCAGTGGGACAGTTATAGGCTGGTGTTATTATTATTACTAAATAGGCTTGCGTTTGGCCGCAACTTGCCTGATGTGAAGCGATGATACGGCCTAGGGTGGAGCACGCGCGCCTAGAAGAAATCGCTTCACTCAAACCTTGAATAGATCCAGATTATATAATCAGGGAACAGAGAAACCGGCAGTGAATTCCACAATTTCCAAATCTGAAATATCTAACTTGATTTGAAAACAGTGTCCATGGAGTTTTTTGCCCATATTTCTCCATGAGATCTACGATTTTGGAATGGGTAACTACAGTCCATTCACAGTTATATGGTTATACTGTGGCTGGTCTGTACCTTATTTTTGCTTATAGCTTATTTTTGATTACGCAAAAGTGCCTGTCACGGTTCTATTTGATATAAATGCTTTGGGTAGGTATATAAGAAACTTTTATGCATTTTATCTATCTGTCTTTCTTTACTCGTATACGTTTTCATTCAAAAGACCATCTCAGACGAGAACCTGTATGTTCCTCACATGATCTGACCAAACCAAAGTTGGGATTTTTTTAAATATATTGAATGGGCCTACTCTTGAGTTCAATCTTGTCCTGAACAAAACATCTGCAGACTTCAGAGTCTGCATAAGTTTGGGCTGTTTCTTCTCAGAGTAGTCATATAAGAAATACAGACCACATATTATAGTTTGTAAAAAAAGACGAGTAAAAGTGTTTTTAACCGATTTCAAAAAAGGAGGTTCTCTATTCCGTTGTATTTTTTTTCGTGTTTGTTACCTCATAGCTTCGTCATTTATGAACCGATTTGAAAAGTTATTCTTTTATCTGAAAGGATATACTTCCCGATTATACCTTTTTTTGCAAAAAAATAACATCATCTGTCGAGCCCTTTTCCAACATCTACAAATGACAGGCTGGACCTTCCCGAGGCACGGAAGAAACTCGGTACCTATGTAGTGGCTGATCACTTGTCTCCAGGGATGAACCTAGGCAAGCGCGGCTTAACCTAAATATCTATCCGAGCGGCTTATTATTTTGCCACGAGCTCCTCTGACAGATGGACCAAAGATCTTAAAAACGTGGTTAGGACATGCTGAATGCGGATGACAGGGTGTTGTGGCGCACTTTGAGTAAGGCCATGTTAATTAAACTACGGTTGAATGGATTCAGGTGGGTGCTATACATAATTAGAAAGATATGCATATATAGACTTAATTATGTCACTTTTGATATTGGAAAGACAAGAATCTAGTCCTGGCCTAGGTCTAATTTGTGTAGGTTGCGGAAGCTAGGACCATATTCCAAAATATTATGAAAAATATCTAGCTCGGTAGATAATAAATAGATCATACTTAATTTTATTTCGACAATTAATTAACTCGCAAACTTGTTATTTTAATTAGACTGCCTCGTTTGTTTCCTGACAAGCGCTACTATTGAGCATCAGGTCCTGGGATCGTCTCCCGGTTGGGGTTAAAGGTTTATTGGGTTTTTCAATTAGGAAATATTATCAGTAGCAGAACGAAGTTTGGATTCGTGCTCGGTTGATGGCAATAGGCTCACATGGGGCTTAGACAAAACTGGCGAAATGTGGGTGTACGTTTACAGTGTGTAACAGAAAGGTATTGTAATATTTCGGGGTATGATTCAGACCATCAAACTGGACAACTTTCTCCATGAAACCAACATCGTAACCCCAAAAAAATAATCAGCCACCCCTTAGGTAGGAATGTAATGAAGTTTTTTTTGCACACACACTCTTAAATCATCATCATTCTCTTGCCCTTGGCCCAATTTATTTGTAGTGGGCGCAGCATGTCTTCTTCTTCCATACTTCTCTACTACTCGTAATCTCAGCAGTCACCTCCTTCCTAGCCATATCATCCTTCACACAGTCCATCCATCGTTTCTTAGGTATTCCTCTTCTCTTAAATATGACCATATTTTTCCCATACAACTCTGCTTGATTGATTATTATCATAGGCTTAATGTTTATGTGATGCTTGTAACTTACTTACCTACTGCAATAATTCTGTCGCAATTTGACGTTTATGAATGACCTTTCTCAACATGTTCAGTCGCACTTTTGGTGTTCTTTGGGATGTTGACGGAAAAAATAAGGGCTTTATTAAATATTACTTTCTATTTATGCATAATAATATCAATGTAAAGCTTTCAATTAATATATATAAATGTATTTACATATTTTATAAAATAATTATTTATACTAACTTTTTCATAAGTATAGATTTTTGACGTCTCTTGTTAGTTTGTGGTTCGTTTTAGTTAAGTTACGATTTGCTATACTTACTTAATTATGAATAAGTAGTTAACCTACACAAAGTTATCATTAAAATGTTAATCAATAAACCTATTGTTATTTCCTATTTGAACTGCGTGTATTTGATACTAAAATTTAAAGAGTAAAAGCGCCTACACACGGCCCTAAAATCAGAGGCAATATCGGGAGAGTGGTGGGGAGCGCCCTAGATAGCTCCCTTGATCGCCTCGTGAGTAGGCAAATCGTAATCAGTATTATTATTATTACCCCTAACTCAGAAATTGGTTCGGGCGAGCTTACGATTTAGGGCCGACTATCGTCTAGGGAGCGTTGTCCGTGCGTGTGTAGCGAAATCGGAACCGATTTCATCGCAGTGCGCGTGCGACTGTAGTGGCAACAGGACGTGTTTTTATAAATCAATTTTTATTTCGTGCGGAGATATGGCGAAGGAGAAGGAGCGAGAGGTCTGGACGAAAACAATTGATCTTTTCAAGGATTTGTCGTATTTATGGGATAAAAAACATAAAGATTATTTTAACCGCGACATGAGGCAGGAGACCTCTTAACCCAGGTCTTCCTCTTTTGTTTTTGTATTGGTCGCACCGTAGCAAGTGCCAGAGCGATGCCTATTTTTTGATTTTTTGAAAGTGTAGGCGGCATCTTGGATCGACGAGCGCTTTGCTGCAAGATGGGTTACGTACTAACTGGCAGGGACGTGTGTAGAGTAGTGGCCGATTTCATCCCCACCACCACTCTCCCGATATTGCCTCTGATTTTAGGGCCGTGTGTAGGCGCTTTAAAGGACAATCCAGATACTTTTGCCAGCGAATGATTATTAAAAAAAATAACGGAGCTACCGTACAATTTCGATAAAAAGGACCACTTTCCTAGATCGCATAATAGTAGGTATAAATGATTATGTCCTTTATTCATCAGTTCATCTCATTTAGTACATTTTTAACATACAATAATATAAAAAATTGTGATCCGCCTGTATCAGGAGCAGGTTCAAAGCTACCAGAGGTTAGGGCTCTAGAGACAGGAACCTCCTCCCAATGCGGGCCGTAGAGGAGTACTGCCTTCTGAATCAGACCCTGGAACCAACCGCCTATCGAGAGCCTCGACAGATGTTCGTCAAGGCTCTTGGCCATTAGACCATTGGCCGTAACGACAATCGGCACAATGATAGCCGAGTTCCTATCCACATATCGACAACCTCGTGTGCCATATCGAGATATTTTATTTGCTTCTCTTTCTCAGCTTTCACGAGGTTCTCGTCATGCGGAATTGTAACATCGTCTATCATTGCGCGGCTCGCTGATCGGTCTATCACCACTACGTCAGGCCTATTGGTAATTATCCATTTGTGTCCCACTGTTGGGCAAAGGCCTCCCTTCCGTCCATCCACTTATACCTATTCAGTGCTGTTATTCACCAATCCTTGTGAGAAGAGTCGAGCTCGTCCCGCCACGCGATCTCCTTCTGGGCTTACCGCGTTGCCGTTTGCTGCTGTTTGGGACGTGGTGTGGCTATAGTAAGTACATAAAAATAAAACAATTCCCTCGTTCGTTTAGTAGTAGCAGGCATGAGCCTAACATGTGTTTCTTTACTCAATCTTAGAGAAAATAAAAATAAGTTTAATAAGGTATTTCTCCTTAAAAATATTACACGTTGAGCAGTATTTTAATGCAGTTAGAATTAAGCACAAATAATTAAAAATATGAGCAACTGCGCCTGAGCTAGGCCGAGCCTGTATTCCAGGTCACAGTTATCTTCCCAGAGTTATGAGTGGTATTAACAAGGGTTGAACATTTCAGTTAATCGCTTTTTATATACAAAAAATAATACTAAGAATCAATTTTCAAAATGGTTTGATGTGGTTGTGTTTTTGTGTGTTGTACTGTATTGTGAGGTGATTGTGAGTTTTGTGTTGTGTTGTGGGTGTGTGTGTTGAGTTGTGTGTATAATGCTTGAATAGAATAGAATTTTATTTTACAAATATGGGTAATACACAACAGTTGTTATAAATATCAGAGTTCAGCCATATTTTACCATTCGGCATGCAAACATTTACATTTATGATACATGTACTTACATTTTAAGGACCAGATTCAATTAATAAAATATCATTTTCATTACTATTATCATATTACTTGTATGGATGGGTGTTGCAAAAAGAGAAAATGCTACAAAGTTTTTCATTTTCAGTAACAGTCCGGACTTTGTATACACTCCTGGTTAATAGCATTAGAGTACCTCGTTGGTCTAAATGGTCGCAAGCGCGACTGCTGAGCGAGAAGTCCTGGGTTCGATTCCCGGGTCGGGCAAAGTGTTACTGGGTTATTCCATCAGGAATTCCTCAGTAGCTGCCTCGAATTTACGTTACGTATACACCTTGCGCTCGTGCTAGGGCCGCACACAGTAGCTATTCTTGAAACTAAGCTATCTGAACGGGTGTGGGTGTATATTTGCACTAAAACCTCTACCTACATCTTTGTGATTTAAAGGATATCTTGAATGCATGATTTTAGTATTCATAGCAACATGGAGAATTAAAAATGGCCGCGGGCCTAATACATGTTTAGCATTTATAATTTTAATAGGGAAGTATTATGTCGTTTATTTACTATTAATTGCTTAACACAATTCTAGTATCATGTAAGTACTAGTTACTACCGAACATTTTGAATTTTTTATTGCCTCTGGTCTAGTGGCCCCGGCTTAGGAGGTCCTGGGTTTTATTCCCGGGTCGGGCAAAGTGTTATTGGGTTTTTCCATTTCTCAGTAGAAGCCACGAAGTTTCGAAGTCTGGACTTGTACGCGATTGATGTAAATAGGCTCGCCCCCTATTGCATGGGACTTATGCAAAACTAGCGAAGTGTGGGTGTACTACACATAAATAGTACACCTTATGTTGCACCTTAGTGCAAGAGGTACACTTTGGGTATTACAGGCGTGGATGTCATGTTATGTTTTTATTGGCAAATAATCAGGTGTCTTGCCTGATTGGTAAGTGAAATCAAATCAAATCAAAGCATTTAAGAATAAGAATACTTCATTTGCTTAAAATACATGTGTTACCACAGTTGTTAAAATTGGTGGTTTAGGCACTAACCATATTTTGCCTTTTTAGGGCATGCAAATATAATTTTACATTATTATATAATGCGTATTTAAAAGGATTATAACTAATATTTCCTTAAGCTAATTTATAGTAAAATAATTATAAATAAGAAAAAGAATTTATTTCAAGTAGGCCATTTACAGGCACTTTTGAATTGTCGAAACAAAGACAGCATTAAAAAATGAAGCTACAGTCCCAGTCACAAGACATAATAACTGTGAAAGTACTGTAGTTGCCCATTCCAAAGCGTAGATCTCCATGGAGTAGAATGGGCAAGAAACTCCATGGACACTCTTTTTAAATCATAATGTTTTTACAAAAATCTTGGATTGTTGTTCTTGTTGAATTTATGGTCATCCGCAAAACAGAGACATTGCCGCACAGATATGATGTTCCGAATACGTGGTCAGCGTTTATGGTTGGTGTCCCCTTCCATCCTGTATAATGCGGACGGATTGTTAGACCCTGGTTCCAGAGACTAAGGAGAAGGTGGTGTCCCAGTGACACCGGCGCCTAACACCCCTCAAGCCGGAACAAAGCAAACCTGCGGAAGAAGCAAAGCATTAAAACCTTTAAACCCACAGACAAAAAAAAATAAACCAAAAATATTTACTTTTTTTTTTAACACAAAGTGGCAGTCAGTTGGGTTATTCTTAACTTTTTTTTTTTGTACAAGTTATTAAATTACGATAAAAACCGTACGATTTCCTATACGATGTATTATTATGTTAAGTATTTATATTTATTATATAATAGCTAAAGATGATGTATTTATTAAGACATTAACGTATGCTATGGGGTTTCCTCGATTTTTTACGTCTGGCATTGCTCAAAAGCTGCTCATTTAAATAATGGTTGTTCACATGGTGGCATATTATGGCTGTTTTTTGAAGTTATTAGCTAAACTAGTTTACCTAATAACTTCTACAACTACAATAACTTCTTCTTCTTCTTCTGTACTAACAGCTGCCTGTAGGTAGTCGTGGAATTAAAATGGGTTGCAATGGATTTATCTGAATTGACAAAATGCAATGTTCAAGTGCGCGACTCGATTGGTTATACTTAATTCACACTGGATGCAGTATGCACTAAAATGGGTATAAAAAAAAACATTAACGAAGCCGAGAGGCACTTTCTCTTCCGTCACTGCGATATTTTTTTGTTCTGGACCTTAACTGGGAACCTCCTAGTTACGGAGATACTGGAGGTCAAAGTTCCAACGTGTGATTTTTTTTTTACTATTTGTTTGAAATGTTATAACTTCACTTTATGTACCTCTTTGACGCCTGTATTATTCAATGCATTCATGCACAATGTTTTGAAGGCGTTACATTGAGTCTTAGCGTAACATTTGATTTTTCACCCCAAAACAAAAGTCGTTTCCCTGCCATAATTTTTGCGTAGTTACTTAGTTTGATGTACAGAATGCTTGGTTGATGGCTTCGTGAAGGGTCCGTTTACACCTTTTATGCAGTTCCAGGCGATTCAGATCGATCGTTGCACTCGCCGCGCTCATTTCTCGAGTCAATTGGCCAAGATTTAAGTGCACTCGTTGTAGTTATTTTTAGGACTGTTGTGTGTATTCGATTAAGCGATCGAGGTTACGGTTAGGCCTTTAGTGTTCTATTTATAGGTAAACTTTATTCCAGCCTTTTTTGTTAACTTTTACTTTAATGGTGATTAAATTAAAACTATAGTAAGCATCCACTGAAAGTAAAATAGATTAGAGTGTAATTAACTATGGTGGTTTAAAAGTGGTAGGATTTGTCATAAAGTAGTACAGTATTACGAGTTATCGCCTTAGCTTACCTGTAATGTTAATTTATATTTTTGACTACTGAACATATTCGCCGTAAACTGGTGAATGGCTGAAAATTAAACTTATTCTTAGTTCAATGAAACGGTTCACGGTTAAAATTGCATTCAGCGAAAAACCCAATTCAAACCTTTCACTTCCTGAAAATTTAGTCTATCCAAAAAAAAGTGCCTAGTATATTTTTACCAATCAGCCAATAGCTTCCAATCCCTGCAGAAGGGGCCGTAGGCAAGCGCCATTCTAGGACGAGTCTCCATTCAAGCGCTAACACAAGGACTATATAAATTGGTCGAGGCAGAGTGCGCCGGCAGTACGCGCACTAACCGTACCTTGTGCATAGACGTGCAATTTAAAAAAAAAGCATTGACAGTTCGAAACTTTTCGCGCGGGAAAATTGACGTGTAGTGTCGTTCGAGATTTAAAATAAATAGACAGTGATTGAAGTGTGATTGTTTTCGCATTTGTTTTTTTCGGTGCGTGTGATTCTTAAAAGCTTGTAAGTATTCCTATTTTTTTAACATAGATTTTAGTTGGAAAATTGATGAAAGGGCTGATTTAGAAAATAAATTTTAGATTCGTTTTAATTTTAAGGAAAGCATTAATTTATATATTATGTCAACATGTGTTTAAAACCGCAATATCATTATTTTTAGTTATTAAACCAATGTATCAAGCTATAATTACATAAGCTATTTAGTTTCTTAAATAATAATAAGGATTTTGTAAAGCAAATATTGAGTTAATTTACAAACATTAAATTAATATTTTAAATAAAAAAATTGTTTTGTAAAAAAAACAAAAAAATCTGACACCCAGTCTTACCAAGGGGTATGACCCAGGGGGTACTGGGTCGTATTACCCAGTACTAACTGGGTTGTGGAGGTCAGACAGGCAGTCGCTCCATGCGAAATGCTGACATTCAGCTGCATCCGGTTAGACTGGAAGCCGAAAAGGCTAGGCAGATAGATGATGAGTATTGTAAAAAACAATTTTTCGAATCTCAATTATTTTTCTTATTATTAATTAAACAATAAGAAATACTTATAAAATTCGTTGTCAAACCACTTTATTTATTATTATTATAGCTAGCCCGTACTGTCCCACTGCTAGGCAAAGGCCTTCCTCAATTCCTTCCAACGGTCACGACTCTGTGCTATTTCTTTCCAATTATCAAGGAAGACATCCAGTTCGTCCCGCCATGTCCTTCGTGACCCCATGTCACTGTTTCGGGGACCAATCCTGAGCTTTACGGGCCCACAGCTCGTTCGGCATACGACAGACATGCCCTGCCCAGTCCCATTTAAGTTGGGCAGCCTTTTGAGCTATGTCAGCGATTTGCGTTTTGGAGCGCAGTGTTTCGAAGATGATCTGTTAATTTTACACCTAAGATGCTGCGCTCCATAGCACGCTGGCAAACCTTGAGTTTGGACTTTTGGATGTTAGTCAAAGACCATGTTTGTGCACCGTAGGTCAAAATGGGGTGAATACACATGCCCATTAGCTTTCGCTTCAGAGACATGGGCCCTTAAAATACTCCTTCATGGACCAGTAACACTTCACTTCATAAAGAAAAAACTGCACAGGTAGTTTTGTAAACGACAAAAAAAAATCTGTTTAGTACAGGAGTAATTAGATACAGGAAATCTAATTTATCTTCTGAGTACAATAAGTTATTGCCAGATAGACCAAAAAATCCTGATTTTTCACCGATACGATTATGAAAGCGGTTATTAATCTGTTATAAGTTTTTAAACTGACATGGTCACTAACACTATAATTAACGTTAAAAATGGAATATTTACCATGTTCACTATATATTTTGAGTTCCCGATATTTATCACGGATAAAATGAATAGTAAATGTGGTAAATATCCCGTTTTTACTGTTAATGATTGTCTGTTGTTGTGTATATTTTAGTATTTTTTATTGACTTGGCAGGATATTTTTATCTTCTCCTTTTTAGGGTTCCGTACCTCAAAAGGAAAAAACGGAACCCTTATAAGATCACTTTGTTGTCCGTCCGTCCGTCCGTCCGTCTGTCAAGACCGTTTTTCTCAGGAACGCGTGGAGGTATCAAACTGAAATTTCTATATGATACTTAGTTCTACTGTCCCTGGAAGCTGTAGAAAAATCAACCTTCTAAGTCAACGCAATCAAAAGATACAGCCACTTAGGCCGCAAATTTCCGCAAATTTTCGAAACTCGCACGGGAATCAAAACCTACAGGGTACTTCCCGTGAACTTAGAATCTTGAAATTTTGTACGAAGTCACGTCTTATAGTACAGATATAGGAAAAATTACGAAAACCGTAAATTTTTATTTCGTCATATAAAAAAAAGTTATATACCCACAGGTTTGTACGGAACCCTTGGTGCGCGAGTCCAACTCGCACTTGACCGGTTTTTTTTTGAATTCATTTAAATACACCCAAAAAGAGTTGCCAGGTTGATTGATGCTATATTATTGTTTATTGTTAAATCTAATCAAACAATTTTGACTTTATAAATATTTAATTTTGTGATAGATCATGAATGGTGCATAGCGTGTAAGCACTTATGATAAATGAATTTATTTATTGTAAATGTTTTGTGAATAAAGTAAGGAATTTTATGTTGTACGAAACATTAAGTCTTGGAATAATATATGCACGGCTGCTTATGAACGGGAGTCTTAAAAAAAAATTAACATTAAGATCAGTTGTTTGTTTTCAAGAAAATAAAATCAAGTCTTTCTATTCTTGAAAATTGTAATTTTACACCTGCCTACTGTATTGTTTGCACTTCTTTGTTTTTCATTGGTCTTTTGATACGGAAAACAGAATATACCGCTCAGTTCGTCCTACGACCCCGACCAAGCTGACATAGTCTTCGTATCTTCCACACAAATCAAATTGAGATGACAGATATGACAGCAGTAAATGAGGATGTCAGACAATCGACGCAAAGCGGGCGGTGACTGATCAGCACCTACCTACATACGTTGCGTTTGTTGCATCTTCTATAGTATCGTAGCGATATTCTGTAAAAAAAAATTTGCAAAAAAGGAGGCGTCTGATGAGATGACAAGTAATAGAGAAGTATGGAAGAAGAAGACATGCTGTGACGATCCCAAATAAATTGGAAAAAGGGCAGGAGAATGCTAATTTTGTAAAAAAATATGTACTCGTTACTTATAATCTACAAATATATGTTACTCTTTCACTTTTGGATGAAACTTAGCATACAGATAGTTCATTACCTGGATTAACACATAGGCTTTTTATCCCGGTAGTACGATCCCGTGGGACAATAACCGAACTCCACGCAGGCGAAGTCGCGGGCATAAGCTAGTATCTCATAAATTCGAACGTTTCCTGATTTTCAGGATCAGAGCTAAGCAATACTTGATTTTTAATCCATTTAAACTAAATATAAGCTAAAGGATTTATGAGACCTGTTATTTAAATTTGAATAAATGACAATAAATACAACAGTTTCCTCATTGCAATTTAACATATAAAAAAACACGGAACTTTTAGTCACAATTTCAAACTATTTATTAACAAACTTTCATTTATCAATGCACTGGGTTTTCCCAACTTTTCTGGCCAGTCATTGATTGATTTGTGAGTCAGTTACCAGGAATATCGGTATGTTGGCTAAGTTAGGAAATAATATGTACGTATTAGTTAGTATGCCTTGTTGTGCGGGTAGTCGTAATTGCTACTGCTGTCGTTCTAAGTTCAATTCCCAGGTCGGGTAAAGTGTTATCGGTTTTTTTCAACAGAAATTTCTCGGTAGCAGCCTCGGACTTTGGGTTTGTGCCCTGTTGATGACAAAGCTTGGCCCCCTATTACATGGGACTTAAAATTAAGAGGCACGATGTGGCTCTATTGCTAGGTAAACTCTGCCTTACTCTCCAAGGATTACAGACGCGATGCAATGTCATGTACGTTAGTAATAAAAAACGTTTTTGCAAAAAAATAACCGACTTCCAAAAAAAACACTTATGAAATTTATTTTCCACTTTTTTTTTGTGTTTTTTTTGGAAGTCGGTTATTTTTTTTGCAAAAACGTTTTTATTTTACCCTTTTTAGTTATCGCATCAAACACAAATCCTTGTCAAGTATCAATTTCGCAATTTCTTTTACTTTTTTTTTTTTTTTTTTTTTTTTTTTTTTTTTTTTTAAAAACGTTGCCCCACATTAGGAATTTCTCCTGTATCGTGGGTGCGTTTACAAACATTTAAACTCACATACACAAACAACCAGACCCGGAACAACTATCTGTAGGCCATACAAATATTTGTTCCGTGTGGGGATCGAACCCGCGACACGCAGCGCAGCAGTCAATCGCTCAGCCACTGCGCCAACCGTGCCGTCTTACGTACTTGGATGACATATTTTTTCCAGCTATTTTGATTTTGATGAAATTTCTATGGGACCAATCGGGAAGTAGAGCCATTCAGATAAAAGAAGAATTTTTCAAATCGGTTCATAAATGACGAAGATTTATGAGGTAACAAACACAAAAAAAAAAACAAAAAAAATACAACCGAATTGACAACCTCCTCCTTTTTTGAAGTCGGTTAAAAAAAATAATCAAAAACCAGTATTGACGTAAAATTACTTCAACTGAAATCAAATTTTGTGACGTCGGTGATTCTGTAGCAGAATTGTTGTTGGATACAAAATGGAAGTTAGTTGTAACGTGTTATGATATGACTGATTGACAGAAACGACAACAACCAGTTACTCGAGATTAGTAACAGATTAAATCAAATCGGCTGTCAGGAATCGGGCTGTAGCTTTAATATTTACCAAGTTACGCCGTGCGATATAAGAAATGCTTCCAACGATGCCGGCCATAACACTTTTGCTTTCCGCATCCATTTTACTTGGCTGCCATTTTGTTTGAGAATCGTCACTAAATATATTTCCATTAATGCTCCTTATTATTGGATTGGTTTAGATTAGACCACTATTTCGCTCCTATACAAATAAATACAAAGTATGGAGTATGTAGTGTAGGTCTGTAACTATTATAAAGTACAATTTGTCTGTTTATAATGTCGAAATAACAGTATTTTACTGAATGCATATGAATGTTTATACGGTACATATATTTTTTTTTTTAAGTTTTCGTTTATCTGTTTGCTGTTTGTTATGGCACAGAATACATAATAGTACAAGTTACAGCGACTTTTACTGGCAGATAGCTGATATTATACGGAGTAAATTAAACTACTTTTATTTTAGTTAAAGGACTAGGGATCCGTGCAAAAAAAAATTAAAAACCCTTAAAATGATCAACAAAATGCAATTCCAATAGGGAAGTAATATTTTTATAATAGTTTAACGTGGACGATCGCGGGCAATTGCCAGTCGACGATGAAGCACGCGTTTGCCTCGAAGAACCTTTTCTTGACCAGACCTACTCTCAAGCGCTGTTAGAATATATTTTAGATCGCCGCAGCATCTCTTCTTCCATACTTCTATATTAGTCGTCCTCTTAATAGTCACCCTACACTCACACACACACACACGCACCCACATCACTCAAACTCCACACAAGTCACCTACAAATCCACACACACTCATAAACACTTCACTCCAGTTTTCATTTACTTATATTATAGGGAATATAATTTTAAATATTGTTACATTTAAGATAGTTATAAGTTTTTCAAAATTAATTAGTAGTTCAACCAACCAGAATAATTTGCTTCGTTGGCTTTTATTGTTAAAATATTGAGGGAAAAGGCACTGGAAACCGAAATACAGGCTTTGCCTAGTTCGGTTGCAGTTTCGACATCCATTTATCAGAAATTAATACTGCCAAACTATTTTCTGTAAAAAAAACTTGAGAGGTGTCAAGGGACACCGATCACCGACCATCGATTAATTAGTGAAGGAATTGTAATAAAATTTTATTTTTTTTAAGTTATAATAATATTTTTTTTATTATTAACAAATATAATTAATATATATATATTAATATTTCGCATTGAACACCACACTGTTCAATGCGAAATAGAAATGAAAATATCTGGCTTGCTTTCTATAAGAGAGAGAGAGACAGACAGAGAAACATGCGACGCCGCACAGCTTACAATAGCTTACTATACCAAAAAGTGTCGTGACAACTTTTCGTAAGATTTTTTTCCGTCTAGCCCCCTTTCACAACGCGCGATAAGGAACTTCGTTCCAATAATATTAAGTTTTTTTTATTTTTTTAAGAAATAAATTTGTTTACTTAGTTACTCACAGTCCATCCATAGTTTATTTGATCTTTCCCTTACTGTAGACTAGGCCATGTTCCGAATTCTCATAAAGACTTGCAAAAAACTTTGACTGCCGTGTTGGTCTACTGGTGGCAATCGCGACTGCTGAGCACGAGGTGCTGGGTAAGATTACCGGGTCGGGCAAATTGCTGTTGGGTTTTTCAATTAGGAATTTCTTAGTAGCAGCCACGGAGTCTGGATTTATGCCCGGTTGATGGAAATAGGCTCGCCCCCTATTACAGGGAACTTAAACAGAACTGGCGAAACTGGTGTACTATAAGGTACACCTCTGCCTAATCCTTCGCGGTTTACAAGCGTTATGTTACGTTATGTGTCTATAGCCGTACGTGTGCACTGCTGTGACCCCAAAAATGCAATCTGACGTTTGTGGAACGAATGTGCATCTAAATGAATTTATAGAGTCGCATACAATTGTTAAATGGCAGGGGAGCGTCCCCGGATAAGCTGGTACTTGTTCGGGCAGCGGATTTCAGCACTTAACTGCGCCGCTGCGTAAATGCGAAAACGTGTGGGATGGACTTAATATTTTTTTGATTGAAGAAAAGGTTTATTTTCCGATTAACGTACTTACGTTGAAGGGACTAGAGCAGTCGGTAAATTCAAGAACCTTACAACCTTCTTTCTAAGAAGAAAGTAACCTTTTTTCTATGGGTTTAAAAATGTTTACATACATAACATACCATTTCACCTTTTTATTTACACCCAAAAGCCACATGGTATGATATGCGACCTATTATGGTTTGTTCGAAAGAATGCAAAAAAAAACTGTTGAGTAAGTTAAAAAAAATATGTCATGATTACAGTTAATAAGTTCGATAATTCTGCTCGTAAGACTCAGTTTTTGACAATAGTTACTATGAAAGCACGGCCAAAAAGTGAAGGACTGACAAATTGACGAAGTGACCGGCAAATTGCAAAAAAACGTAAGAAAATTTGAATTTCGCGGGCTATCCTGGCGCTTCCACCTTAAGGACAAGTCGTGACACCCGTCTGCCCAGACAATGTCTGCCGACTCTCACAATGCATCGCCTTGAAGTTCATACACAAACGCTGAGGAAGTGAGTGGTGAAGCAAGGTTTTCGACAATTACTAACTCATTTAGGTCAGTACTGCTAACCGTTTATACTTTACCTCTTACTATAAACATACGTTTAAAGTAGACAGATCAATTTATATTGGTTAGTGGCAAGTTATAAAGAACTTGATTTTTTTATATCGTGTAGTCTTAACATGATTGTTAATTAATTGTTTATCACGGTTCTTATTGTTTGCGTTATTTTTTCAGCAGAAAACGAGAAAGATTGTTTTAATTACTTTTGTTCTGTGATTTAAATGGTAGAAGGTCATCTTCTTAATAGGATAGGTATAAATAAGACATAATAAAAGCAATTCTTAACTTCTATTTATTCAATGCTGTCTCGTGGTGGTCGCAAGCGTCACTGCGTGCCGTGAGGTCTTGGGTTTGTTTCCCAGGTCGGGCAAAGTGTTCGACTAGGACTAATTCGTAAACACCGAAGGTTTGAATGGGCTCTCAGTCATCACGGTACTCCCACTGAGAGGAGTGAGGTCGCACACTCAACCTGCAACGATAGCAACGATTTTCAGCATAACTGAGACAACACTCTTCAAATCAAAACAGAAACGGTATCATTTTTTGACGTGGTAGGACAGATTTAAATCTCTATTTTACCTACGATAGCTTCTATCTGTAACTTCTTAACACATATAATGCCTCGTCAGCCACATATGGCTGACATTTTCCAAACCAATTGAGCCGTGTCAGCCATATATGGCAGCCACCATTATTTATTTGTTTATTTTACTATTATAATATGTAAAATGTGACGAAAATAGTGAAATATGACATTCCTCACATTTCATGACCGTATTTTACAAAAAAAAAAAAAAACGGTTAGTTCATTTGTTAGTACGGCATTATACGTGTTAAGTTAAGACATTCTACGACACTCGGCAATTGTGTAGCTTCCCATAAACGAAAGATTTTTTTTATATGAGATGTGTTGTTTCAAAGATTCTATATCCAAATTTACAAACATACAAACTCTACCTCTTTACATGTTAGCATAGAAGTACCTACTAGCTCGTGGCTTAGTAATAACAGCCGCTCGGGTCGATCTTCAGGTTAAGCCGCGCTTGCCTAGGTAAATCCGTGGATATGTGGCCACCCATTACGTACCAAGTGCCTTCCGTGCTTCGGAAATCACGTTAAGGCCGAAAGTCTGACAACCAGACTTACCGAGGGGTATTGGAGGGATGTCAGACAGGCAGTCGCTCCATGTAAAATACTGATATTCAGCGGCATCCGGTTAGACTGCAAACCTACCCCAACATAGTTGGGAAAATGCTAGGCAGATGATGATGAACTACCGTATGACCACTTTAAGTGTGCAGTTTAAGGTGGCGCTGCTTGTCAAGAGAAAATGCATCAATAAGTCAAACTTGGTGCAAACTCAGCACATCAAGCTACAATTTCTTTAATAGATTTTCAACTTTATAGTTAACTAGCGACCCGCCGATGCAATGTAGATACTAATGTTTTCTCTACTATATAATGCATGTATTATACATATAAACCTTCCTCTTGAATCACTCTATCTGTTTAAAAAAACGCATCAAAATCCGTTGCGTAGGTAGTTTTAAAGATCTAAGCATACAATCATAGGGACAGACAGCAGGAAGCGACTTTGTTTTATACTATGTAGTGATAGTGAAGAATCAGGTTCAAGGTCGTTTGTAAAATAAGCCTACACAGATAACTTGGTGCAAGTGTGCAGATTTCTGACTTTCGACCTCACAAGTTCAAGAACGTAACATGTCACAGCGGCGCCATATTGTCTGAGAAACAATCTCAGCCGGCGCCTATTACCTCTTGTTTCTATGGGATAATGTTGGCTATCGTACTGCTGTTATTTTTCACATGCTTACAAAGAATTTCGTAAGAGTTTAGCTTGTATGTGGAAAATTGAGTAACTTTTGGTCAAGTCATGCTGTATGTTTTTTTGGCTCTTGAATAAGGTTGACAGGAGGGCGCTGCTGATAAACATTTGTGAAATTGTATTAAAAAATTAAGAAGGCGGCGTATAGTACGATTATGGTAAGGTAGACTCCATAATTTAAAATCCTTAATTCAAAGAGAAATCCTTAGTTTAAAGAGAGTGCCAAAATTTCGTTATTGTGTCACTGAATCTAAAGATAACTTTAGGATCGTTGTTTGGTGTGGTTAAGAGAGGGTTTTGGTGGGTTGCCTCCTCAGAGGTATATTTTTTAACACCTCATGTGCCTGGTGGGTTTTTCCTTCGACAAAAATGACCAACATAAAAAGACTTTTTTTTTGTTTTAGGGGAAGTATTTTCAAAAAATCCTACCTCAATGTTAACCTCCGTTATAAAAGGAACTTTTGAGCAAAATGGCTTCTAAATCCTGCGGTTAAGGCTGTGTGAGTTGCCTGTCAGTGAATAAGCAGTGGTAGCCTAGTGGTGTGACCGTCGGACTGCCAAGTCATAGGTCACAAGTTCGAACCCAAGACACGCACCGGATTTATTATTATTTTTGTTCTTTATGTTTCTTCTCATTTAAGAGAGTCTAAGAAAACTAATAGTAGTAGTAGAAGAAGTCAAAAACTTTCGGGTGATTCGACAGGTGTTAATGGTGGCTTTTTGTAGCATGTAAAGTGTATGAGTAGGCATCTGTATAGTGTTGAGGCTTTGTGTGTCTTTTTTTTGCCGTCTAGAAATATCTCGACGGTATTTAAAGCCAAATCAGAGGCTCATGGACGGCATAAAAACTCTGACACCAGACAGATCAAACTCTGACACGAAAAAGAAAGAAGACTACTTTTGAGGTGGATCAGAAGGATTCTAAGGTGGGCTGGCCATCGGGGGGTTACTCCGCTGCCGCGGCTAATTGCCGCTCAGCGGACAAACCTCCGAGCCGATCTCATGGTGACATGGAGAGAGCGACTGTCGCAACCCCGTGCAGGGCACGCCACGATAGTGGCGATAAGTCCCCTCTTTGAGGAGTGGCTTGAGAGGCGCCACGGCGTCCTCACCTTCCGCCTGACGCAGGTCCTCACCGGACACGGTTGTTTCGGGAGGTTCCTGCACCGAATCAGGCGGGAGGAGACGCCCGGGTGTTTCCACTGCGAGGATCGACCGGAGGACACGGTGGAGCATACGGTGGAGGTCTGCCCCGCTTGGGCGGAGCACCGCCGTGTCCTCCTAGCGGCGATCGGCGGTGGCGACCTCTCGCGTCCGGCCCTGGTTCGAGCCATGGTCTGGAGCGAGACGGAATGGGAAGCCGTCACCTCCTTTTGCGAAGCAGTCATGCTAGCAAAGGAGGAGGCGGAACGTGAGAGAGAGCGTTCCTCCTCACGTCCCAGCCGCCGCGGGAGACGCACCGGGCGTCGGGGGCCACGTGGTGGCCCCCGGCCACCGTAGACGCGGGCCTGTGGACGGTGAGCTAAGGGCTAGCTCGCCGTCCCTCCGTCTTAGGACGACAGGCCGTGTCGACGGCGCGTTCGTTTTCCACGCGCGCCTCAAAGAGATGTCAGCATAGGGAAGGGGCCCGCAAGGGCCGATGCCTGCCGGGTGCTGCGGGTTGTTCGAAAGAGATACCGCGGCCCCGGAACACAAAGGGCGATGAAGGAACATGGAAGGGTTTTAGTCAGTAAAAGTCTGACACTCCCTCCCGCTCAGCCCAGAGCGGGAGAAGTCATTTGATGATTTCCCATCCGAAAAAAAAAAAAAAAAAAAAAAGGTGGGCTGGCCATGTCTTGTAGTTTATTAGGTAGGCATTCGTTCTAACCTTTTAAAATAAGATGCTAGTGAATTCATGGCTTTATACTACGTCTTAATAGGTACGTCCATTAAGTGACACAGCAGGACATAATTAAAAAAAAAAAAAGTGTTATGACGTACTTGCTGGCTACATTTACGTTTCATCAATTTTATCTTGCTCTAACAAAGAATAAATAAATAAACAAATCCCAAACGGCTGTCCGTCAGTACATTATACGCTAAAGTATTATGACAGTTCTTTGTGTAATCCTACACGGGCGGAATGTCAACAATCTAATTTGTAAAACTATCAGATGTGGTATAAGCTATTGACGCAAGCTACCAACCTTGCAAGGGTATACGAGTATGTCAACGAATAGAAGGCAAAGGTTCGATCTTCTTCTTTATCTTGTGGTTAGTGCCTAACCTGGTGTCAGAGTTTTTATGCCGCCCCTGGGCCTCTTTTCTTGGCTTAAAATGCCGGCTCTGGCTTGGCTTAAAGGTTCGATGTTTTTTTTTTTTTTTGTTATGTTGTTAGACCTGTATGGTTCCTTATTTGAGTTGCGTGTGAGTTCGATCCTTATAAGGTCAGCATTGTTTGTTTTCCTTTTTAATCCGGGTGTTGTTGCAGATTTGATCTCTGAATTAAGCTTCTACCTATTAACATTCTTTTAAATAGATTAATTTATTCACTGACAGATTAAAAATAGTCTAAACCGCTTGGTCGAGAAGTCTGATTTTTTTTACTAAGGTTCTTTTTAACGATGGTGAACACTAGGAAAGGATTGTTGTAAATTCATCCCCTTAAAGGGGGATCGTAATTTTTGCCGATGGGAGATCCCATCTAACGGTTTGTTTAGGCATGCTTAATACTTTTTTTAAACCGGCAGCGCGACATCAAATATGGGGTTATGTTTTTTGTGCCATAAAACAAAGGACGGTTTAAAATTTTTGTGAATGTAGGTATAAATAAATAAAATTAAAGTAAGTAATACTTTTTATATGTAAAGTATATTAATATGTACAAAGGTTATCTGACGTAATATCCCTACGATATGCAGTACTGCTGCGTCCCAGGAAATCTTAGTTAAATATCAATTCTCTATGATGTTTACTTAACGTAACAAAAACTTCATTACAAAATAATCATAAAATAACACTAAGGTTATCCCACAACTGGAAACCGTTAATCATCTTTTTTAGTCTTAGACAAAAAGGAAATAACAATATTTTGAATGCGGAAGATGGTAAATAAATAACTCTGTTATATTATTTTTAATTAAAACTATATAAAAAGCAGTGGTGTATTAGGCTCCCGAGTTACGAGTTCTCGTATCTAGTGGTCGCATGAGGTCCTGGGTTCGTTTCCCAGGTCGGGCGGTTATTCGGTTTTTCTATCAAGATTTTCTCAGCGCCACCTACGGAGTCTGAATTTGTGTCCCGTTGATGAACAGGCTCGCCCCCTATTACATAGGACTTAAACACACCTAACTGGCAAAATTTGGGTGTACTATTAGGACGCCTCTGCTTACCCTTCGGGGATTACAGGCGTGATCTTTCTTCTTTTTCGTGTGGTTAGTACCTAACCTGGTGTCAGAGCTTTAATGCCGCCCATTGGCTTCTGACTTGGCTTTACATGCCGTCGAGAAATATCTCTCAGGCATGCTGGTTTCCTCTCGATGTATTCCTTCACCGAAGCATGTGATAATTACGCACATGAATTCGAATAATCAGAAGTGCGTGTCTTGGGTTCGTACTTGAGACCTATGACTTGGCAGTCCGACGGTCTGCTTAATTAACAGGCGTGATGTTATGATCATGTCATGGATTCGAACTTAGTCAAGCGCTTTAGTATTAGCATAAACAACCCATAATGATCTCACAACCAGGCACTCTCAAAAATTATAGATAGAAGAAAACATCGTGAGGAAACCAGCTCGTCTTAGAACCGAAAATTCGAAGACATGTGACATCTACCAACCCGCACTGGTCCCACCACAGATATAGATAGACCTAGATAACGCAAGAGCAACTACTTCGCGTGCCTAGCTTACGTACAAAAATCGTAAGTGGCCACTTTCGCGCTCATCTGCATCGGTGTATAGCGCCAGTCGGACGTCAGTTAAAAATATTAAAATGGTTAATTGTGCTGTTATAAATTGTAAAAACTGTACAAATAATAAAGTAAACGTTTTCCCATCACTAAATAGTGCTCGTGACGTCATAATAGGTAGTCAAAAAATGGCACGCTTGGTTTTCATATAGATCGTGATACTTGCGTTATCTAGGTCTATCTATATCTGTGGGTCCCACGTTCTGGGTTACTGTACCCCCTCTCGTAGAAAGAATGCCTGTTTCCCAGCAGTTCGAACGAATTAGCCCGATTTGCTTATTAACAAATAAATGAAGTTAATATAACTGATCGATTGTTTGATTTCTGTCCAGCCTTGGTAGTAACCTCGGTTGATTCTTGGTAATCGTTTCACTTTGGGTTATAAAGTATTTGAAAAGGAATCTAGAGGTCTTTAGTGCAAAACAAAAAGGAAATTTAAAGGTGTGTCCAGATCTGGCGAATGCGCCGCGAATGTGCCGCTTGCGAGCCACTTGCGACCTGCGCGCGTGCATTTAGAGGCGCACCAAACGTAGGCAGTAACCGCAAGTGGCTCGCGAGCGGCGCATTCGCCAGATCTGGATACACCATAATACATAGAACATCTCGCTTGTATTGCTAGAACGAGCAGGCAGTGGTATAAGTGGTGGATTGGTAAGAATGGCTATTCAACGTCTTTGATTGGTCACGCCATTCATTCATCGTTTCATATCATGCCGTTCATTTATACCATTTATTAATGTTCGATATCAACAGGATTTTTACTAAATCGTTTTTAATTGTTTTTCTCCTTAGAGCGGAAGAGACTTAAACCTACATTTGTTTTCATTAAAATAATTTTGCATGCATATTACCTAGTACTTGATGCTTTCCGTTGTAAAAACCTAGTGATTAAATCTATTTACTTCCGGCGATTAACATCGTATTACATATGTGGAACGATGTAAGCATGTTAAATTAATTAACTTATCTATTTTAGCTATTAATATACATTAACTTATTTTTTGTGAGAATTAGCTATGCCTATTTTTTTCTGCCTAAATTAGTTCTTGGGCATTTGATAGCAGATTAATTGTAAGGAGATTTGAACAGGCTTTAGTTTGTAGACTTAGCAGGCCTGAATGTACCTAAGAATACGATTCCTACCAATTTCCTTTCGGGAACAACCACTCTATGTAGTGTTTACTGTAGTCAAATACTATAAATATAAGACCACCCCACTGAATGACTATTTCATAAAAAAGTCATTCAATGGGATTAAAATGAACATGGAGGGGTTCATAGAAAGTTGTATTGATGATTTTAATGATATATAATTCTGAAAATACAGGCGTATTACGGCCGGAAGTAATATTTAGCTCAGCATACAGCCTGACACTGACCGACCAGTTGCAAAAAAGGTAAGAACTTAAAGTGCATTGAGTGAGTTGAACTCCGTTTAGTTGATAATATAAATTAGATCAAGATGAGATGCCCAAGACAGACTATAGACGCGTCAATAACTCACTCATCACCAAACTCACATTTAAACCCTTCCGCTAAACACACAAAAACAAACAAGAGTGACCACTCATCTTAAAAGAAGTGAAGTATTTTTCCATAAAATGGCATAATTAATTAAATAATAAAATTTTCCCCTGACCCTGCCATCACTGACGTTTCAATCGATTAGCTATCCATCGGCGCGTAGCTTGCAGGCCGAATCGAATCGATTACCGAGACGAATGCTTTTCGATTCGGATTTATGGATATGACTAGCTTATGTCAGCGGCTTCGCCCACGTGGACTACGATATTGACCCACGGGATCATCCTACTGGGATGAAAAGTAGCCTATGTGCTATTCCAAACTATAATCTATCTCTGTACCAAATTTTATCCAGATCCGTTCGGCCGTTTTGGCGTGATTGAGTAACAAACATCCATCCAAACTTTCGCATTTATAATATTAGTATAGAAGTATAGATTAACCATAAATCCGAATCGTTCAGCATTTGTGTAAACAATGAGCAGGTAGGTACCTAGATTGTTTAGTCGTTTAGTTTGCTATCTGTGTGTTATCAGATGTACTTTCTATCGAGGCATTAAACGAGTCAATAAGCAAATGTGTAGGTAGCATATCAACTGTCTACGCACGCACGTGCGTACGCACTATAAAATAAATTGTTCTACTTTGTAAAAAAATTAACTATCCCATTTGACGCCTGCCTTGAAAACCATTGACCCGTCTCAAAGGCTTTAGGTACACAATGATGCTTATTCGAGCTTCTTCTAATTTAAAGAAAACAGATTTAATTGATTATTATGGTTCAAGGGTTTCGACATTGAATATCCAAGTCTTGGTTGTAACTTATAACTTAAAAAAAAAATAAGATTACAAAAATTAGAATAATTGACTAATTTGGGAACTACCAGCACTTGAATGAGGCAAACGACAGATATCCAGGTCGCTACGTACTGGTCGGAAGAAAAAGATTAACCCCCGTATCTATAAACAAGTCAAAGTGTTTACTTGAGTAAATACCATTTTTTTAAGTTACGATTTTTATTATATAGTTTAGTAATTGGTTGAAGTTCTAACTGTCAAAAGTTAGAATTCTTAGCTTTGCTTTCTTTGACGGTTCTTACTTCTTTTAAATTCTGGTCTACTGCATATAAAAAATTTGCAAGGAATTGCTTAAGCTAAAGTAATTACTTTAACTTGACTATAGATACGGGTGTGACAAGCCACTATGTAGTGACCAATGTTACCTGTCCCACCCATAAAAGGTGTAAATACACCCTTAACGAAGCCGAGAGGCACTGATTCTTCAAGTCATTCTGATCATTAGATCATTTTGTTCTGAACCATACCTACCTGGAAACCTTCTAGTTATTGCAGATTTTGGAGGTCAAGTTTTTAATGTTGTGACTATACTTCAAACACCTCCATGACCCTGTAGTATTCAATGCACCCATCAGCACTATATTTTGAGTTCGATACATTGAGTCCTATCGTAAAACGTGATTTTTCACCCCAAAAAAATTGTCGTTTCTTCGCAATAATTTTTGCGAACGGTGACTTCGTTTGATGTACAGAATGCTTGGTTCACAGCTTCGTGAAGAGTCCGTTTACACCATGTATATGGCCGTGTTAACCAGTAACTGGATTGTGAAGGTCTCACAGGCAGACGCTCCATGGAAAATACTGGCAGTCAGCTGAATCCGGTTCTGGAAGCGGGGCAGTTTTTTAAAATACTAAATAGGCTTGCGTTTGGACGCAACTCGCCTGATGTGAAGCTATGATGAAGCCTAGGGTGGAGCACGCTTGCCTAGAAGAATTCACTAGAACCTTGAATGGTTACAAGATGACTACAAATACAATAACAATATTACGCAAACGTATGGTATGGCAAGCATTGCAGACATGCTGTTTGAACATATTTGTTGAGTCTCGACACTGCGACATAGTTGACACATGATCAGGTCTGTTGATCTCTGATCAACTTCCTTTATTGGTTGTGGCATTTCCGTGCGGATTATTAGAAAAAAAAATTAGAGAAAAATGTCTATGCACAGAGTTGTTTGATGGTTGATTGATTTGTCTAGACTTCAAGAGATTGCAAGAATTTTTTTTTGTACGATTGTGTCCGAAATGTGTAAAAAAGGTGTAGATTCTCATCATCATCTGCCTAGCCTTTTCCCAACTAGGTTGGGGTCGGCTTCCAGTCTAGCCGGATTCAGCTGAATACCAATATTTGACATGGTGCGACTGTCTCTTGATCTATACAAAAACTAGTTACTGGTTTAAAGCTTTCCAAGGGGTATAATCGATGCATAAATACACGTAAAGATGCGGCTGCATACACATAAAGGTTTTTTCGTCTTATTAGCATTCATTGCATTTTTGATTCTAGATCCCCGACGTGACGGAAGAAAGTACAAACCTTTTTGTGAAATCAGTACTTAAACCATTTAATCTAATCGAAATGACTGAAAATATTAATTTACTACGGTTCTTTGTAGTAAATCAACTATGAAATGACGTACAAAGTTAAATGTAATATGTACCTGTTACATTTAGTTATAGGTTGGTTTTTAACCGATAAAAAAAAACGAGAATGTTATGTTTTCAGCCGTATTTTTTTTTTATATTTATCTACACCGATTTTGTTACCTCCGACGTGCGGTCTATTGTACAAAATTAAATGCTAAAGGCTTGTATGGTTTTCATGACAGATCTATCATGAGATTGTATCATCATTACATGAAGCATTTTAGCACTCTGTAGTACAATAAATAATGGATAAGCTTGAAATATTAGACGGCTTAATGCACTCCCTATTCGGAGTTCGTGGCTAAATAATAACAGCTGCTCGGATCGATGGTCAGGTTAAGCCGCGCTTGCCTGGGTTGGTTGTGGATGGGTGACCACCCATACATACCGAGTTTCCTCCATGCCTCAGAAAGCACGTTAAGCCGTTGGTCCCAGTTGTCAATTTAAGATTTTTGACAGTCGTTACAGGTAGTCAGTGACCCGAAAGTCTGACAACCAGTCTTACCAAGGGGTATCGTATTACCCAGTACTAACTGGGCTGTGGAGGTCAGATAGGCAGTCGCTCCATGTAAAATACTGGTATTCAGCTGCATCCGGTTAGACTGGAAGCCGACCCCAACATAGTTGGGAAAAGGCTAGGCTCATGATGAATGCAGTCCCTATTCGATTAGAGTAATGGGCAAGGTAAAGTCTCTATAACTAAGGACTTTAAAGAACACGAGATCGGCATCATCTCACCTCATTTTTGTTTATAAGGTATTCTTAAACTTGTCTTGTTAATTACTTTCTTAGTTGGTTAGTATCTTATGTATTGGTCAAATCTTGCAGTTGAATTTCAAACCAGTGACCCCCAACCGAATGAGCTGAAATTTCGCACACATCTGTGCTTCTGGTGACGATACATTTTTATGACAGACATGACATGATCTTACAGCCAGAATCGCCTCCTCACGAAAAATCTCCTCAACCGTTAAAAGCACAGGCACGTTCAATGTTGATAGATAAACCTAATTTTCATAATTTAATGTTGATAGAGATTTAAAAAAAATGTTTATTTATTACTAGCTGATTTCGCCCTGAGGCCGTTTCGGTGCGGTGGTAGGAGTGTGTAGTATTGAGTTTCATAGAAGGAATCCCGAAAGGGTCAAGTTGAGGCCCTGCTGATCCTGTTCAATGCCCATGACTTATGCTTTGACTTTAGCTTGACGAAACTGAGAGTTACCTTTTCTTTACGCTATCGTGGTGGTAATTATGTATTTAACTAACAAACGTGATTGAAATTCAACAGAACCTAGGCCGACCTCGTAATTCGGCGGAATCCGCATTCGTTCCATCTCAATAAATTACCTCTATCGAGTACATATCTACCAGTTATTTCCCGCTATCATAAAACTCACATCAGAAGACGGTGACTGTCTTACCTTGCACACTTCCTTTTAATCTGAACAATCAGCTTCAACGCGCCTCGTCTCTTTTTATTTTAATGTAAAAACATTTATACAAGGTGTTGCTTTGCATCCTCGTCAAATTCAAGGAGGTAACTATGCTAATGATTCTCGACCCGAATCAATAATAAAATGGGTAGGTAATTTTTTTCTTAGTATCGCAAATCGATAAGTGTTCACCACCCGAATTAAAACGCAGCCCGTCTAATAGCCCTATAACCGCGCTTTTACACACACAAACAAACGCAGACGTTTATTCGATAAACGGGTGATTCTCCTCTTTTGAAAAGGGCTTCATTCTGAAATGGTGTCAAAATAAAACAACAAAAAAAGCAGCGTTTATTATTACTGACCAGGTACCGTAATTGATACTGATTATTTACGTCTTCTATGACAACCTCCTGAATTTTGACGAGGTTGCAAAACTACACCTTGTATTTTTACTACCAAGTGATGTCTCGAAGGTTGCTGTGTGCATTAGATTGTATGTCGTTAAGTTTTATGTTGATAATGCAGTTATAAGAGCTATTGTTGTGAGCATCATCTCATCACCATTATTGTTTTCGATTAAGCGGAGGCACGGATTGATAGAGACTAACACCCGTATCTATAAATAAACAAGTCAAAGTCTTTACTTGAGTAAATGTCATTTTTAAGATACGATCTTTATTATGTAGTTCAGTGATTTCCTAAAAATTTACAATTCTTAGCTTTGCTTTCTTTGACGGTTCTTACTTCGTTTAAATTCTAGTCTATTGCATAAAAACATTTGCAAAGTAATTGCTTAAGCTCAATTAATTACTGTAACTTGACTATAGATACGGGTGTAATGGTGAAGGGAAACACGCTCAGCCGTTGGTCCCGGCTGTCATTTGTAGATCTTTGACTGTCGTTGTGAGTAGTCGGAAGTCTTTGATACCGATGTCACTATTAAAGGTCTTTTGAGTTTTTATGACTGCCTCGTTGGTCTCTAGTGGTCGCAACCGCGACTTCTGAGAATGAAGTCCTGGGTTCAATTCCCGGGTCGGGCAAAGTGATACTGGGTTTTTTCATCAGGAATTTCTCAGTGGCAGCCACGGAGTCTGGATTGTGCCTGGTTGGTGGCAATAGGCTCGCTCCCTATTACATGGGACTTAAACATAACTGGCGAAATGTGGGTGTACTATTAGGTACAGTTCTGCCTAACCTTTCGGGGATTACAGGCGTGATGTTATGTTATGTAGGTCAGTTTTTATGCTCTACTAAAATTGATTGTGCTGACTTCAGTCGGCAATAAGCTAAGCTATTTGCAGAGTTGGACTAACAAATACTGCGAATGAAAATATCGGTTGTTTTAAAATACTTTGGTTTTGGACTGCTTCCTTGGTCTAGTGATTACGAACACGACTGCTGAGCATAAGGTACTAGGTTCGATACCCAGGTCGGTCAAAAGAGTTATTGGGTTTTTCCAAGAATTTTTCAGTATGATATTGGTATTGATGGTAATAGACTCGCCCCCTATTACATAGAACTTAGAACATAACTGCCGAAATGTGGGTGTACCATTAAGTGATGGCGTGATGTTGCTTTTAAAATGTATACGTACATATTTTTATGCACAAAACAATGCAAAACGATTCTTAATCTTTTTTAGAATTAAATTGTTAGGTACAAAGGATCATGAATATGGTCCAAGATGAGCGTGGTTCAACAGGGAGCAAACCTATATACAACATGTAACATAATTAACGCACAACCTCTTATGGGGTAATTGTACTCATAATTATGAACAACTTTTACTATGGGACCAAACCTAAAATCGCGAAAAAAAACAACTGCTCCCTACATTTATGTTCGCCTAATTCGTCAAAATGTATGGAACAGCTGATTTTTTTTTCGCGATTTCAGGTTTGGTCCCATAATAAAAGTTGTTTATAATGATGAGTACAATGACCCCTTAAGAGGGCGTCAGTTAATTTTGTTACATGTTGTATAATTATCTATGGGTCGATCAAGTCTGCCAATGTCGATGAAATCAAAAGCTCTTTCAAACGTTCAAAAAAGATAATATAATTATAACCTACGTTAACCAGCCATGCTTTGTTGTGTTTTCTGGTATAGTATAATTTGCTGCAATTAGAAATTATGATCCAAATTGCGATTTATGTCTTAGCAGTTAATGACAGGTTGCTTAAAGTTTATGCTGAAGACAGGGCTAGACTGCGAGCCAATTATTTGCTTAACTAGTATTTCCTATTGCGCTGTTCATATATTACTTTATTTGCTTTGATTTAGCCACTTTGTGACGATGCTATGCATGTTGGTAGACCTTGACTTTTCTAAGTTTATCTTGGACATCACAGACATCGGTGAAGGAAACCATCGTGAGGAAACCTGGACTTATAATTAATATAAGTCTGAAATCGCCAACCCGTCTTGAGCAAGCGTGGTGATCAGTGCTCGTGCCTTCTCTGTATGAGAAGAGGCCTTTGCCCAGCAGTGAGACAGTTACAGGCTGGTATTATTATTTCCTTTATTTATTTTTCTAACTTACTGATTACATTTTTAAATATTCTTAGATAAAATTCAAAATTAAAAAAAAAAAACATTTATAAAAAAAAAAATTGTAGCCCATCGGTATCGGGAACAGGGTCCAAGCTACCGGCGGTCAGGGCTCCAGAGAGAGGAACCTCCTAACAATACGAGCCGTGTCCAGGAGTACCGCTTTCTGAATCAAGTCCTTGATCCAGCTGCCTAACGAGAGCCTCCTCAGTTATCGGTCGAGGCTCTTGGCAATTAAGTATTATTATTATTTTTATTTGTCCAATCATGCCAATCAAGATCATTAAATCAATTATCATTGGGTATAGAGAATTAGTTGCCGTTCTGGCTTACCTTTGTTACACCACACCAGTGTTCTCAAAAAGGAAGGCGTATTCCACAAGGTCGAAGGGACACCGACGCTAAAAAGGTTACCACGTACTTAGTACATCATTCTAAACCCGCTCACATCGAAATTTTTCATCAGTAATTAAAAAAAGAACAGCTCTTCTATACATTTTGACCAAAGAAGTACTGCACTGTTGTAAGAAATAACTTTTTTTTTTCGGGATCCCTTCCTACCTCTATACGGAGGTATATTAAAATAATATAGCACAACTCTTTCGCCAGTTACGATGCTACAAAACATAGCCGTGGAAAAGCACCAACAGCAAGCTAGCCACCCAGGGTTGGAATTAATTGTGATTGTGAGCAAGACTGTTGCCGCAATTAGTGTAGTAAAAATCTAGCTGCGTCTGACATTTTCCTTATGGAAAAATCTAATAACAGTTTTCTCAATCCTGAAGGTCGAAACCCTGAACCAATCACTCAGCAGGAGCTTGCAACCACTAACATTTACGAGGCAGTTGTGTCATAGAACTAAGTGTATGTAGATTTCTAATTGCCTGCTAGAAATAAAATAAAAATAAATAAATAAATATCGCTGGACATTACACACAGCGCCATCTAGTGCCAAACTAAGCAACGAGGCTTGTGTCCTGGACACCAGATAGTTGATATACTACATATGTAGATACTTTTTGTTTGTAAATACATACTTATTATACATATAAACATCCATGATTCGGAAACAAATGTCCATGCTCATCAAACAAACACTTGCTCCTACCGGGATTCGAACCCGGAACCCTATGAACGTAAGGCAGCCTCACTACCGCTGCGCCATGCGGGTCGTCGGGTCGGGGAGAAATATAAACCAGATATCATAATGTATGGACAAACATATTTTCTTAATAATATTAAAGAAAATTGCAGGCACAACCCAGTGCATAGTTTCGAAACTTAATAACGTAGAATTTATGGGAGTCAAGTTATTTTGCAATAACCATTTATGTAGCTTTTATAATCGTGGTCGGAATCAACGTTTGTGCTTTAAATCGTTAGCTCTCTGAATAAGATATAATTATAAAATGGATTCCCAGCAATAATTTTTGCGTAGAGTAACTTAGTTTGATACAGAATGCTTGGTGGCGGCTTCGTGAAGGGTCCGTTTTCATCTTGTAAGTAATTCGAGTATTTTCTTTTTATTAATGGGTCTCACATAGTATTATTAACCTGTTGGTATTTGATTGTTATAAATAAGAAACGGTTGTATTATTTACTTGTCAGAAAAGACATTAATCTTTCCAGGGCTGCATTTGGAAATGCGAGTGGATCGCAATTTTAAAAGACAAATGCATTCAATTTGTTTCGGATTGTTTTATTGTATGCTTACTTTAATTTGTTGTGAGAAGTAAACAATTATACCGTTTTGGCATTGGCTGTTTATGATATATTAAATATTTACACTTATTAACTATACCCTTGCAGTAAGTCTAACAAATCAATGAATCCATGCTAACGGACCATTAGTTGTGTGCACGAAATAGTTCGTTTTTCGTGTATAAATAATTGTCTAAATCTACATAAAAACCGCTTACATAAATATTTACTATGGTAAGCACCGTTATATATTGGCCAAGGATCAATAATTACTACTACCACTGTTTTGTATTGCGTAGGTTCAAAATTGCTTCATTAAGAAGTTTTATAGTGTGATAAAGTATTTTTATGCCCAATAAAATATGAACTATACAAGGTGTTGCTTTGCATCCTCGTCAAATTCAAGGAGGTAACTATGCTACTGATTCTCGTCCCGAATCAATAGTAAAAAGGGGACGTATTTTTTTTATATTTGTTTCTTAATATCGGAAATCGATAAGTGTATACCAACCGTATTAAAACGCGACCCGTCTAATACTAGCCCTTTAACCGCGCTTTCACACACACAAACAAACGTAGACGTTTATTCGATAAACGGGTATTTTGAAAAGGGCTTCATTTTGAAATAGTGTCAAATTAAAACAACTAATAAAAGCAACGTTTATTATTATTGACCAGGTACCGTAATTTATATTGATTATTTACGTTTTCTAAGACAACCTCCTGAATTTTGACGAGGTTGCCAAAGTACACCTTGTAGATTGTGGTTATCAGAAATATCTACTAATAACCTCAGCGAAACGGTTCTACAGTTATGATTAGAGTCAAACACCACTTGCCTAATCGCAAATACTTTACCTTACGATGATAATGACCATATTAAATTTAAAGACTTCTTTACCGACTAATCAGCGCAAATAATAGTAATTGACAGTTCAAGGTTCTAAGTTCGGCCCTGTATTCTGCTCTATACGGAAATGTCAGTTCGTCTGTCCGTTAACGTAACGTAATTATTTTATACTGTACAGGATCGAGGAAGCTTTTGTTAAGACTACTTTAATAACTATTACTTTAACAACATAGTAATGTTAACTAGGTGAGATACATAGGTAATTATGTGTGCATATAACTAGTTGAACAAAAATTGAACCTCTTTTTAACCGACTTCTAAAAAAGGAGGAGGTTCTCAATTCGCTTGTATGTTTTTTTTTTTTTTGTTTTTTTTTTTTTTTGTGTTTGTTACCTCATATCTCCGTCATTTATGAACCGATTTGAAAAATTCTTCTTTTATCTGAATGGATCTACTTCTCGATTGGTCCCATAGAAATTTCATCAAAATCGGTTCAGCAGTTTGGTTTTGAAATCAAAATAGCTGGAAAAAAAATCATCCAAGTAATAGAAATTGCGAAATTGATACTAGACAAGGATTTGTGTGTGATGCGATAACTAAAAAGGGTAAAATAAAAACTTTTTTGCAAAAAAAAACCGACTTCCAAAAAAAACACTAAAAAAGTGGAAAATAACTTTACTTTCGGAAGTCGGTGCCAAAAAAGTCAATGAAACAAACCATAGTCACCGACTTCCAAAAGTAAAGTTATTTTCCACTTTTTTAGTGTTTTTTTTGGAAGTCGGTTTTTTTTTTGTTTAACGGAACAATCCGTGGCCTATCTTTTGTCACTTTTGATTCTATTGACTTTTTGTTTTAAATTGAAGTGGGGTATTTGAGTAAAACATTAACAATGCCAATGCTATTCAAAATGAAAACCCAACAATATTCATTGAAGCATTGATAAGATGATATGAATGGATATGAAGCAATGCATTAGGAATTTCCTCGATGATGGCAACTGGTTCTCGTGGTTAAATAAAAACAGCAGCTTGGGGGGTCAATCTTCAAGGTTAAGCAGCGTTTGCCAAGGTTGGTCGTGGGTGAGTGACCATATATCACATACCGAGTTTCCTCCCTGCCCCGGAAAGCACTTTAAGCCTCTGGTCAGGCTGTGCCCAGTCGTAACAGGTAGTCAGTGGCCCGAAAGCTTGACAACCAGCCCCAACCAGAACCAAACGGTATCGTATTTCCCAGTACTAACTGGGCGGTGGAGGTCAGATAGGCAGTCGTTCCATGTAAATACTGGTGTTCAGCTGCATCCGGTTAAACTGGAAGCCGACCCCAACATAATTGGGTAAAGGCTAGACAGATGATAATGGTGACCCACCCTTTCCAGACTGGACTATAAAATATAGGTTTGAATCTATGTTTAATTAAATATAAGTAGTTCATACAAACCCGTACGACATTGAATAGAATTTTGACATTTATGTGCCAGTTCGACAAGCAGACTCTTCTTCTTAGCGTGTCGATGGCATTCTAAATTGTGTCGGCCCAGCAGAACTGAGCCACTAGCTTGGCGCCTTCAGTAGCGTCCATCAGCCTGTGATGAACAAACTACAGGATACATAGGCAAGGCACAATATTAAGTGCCCCATCGTCACATTTACACTCCAGGGCAGAGTCATCAATGAACCTCCACCTGAGCAGGTTGCCCTTACTGCGGCCAACCTGGGTCCGGAGTCTATTTAAAGACTTCCAGGTCTGTCATGGCAACTCATGTCTGGGGGAGATTTTCAGCAGGTAGAACGAATGGCAGACATGCATGGTCATGATGACTAAACCATTTGAATAAAATTAACTAGATTTATGAATCACCTTAACCAAAGGATAACGGTTGAATGTCTAGTGGATAATACTTGTGTTAGTTATGTGTCTGTTATGTTAATTTTGTTTATTACCAACAAATAAATAACATGTCAGTGAATAAAATTAATTATGAAATCAGTTTTTATTCTAATTTTTATATTATATTTCCTAATATTAACATTCATTATTATAAAGGAATATTTAAAAATGTTATCAATAAGTTTGAAAAATAAGTAAAGGAAATAATAATAAAGATTCATTGTGTGAAAACTTGACGGATTTTCCTACTTATTTTATTTATTTTTAGGATTACTTTCGTGGTCTATAAAAACTTTGTAAATAATTAGGAGAAATTATTTAACTAAGTCAAAGTCAAAATTATATATTTGCGTTAAATGTGGTACAAAAAATGGTAAATATAACATGTAGTACAGTGACACATTTCGCCATAAAATAGCATGCATGACGTCAGCTATGCAACTATTATGTGTTTTTATACATTTATTTTACGCTGATGCACTATTCAAAAGAAGAAACAAAGAAAGGGAATTTATTATCGAGCTTACATAAGTGCTACATTAAAAATAAATTTAAAAAACCATCTATTTTAGTACAGTACACATATAGAACACTAATAATAAAATACAAGGTGTAAGGGACACCGGCTCTAAAATGGTTCAACGTATATTATTCTGAAAAATCAGCTGTTCCATACATTTTGACCGTGTGGGTATTGCAGTTTAGTAGTAAACAGCTGTTTCTTTTTAAATCACCAACGAAAAATTTTTTTGTGGGGGGGTTCAGAATGACGTGCTGATAACTGTTTTAGGGTGGGTGTCCCTTCCACCTTGTATAGATGTTTATACAAACATACTATATATGTATGTTTATATAACATAACGATTTCTTCTGGGTGTAATGATGCTGCATGGTATATGCAATAATAGATTCGACCGCATTCCATTATCAAATCGCATGTCCTCTAAAAAACTGTCATAACACAAAAATTTTAGGTTTTTAGATAACACCCATCTCAATGTCAATTCTCCTTGATCTATAATTGAAAAAAAAAACTCCAAAAGTGTAGGTTCTGCGAAAATAATTAAATCACAGAATGACACACGCGAATGTTTTTTACGGATATCATCGGCCGGACTCAAAAAAACTTTAAAGTATAATATCTCAAAACTGATTTTTTTTGTGTTACGACTGTTTTTTTGAGGACGTGCGAAATAGTCTACATTATATAGTACCTAGATCTGTCATGCTTCGTGGGGTGCGTGTGCCTCGACTATTCCACACGAATTCGTGCAGGACTAACGCTGGGGCAGCGAGTGCCTCTTCGTCGCCTTTTTGATGCGTACAACGCTCACTTTATGGAGCTTGACATATTTACTCTTTCCAAAGATCGTTTCAAGGCAGGAGCAATAGAGTTGCTACATTTATAAGTATATAATAATATATACATATAAATATATTTTTTCTCTTTCTTCTTCTTCTTACTAGGCTTTTACGATGCACACTGTTTGTCTGTTTTCTGTTAACTTTTTTTTTGTGAATTTGTGGACGATGTTCTGGGTTACATGTGTAGTAACATAAACATGTAATAGATTGTGTATAAATGTACTTCTAAGTATTGTGCTAATTTAAGAATCTCTAGTTAAGCTTGGCATGTAACTGTTTTTTGTCCCTAACAAATAAAATAAAATAAAATAACAGTTCACAAGTAATTTTTATATGTTATTACGAGTATACTGATGTTTTATAAATGTATTCGCTCCATACACTAATGAACTAGGGTTTTAATTATAAATAATTGAGTACGATGAATTATATGATTAATTGTATATTGCATGATCGGATGTTTGATGATTGGCCGGCCACGCCCTTGTGGGTATTTGTAGGTTTTTACTATAAAATAACTAGAACGAAGGTTAAATTATTTCCTAGTTAGATCTATACCTATCTGCTATGAAAATTTTCGAAAGTATTTTTTTATCTTACTTTATTGAGAATTTCTTCAATGAAACCGGCCAAGTGCTAGTCGGGCTCACGCGTATCTCACGCGCACAAAGAATACGGAATCATTTGTGTGCGAGGCACCAAACAATACTGTATAAGGACAATAATTTTAATGCTCATCAGTATGTTAATAAAGAACATAGTTAGGTACTGCTGCCGTTTCACGAAAAAGTCCCATAGTTATCTCATAAGTAAAATATCAAATCTTATTGAAACCAACTTTTGATGAAAGTTCTTTTATTTAGGTACAATATTTTAAAAACTTAAACAAAAACAATGCGACTAATTTTGCCAGACAGGCGAAGCAAAACTTGCTTCACGCACTGTCAACGTACGCAAGTATCAAAACAAAAAAAAACCGCTACCTTACAAGGTCATCGGAAACTCTACATCCTATGCATTCTCACAATACATATTCTTTACGCACTCGACCTTCAAGTCGAAATAAAAACAAAAAAAAAACAACAATCCATACCTGTTTGACAGTTGACTCTAGTGTAGGGTTACCCTGAGTCCGGAAAACAAAGGACAGTTCCGGAGTTAGTTACAGTGTCGTATGTCGTGACGGAAGTGTGCGATTGAGATTTAAATTCCACGAAAAAGGTCGATCGTGTTACGTATTGTTATGGTTTATTCATATTTTTTGTTATATATTTGTAAAATGGCCTTGTTAAATTGAATTTCGATTAAAAGACGGAGAGTGTTCGTAATATAGATTATTAGAGGTTTTTATTCTAGTGGATTTAATATTGTTATTTATTTATAAGATAGCAGTAATCCTTTTGATCAGGTCATATGTGTAACTGCGATAGGTTAATGGTTCAATTTGTGCTCCGTTTATGGCAAAAGGCTCGCCCCTTATTAAATGGGACTTAATTAAACATAACTGACGAAATATGTGTGTATTGGCCAAGGGTACATCTCTACCTAATACTGTGGATAACAGTCGTGATGTTACGATAACAAGTCAAAAAACGTTGTCAATTGATAAATAATTCAACCTTCTTAAATAAACCTTTTTTTTTTAATTATCCCAGAAACAAAATGACTCAGTTTGGCCACTATCTAGGTTATAAGAGTGTACTTGTACTACCGGCTTCTTATATATCTAGACTTACAAATACACGTAAGTTTCAAACGGACACACAGACACAAATTGGTACTGGCCAGTTTGTGTACTGCACAATACGAGTACTATACGTATTGTTGGTACCTATATACATACATACATTGGCAAGTGTCAAGTGAGGTCGTTGCTTCGTTCCGTGTGCGAACGACGCGGCTATTGGCTATTGGCGAGTCTTTTTTACGAGAATTAAGTATATACTCGTACTAGGTTGATAAGTAAGGAAATAAGAAGTAAGAGGTTTTGCGTGATTGATAGCTTGGGAAATTAGCCTACAATGTAGTTGTATAAGAAGTAGTGAAGATCTTTGGGCTGTAGCTTATGCCCAGTTGTGGCCTTCTTTAGGGTGAATCTATTCAATATTAAACTGAAGACAAAACATACCATCAAACCTGTAACCCTCGAAGGGTTAGGCAGAGGCGTGTCCCCATTAGTAGGTATACCCATATTTCACCAGTTGTCTGTTAAGTCCCACGTACAAATCCAGACTCCGTGGCTGCTACTGAAAAAATCCCGATGGATAACACTTTGCCCGACCCAGGAATCGAATTCAGGACCGCATGCTCAGAAGTTGCGCTTGCGACCGCTCGACTAACGAGGTAGTCAAATCCTTTACCATTAAAGACATTTCAGGGGTCTATTACCTAGCTTGCTTCCCGCATTACTTGAACATAAGTACTACAAAACTACTAGAAACAGGTGCAAAAACAATCCCAGCCTGGCAAAGGTGTCGACACACCCTGAAGGTTGCGGCAAACGCCGTTCGTAATAATCACTTGCGCTTGCGCAACCGAGAGCAATACTCTAGCGAACCGGCATAGTATCCTTTTGTTATGCGGGAAAATGGCTCAGACGAATCTTAATTGGATTGAGGAGTGGTGTAGAAGACACTATACTTTATGGTTGTCGTAATAGAGTTGGGTGTCGAGTTTGGGGTGTGGTCGATGAGTGGTCATCCAACTGTTGAATCAAAGATCAAAACTGCTAGTGCTACCATACAAACGGTGGTTTGACTATATGAGCTGTGATGGGCTGTGGTATCGGTTCCGACTTATTTTATTCAGTACCTGGGCGATCGAGCTCCGCTCGGGTGAAAATAGTTGTTGAATTTTCCCAGATATAAGAGCTAGATCGATTTATCGCGACCTAAAACCCCAATATTGCAACTTTCATTGGAATCGTTAGAGCCGTTTTCGAGAACGCGATTGCACATATATATTTACAATTTATACATATTGCTCATTTAATAGTATAGTATATATTTAGGCCTGTTAAGGTGCTTTGCTCTGCGTATATTCATTAATTAAAAGTTACTGCTCTCAAAACTGTAAATAAAACCAAAGATTTAAAGACACCGTGTGGTGAATAACTACGCGGTGCCAAGGGTACTCCTCAGAGAGAGTGTATGCCAGCAGTGTTGTTTCTTGATTACAATATGCTTATAACAAGTAACACCAAGCTTGTAATCCACGAAGGGGTTAGACAGAAGTGTACTCATTTAACATCGTCCATGGCTTTATTGCATCGTTTCACTGTGATTCAGGTTTATGAAGTACTTTCTTTTTTCTTTGTCGTGTGGTTAGTGCCTAACCTGGTGTCATAGTTTTTATGCCGCCCATGGGCCTTTAACTTGGCTTTAAATGCTATAGAGAAATAAATCTCAGGCATGCTGGTTTCCTCACGATGTTTTCCTTCACCAAAGCAAGTGATAATTATACAATACGCGTATGCATTCGAAAAATCAGAGGTGTGTATGTCTTGGGTTCGAATTAAATCAAGTTAAGTTTAATGAACTGTATGTTACGAAACTTAATTACCCTTAATGTTTCCTCGCAAAAGATAAGATATTCTAACCTCAAACGCGTGAATACCAACATCCTCTTGTAAACTTGTAATAACAGTAAACTTACCATCCGTTTGTCTGTTATGAAAATAATAGGCTATTAACAAATCTTGTTAGTTTTCAACAACCTCTATTTATTTTTGCGGGAAAATCCTCATGAATACAGTCCGTCTGAGGAGAACGGAGGATTATGTCTCGCTACTACCGGCTAAAACCCCAAGGCACCTTCGAGTGGCCAGTTCAGGGCCCGGCAGAGACTCGTACATTTGCCCACATAAGACTTTCAAGATGACCCACAACACCCGACCTTCCACTTCCAGCTTCTTTTGAAAGCAAAAATACCCTTAATGAAGCCGAATGGTACTTGTTCTCCTGGTCATCGCGATCCTTTTTTTTTTCTAGACCATACATGCGAACTTCTAGTTACGGAGATATTGGGGGTCAAAGTACCAACTTTTCCACACGTATTTTTTTTTAAATACAATTTTATCTTTATTTTAAGTACCTCCACGACCCCCGTACTATGCAATGCATTCCATCAGCATGTTTTGAGCGCGTTACCGCGAGTCCTGCCACAGAATACATAGTGGTCCTACCGTATAACGCGATTTTTAAACCAAAAAAAAAAGTCTTTTCCCAGCAACAACTGGGAACAGGGGCAATTTTTGCGTACAGTTACTTATTTAATTTGTTGCCGGCTTCGTGAACGGTCCGTTTACACCTTGTATACCGATGTTAATTCCTATACCACGAAGGTAATTCATAATTCTCCAAATATATGGGAACTAGCGACCCGCCCTGGCTTCGCCCGGGTGCAATGCTGATACTAAATATACATATAAAGATTCCTCTTGAATCGCTCTATCTATTAAAACAACCGCATCAAAATCCGTTGCGTAGTTTTGAAATCTAAGCATAAATAGGGATTAGACAGACAGACAGCGGGAAGCGACTATGTAGTCATGATTAAGCCACGTGTTATGAGTGGAACAGGAAAATAGATCTGATTATATCAATGGTGTACCCTTGATTCAGTTACGTGATCATGGAAATAGCCCAAGGAACGAGAGGTCGTAGTCGTGAGCTCCGACATCATCGGTTGTAACATGACGTAGGTAAATCCATTCATTGTATGAGCATAAATTTAGGTTAACAGGATTATGCGTAAGGTGCTTGTTATAATAAATAAACGGGAGATAAAATATTGTTTTCAAAGCTTTCGTTCAAATTATTCAGGTTATCAATTTAAGTAAGTAATCAATAATAAACGTAACCAGTGGCCCTACCATGATGTCTTAATGCAGGAATGTTTTAGTTCTATTCCAGTTTGGGAAAGAGACAGAGCTATACAGGATGTCTAGCGCCATCTCTTTCCCACGCTGGAATAGACATTCCTGCATTAAGACGTCATGGTAGGGCCACTGTATGTACTAAGTACCTACCTACTCCACTGATTTGATTACGGTATACATTCCTAGCCACCATCCAAGGTATCAGCGTAATGCCGTCTCGTCTATTCCCATCGTCATGTACCAAGCCGTTAGGTTCTAAAACCGCTGGTACGCGGGTGGCAAGAGCACGACGAATAATGTGCGACCTGCGCTCCTGTAGCAAGACAGGCCATGGTGCCCGAGGCTGTCGTCAGCTTCACCGTAGTGACATCGATTTACAGAATATTTTTCTTTCTTAACGGCATCCTATAAATGCAAATATCGTCACACATAGTGAAAAGTATAACGAGTGCAAGGAAACCTTAATCCAGAAGCCTGAATACTAAAATAAAATCAGCCAAATATTTAAGCATGAACGTATATTTTAGTTAAAAAAAAATTAAAGTACACAAACAAAAGTGGAAGGTGTAGTAATGCAAATCATGGTCAGCCAACGGTTAAGTAACTCGCGGTTACTGACCTACGACAACCGCGCGAGCGGCGGCCGTGGAGTCGACTGTCTGCTGTTTTATTATTTAATACTAGTTTTTAGTTTTATACTTGGATTTGTTTGCGTTGCTTGGTAAAATGTGGTTTTAAAATTCAATGGAGAGATTGTTTTTAGAGTTGATACAACCAGTAGTTAGTTTCAAAAAACATAACACTTGCCTACTATGCATATATGTATTTTTTGTCAAACCACCTAACTATTGTTCCGAAATGTGTACGAATATGCGTGAATACCTCAATTTCCAAGTGAAAACTAACAAATTACTAAAAACTAACTGAAATAGATGTATTAAGTAATATTAAATATACCAAACAGTGGGTTTTCAATTACGATAATATTAAGGTGCCCATTTAGTTACGTGAGTATTTTTATGTCTGTATGGCTGCCAATATTACACAGAACAAAAAGCACTCAATTCCACAAAAACATCAATCTACGTAAAGCCCGACAAAATCTTGACATATTTTAACGGCAAAAAAAACTGATCACGGTCATGTTACTCCATGCTCGTAGCTGTTCGCTAGCCAATCGCGTATTTTCGCCACTATTACCCAAGTAGGTCAGGTTCATTCACAATTGTTTTACTTTTTTCCAGGCTAAGGACTTTGCTATTATGCCTCTGTTATGGCGTTATCAAATAATAATAATAATAGACCTATAATTATTTCTTTTTTAACTTCGCGAATTTGTGGTACGTGTCTTTTTTGGTATTGAATTGCTTTTTTTGTTGCTTTGACAGTCGTTCTTGATTGATTGATAATTTGAGGAATTGAAGGTAGAATATATATTTTTTTATTTGAAATTCGAGTTCACACGTCGGTAGTTCAACATTCAAAGGTGGTGGGGTCACACGTTGTACAAGCATTTTTTGGCGTATGGTCGAAATTGGAACTAACTTCACTTTCTTGTTTTTCAATACTTTTTCGCAAAAAAAGGTTTTCGCAAATATTTACCTAGATCCATGTATCAATGATATAATCCATGACGATTAGCTTTAAACTCAATTAGTTTATTTTACATGACGGAAGACCATTAAAAGCTAATTGTAGATGACGCGACCAAAGCTAGGTCGCAATTTGACCAATGAGGTCAAGCTATTTTGAAATAAATAATATGACATTAACAGTTTTTCAACCAATGACGATGCTTGGAACCAGCTATGCTAGCGCCATTAGTTTTACAGTTGCCATCGTCTTTATGTTCGATAGTTTGTTTGACAAGCAAAGACATATAAATGTTTACGAGTGATTGACAAGTAAAGTTTACAGAATAGCCATATACGCTCGATTTTGTACACAGCCTCCTACAAAAGTTACCACCAAAATCTTTATAAAAATCATCCCCTAGAGTGATAAAAGTTTGTATGGAAGTTCGTAATATTTGCCAATAGAAATCAGTGGCCGAAAGTATGACAACCAGTCTTACCAAGGGGTATCGTACTACCCAGTACTAACTGGGTTATGAAGAGGCCAGTTAGGCGATCGCTCCATGTAATATACAGTTGCATCCGGTTAGACTAGAAGCCGACCCCAACATAGTTGGGAAAAGTTTGGGCAAATAATGATGAAAAATAATTTAATTAGAGGCAATCAGTGTTAACCTGCTTGAATTTACTGATTAAAGGAAAAGATTGTCGTGGAAAAAAAAATGAATGAGTTATCTAACAATAATTCGTGTGAACAATACAATTACACAGTTTTAGATTGTAAATTGACCATTTTGTAAACTATGTCGAGCTCATTGTGATAATCATTGAGTTTACCTTAGTTTCGTTTTTATTTTAATCTTCTAATTACACGGTGCACGGGTTGTTAGATAATAGGGGACTAATTAAAACTTTACTATTAGAACACGCTTTGAATGAAACCTTCATTGAAATTCGTATTTTTTGAGATTGTACGCCTGCATTTATTCTACGAAGTTACTGATGTTGTAATTTATATTAACTAATAATCGTTCGATTTTTTTATGAGCTTATGCCAAGCTCATAAAAAGATCTGAAGTTCTTAAATGGCCGCTTAAGCAGAATCCCCTTGACCCTTCTCCTTGGCCCTTTGGTATAAATAGGTTTATTAATTTATTTTGTTTAATTTTAAGGTGTTTTTTTTTTAATGCCAATAAACTGAATTTTCTTTCTTTTTATTTCTTAATCATATTAAGATAGTTATAATGTTAACGTAATTCATATTATTATCGTGCTAAAGCTGCCATTTTAGACCCATAGGTGGAAGAGGGTTCAACGAAGCTATGTTTTCAAAAGCCCATCTTACCCGATGGCGCACGGAAAAATATTTGTTTGGCCTACAGATAGTTGGTCTGGGTCTGGCTGTTTGCTTATGTGAGTTTAAATGTTGGTAAACGCACCCACGATACATGAGAAATATTAAGTGTGGGGTAACGTTTAAAAACAAAAAAAAAATGTAAGGTGATAGGTCCCTCCACACCACATCTATACTAATATTGTAAAGCTAAAGAGTTTGTTTGGTTGAACGCGCTAATTTCAGGAACTACTGGTTCGAATTGAAAAATTATTTTAGTGATGGATAGCCCATTTATCGAGGAAGGCATAGGCATCACGCTGCAAATATGAGCGGAGCATTAATCAAAAATCTTACGTAGACGAAGTTGCGCCGGGCAGCTAGTTTACTTATAAAGGTAATCACACTACGTCCAGGTTCTCAGGTAGATATTGTTCGTAACAAAAACCTTCAAGAGAAACAGATAGATACCATCTATCCTTCGAATCCAATGAATATTTTCATCAATCAGTTTTACAAGAGTTCTTCTAAAGAAGTCAAGACCGACAAATTGTCGTTGAATTGATTGCAGTATCGTTGCAGCAGGGACGGTGGCGACGGATGATCAATCTTTATTTGCCATAATTATATGTTATTTTGTTGCTGTCGGGCATGCTTTAAAGAGCCCCTGTCTTAAGTCTTCTCTATCATTTTCAAGATTTATAATGATGCATTGCAAATTACTTCAGTCAAATTTCTAAAGGTCATCATTAGTTACTCAGTTACTCCTGTGTCGGTACTATCAAACAGTTCAATCTAGTGTATTGTTTGCTAGAGGGAGTGCTCATTTTGGTTTCATTCTTCACACAAATTACAAAAGAATTGACGTTTAATAAAAATTATTATTTTCTTTATTTATTTTTTATTCTTATTTTTTACATTTTTAAATATTCGCATATAAAATAATAAAACAAAACATTTAAAAATATATTTTAAAAAATTCCTTTATTTATTTTTCTGACTTATTTTTACATTTTTAAATATTCCTATACAAAATTAGTATAAAGAATACATTTAAAAATATATAAAATAGTAGCCCACCAGCACCGGGAACAGGGTCCGAGCTACCGGTGGTCAGGGCTCTTGAGAGAGCAACCTCCTAACAATACGCGCCGTGTCCAGAAGTACTGCTTTCTGAATCAAGCCCTTGATCCAGCTGCCGAGCGAGAGCCGCCTCAGATGTTGGTCGAGGCTCTTGACTATTAAACCATTGGCCGATACGACTATCGGCACAATGACTGCTGTACTCAATTATTATTTACGTTAACACATAAAACGGGATATTTAAGTTTGAGCTCCCGATATTTCGGCACTGTTGCAAGCAACGTGGTCACGGATAAACATGATCAGTTTATCCGTATACAGTATCGAAGGTAAATATCCCGTTTTATGTCTTAATTGTAATGTTAGTGACCATGACAGTTTAAAAACTTATAATTTGTTAAATATTGTAATAAAGTGGCAACATTTATATTTTAATAATTAAATTTAGAGTATGGCAACTCCTCCCTTCTTCCAACTAGAGATGGGCTGAGTGATGATTTTTCTGTATCGGTGACTGCATGACAATGACAAAAAAATATCGGTGACGGGAACAATGACAAAATCATCAATGATTTTTATTTGAGTATTAGATCTCGTCACTTCATTTGTGAGTAGATACTGAATGATCGCGGAACGGCTTAGTGAAATTATCATTAGTTATTTATGTAGGCATGAGTCGAGTTTGTCAGTTGGCCGCGTAATTTAAATTTTCTTAGTTTGTGACATTCATTGCAGGTTATTTAGGTATTGATTTATCGTTATGGAAATCATCAATATGTTTCCATTAGTGATGTTTGCTGCAAGATATGACTATTTAGTATATCATGGCAATTTGTCGTAAAAACTTGGTCGCGTAAATATGCACCTCCCCAACAAGTAATATTCTAATCTTCCCTTCATGCTTTTTCCAGGCTTAGGACTAGCAAAGTAATAGTACATACTTCCCAGTCCCGGTCATTTTATCGAAACATGTGAGTTCAGTCCAGTATCGCCGATCGCGCAGTCTCGCAACGTCGCAATTCACAGTTACACCGCCCGCTGCGCCCGAGACGGCCCGATACCGTCCGATCCGAATCACCGAAGTTCGCGTTCATTGTCATTCTTGTAATGATTTTTAAGCATTGATGATTTTGTCTTTGTCATTGCATGATGAAATGATTTTAAAATATCGATGATTTTTACATGTGACATGATATCGGACTCATCTCTACTTCCAACGCCGGTCAAGGCGGTGTGTCCATTTTTTTGTACTGTGCCTAATAATAAAATAAAACAACGTTTATTCCTTCTCCAAGCCGTTTTATTTCGCTCCATCCACTGCCGATAATAACTGTAAAAGGTTATGGTCCCAGGCATCCGGAGCGAAATAAAGGAATATTGACTTAAAAGCTGTGGTAAAGCGGCGCGTGGTCCTGCGGTCAAGCAGAGGCAAAGGCGGAACAAGATGGACGGCGAGGGCTATATTTTTGGAGCTTCAAATAATCGCATGTTATTAGAAGATGTCGGTAATTGGCATACATGGAAATTTCAAGTAAAAGTCATATTGAAGGCGGTAAATGTCTTTGACTTGGTGGATGGCTCATCAAAATGCCCTGAAAATGAAGATGAAAAATTAACCACATGGAAGAGGTTAGATGCAAAAGCCCAAGGAATCATCGTAGCAAGACTGGGTAACACGGCTATGCTGCATGTTCAAAATTGCGAAACAGCCAAAGAAATGTGGGACAAATTAAATACAGTTTATGAACAAAAATCTGATATGTCACTCCACATATTACAGCAGCGCTTCTTCGAAGAGAAACTTAACAGTTCGGAAGATGTATCTACGTTCATAGCTAAAATAGAAGCCATTGTGACTCAAATAAGGCAAGCAAAGGGCGAAGTTGCCGAAAACATGATTGTTACAAAAATCATAAGTTCGCTAGGTGAAAAGTTCAGACACTTCGTCTCTGCATGGGACTCTGTGCCATTAGAAAAGCGAAATCTTTCGGAGTTGACAGCCAGGCTCATCATAGAAGAACAAAGAAACAAACTGTACCAAAACAGTGAAAACAGTAGTTCCACAGCGTTCAAAACGAACACAAACTCAAGAAAATGCTTTAACTGCGGTAAAGTGGGGCATTATAAAAAGGACTGTAAAGTAAAGAAGCACAAAAGTGATAAAACTGAAAACATCCTATTTTGTAAGCAATGTAAAAAACGAGGACATACAAAAGAAAAGTGTTGGTATAACAAAGACAATAAACAACAAAGTGAAGATAAAAAACAAAACGCATTTGTCATGTCAGTGGTGTGTGGACTTATGTCAAAAAGTAAATATAATGAGTGGTTCTTAGATAGTGGTGCTTCTGAGCATATGTGCTTTACAGTGGACAGTTTCATAAACTATAAAAAGTTATTAGTGCCTAAAGACATTGTTATTGGGGATGGGACAATAATAAAAGCATTAGGTTATGGTGACATTAACCTAGAGGCATATGATGGTGTAAATTGGATTAAAACATCAATAGGCAGTGTGTTACATGTGCCAAGCCTCAAGGCAAACTTATTTTCCATGAGTGCTGCTCTGGATAAAGGTTACAAACTGGAGTCGACTGCTAACGAGTGCCAGTTTATCAAAAACAACAGTGTGTGTGCGGTAGCCCAGAGAAATGGTAAAATGTACACAATGTTATTCAGACAGTATGAGAATAATGCCATGGTTGGAAAAGTAATGTCAAATCTGAGGGAATGGCATGCCAAACTAGGTCACCAAGACATAAACCAAGTGAAAAGCATCTTGATGAAGCAAGACATTAAGTTCGAAAATAGTGAAGAAGAAACCTGTTTGCCATGTTTGAAAGGAAAACAACATAAGTTTCCCTTCCCATCCAGTACCCATAGGGCAACGAAACCAGGAGAGGTTATCCATATTGACATTGGAGGTCCAGTAGAACAAACTTCACTAGGAGGGGCAAGGTTCTTTCTGCTCATCAAGGATGATTATTCCAAATTTAGAAAGGTGTATTTTCTGAAGAATAAAGGTCAGTCTGTAGAATATTTAAAACAGTATCTGAAAGAAATAAAAGTTAATCCTGGTCACATAGTGAAATACATAAGAAGTGATAATGCAAAGGAATTTATCGGTAAAGAAATGGAAAACTTGCTGAAATCACATGGGATACAACACCAAAGAAGTGTAACATATACTTCACAACAGAATGGTTGTGTAGAGCGTGAGATGAGGACGGTGGTTGAGTCGGCACGAACTATGCTTCTGGAGAGCGGCCTAAACAAAAATATGTGGGCTGAAGCTCTCAACACCGCTGTCTACATAATTAACAGAACAGGTCCTAGTCGTGTGAAAGACAAAACACCATATCAACTTTGGTGGAACAAAGATTTTGATGTCAACGGCCTTCAAGTCTTCGGTAGTCAAGTATCTGTACATATTCCTGATCAAAAACGGTTAAAGTTTGATAGCAAGGCTGAATTAGGCTATTTCATAGGATATGGAGAAAATACAAAAGGATACAGAATATATTTTCCAGAGGAAGACAAAGTAGACATCAAAAGAGACATAGTATTTATAAAACAGTCTATAGAAAACAAAAGGTGACAGAAGTTCCTGATGGAGAAAACATAGTGAGTAGCAAGTGGGTATTTAAAATCAAGGAGGCAGAAGGAAAATCTCTGTATAAAGCTCGCTTAGTAGCCAGAGGATTTGAACAGAAGAACTGCGACAATCAAACATACTCACCTGTCGCCAAGTTAACAACCTTCAAAGCTATGATGGCTGTAGCTACCCAGAAAAGGCAGCCAGTGTATCAAATGGATGTCACGGGAGCATTTCTTTATGGAGACATCAATGAGACAGTTTATATGAGATTACCTAGTAATAAGGTATGTAAACTAAAGAAGTCAATCTATGGTCTTAAAAAATCTCCTAAATACTGGAATGAAAAGTTTAATAATTTTATGTTGAATGAAAATTTTCTAAGATCAAAGAATGACCCATGTTTATATTTCAAACAAATAGGAAATGACTACATTTATGTGTTATTATTTGTAGATGATCTGTTGTATTTTGGTAGTAATAAAAACCAAGTAAGTGACTTTAAAAGTTCCATATGTAAAAACTTTAAAATCAAAGATTTGGGTCTAGCCAGTAATTATCTAGGAATAAATATTAAACAGGATCTTGTTAATTGTGTAACTATAATAAATCAGAAAAGATATTTGTTAAAGCAAGTAGGCACGTACATAGTGTTGAGTTTATAACATTGTTTAAGGTATCTTGTGTATGTAAAGGTTGTTAGGTATTTCTAGATTTAAGGGCTCTGCATATTTGTTTAGAAGTTTAAGGGGAAGCATCTCAGAATTTTTCTTAAGGGGGTGTTAAGAATAAATGTTTTGAATTGTTAAATTAAAGGGTTGTCTGGGAATTAAAATATAATGTTGAGGGGGTGTGTTAAATATTGTAATAAAGTGGCAACATTTATATTTTAATAATTAAATTTAGAGTATGGCAACTCCTCCCTTCTTCCAACGCCGGTCAAGGCGGTGTGTCCATTTTTTTGTACTGTGCCTAATAATAAAATAAAACAACGTTTATTCCTTCTCCAAGCCGTTTTATTTCGCTCCATCCACTGCCGATAATAACTGTAAAATAATTAACGTTTTATTTAATCTTCCGATCGTTCAGAGGACAAAGGGAAGATGCCGAGTGCCAAAATCGTGTCAAATCGAGTGTTAGGTCGACAAACACAAATTGATATTCAAAATGAAAAACAAAATGTGCAAAAAGTGACCTGAAATCTGTTTTAGGTCTATGTTTTATAAACTGATATTTCTGCCAACCATGGGCATTCAGCCAATGATGTATTAAATTTATTCTACTGCTTCTCAACGGTTAATTAGCGACAGCAGTTACCGGCACCAAATTCTAAAAATCGATAAGCCTAATAATGCAAATCTTAGTAAAACACTGCAATTTTGTATGTGTACCTAATGCTGCCTTGAATTCCTCCTTTAATTTCCAAAGATAAAATCTCGCACAAATAACAACGCAGTAGTTTTCCAGATCAACCTAGAAATACAGACTAACAGCTTCCATACCATTTTGCAAATAAATGGGAGCGTATAAATGCAGTCAAATAACCAAGGTCTACCGTAATGAAAACATAACGTATTTAATATACAGAAATAATGTGATTTTAATCTCTCTGACGCAAGACTGCTGTTAAGTTACATCATTTTAGTAAGAGAATCTAGTAATGTGCACTTACGGTTATTATTTCCTGATGGTTTCCAGGTGCTTTATGATTCTAAGCAAGAAATAACTCAAGATGGACTAAAGGTGTGGAGTTGTTGACGCTCCTGTAATACATACATAGTTTTGCAAGCAACCAAACTATTAAAAGAGGAGACAGATCGTAATGTCCAAGCTCAAAACTTGTAAAGTCTTTTTAAAAACAATACATACCTAACATCACACCTTGTAATCCCCGAAGGGTTAGGTAGAGGTGTACCTAATAATACCTACACCCACATTTCGCCAGTTATGTTTAAGTCCCATGTAATAGGGGGCGAGCCTATTTGCCATCAACCGGGCACAGATCCAGACTCCCTGGCTGCTACTGAGAAATTCCTGATGGAAAAACCCAATAACACTTTGCCCGACCCGGGAATCGCTTGCGTCCGATCGACCAGCGAGGCAGTCTATAGATTTCACGCTGTAGTAAACACCACTCGTGTATCTAGCCGTTGTCGTTTCGTTCAATGAAATCACTGTACATTCCTACCTAGTAATTGATGGGCAAGTGGGCCTATTATCCAATAAATACACACTTGTGAGCTATTCAGGACGAATAAAGCGGTTGAATAACAGTTATTTATTGGGTTATTTGACTAACAGAAGGTCTCTCGTGGATGATTGAGTCTGAGTCTATTACGTTTTTATTTGGTTTAAAACATATCTAGCATTACGCCTGTAATTCCCGAAGGGTAAGGCGGAGATTTACCTGGTAGTACACCCACATTTTACCAGTTAAGTACAATTTAATGCTTCGCGAGCTTCTTTGGTTTGTTAGTTCACTTGACTTATAAAAAAGTTTTATAATTTGCTTGGAACTGGAGTAGTCCACCTGTGATGATAATAGGCAAATAAGTAGTAAGACGAAATATTCACAACACCTTTTAATTTGGGGAGACGACCTTAAACAGAAAGCAGAACAAGACCTACTAGGTTTCAGGGCTCTAGGTTTTGATCTACTTAGATTATTCCTAAACCTGTTACTTCACGGGCTCCAAGCTTATGCACTTATTAAACACTCAAAGACCACATTCATGTTTGTCCAGAGACCTACAGATGATCAATTAGCGTAAGCTCTAAACGAAAAGTAAAGACAAACTCATTTTCTAATTACCATTATTTCTTTATCCTCAGATAGACAACCATGGGTTCTCTGCCTCGGGTCTCCGTAGTTAGCGGCGCCCGCACGCTTGTGCCGGCTGCTCCTCTTCCGAAGCACCTCGCCCATTTTGCTGGCAGTGACAACACCGCGCTGGTGTATGCTGGTAAGTGTCCTTTACACTATGGGCAATGTAATGGTCCTAAGTAGTAAGCGGCGCCCCCCAAAGCTGAAACACAGCTTGCTCGCACAGTGACAACACTGCACTGGTGTCATCATTCTCCTGCCTGTCTTCTTCTTCCGTACTCCTTTATTACTCTCCACCTCATCAATAACCTCTTTTCTAGCTAGATCATGATCCTGCACACAGTCCATCCATCGTTTCTTTGGTCTTTCTCTACTCGTATAGCCATCAATATTCATAATCAAAACTTTCCTCACGACGAGCTTCGCCCATGGCCCACTGCGTTGACGAGTTTACACCATGGGCCATGCTCCAGGTCTCAGTAGCAGCGCCCGCTCCCTGCCTCCTCGCATGTAGTATTGGTGAATTTATATTATGCTAAGTCGGTGATGTGTAGAGTGGGATCATTTCCTTGAATTGTATGGGTTGAGTACTTTTAAAAGGTGGATGGTCCAGACAGGATGCGGAAGGTGGAGGATGAGATAATGTGGTGTAGCTTGGGAAAGGCTTAAGTCCCGCAGTGGACAGCGATAGGCTGGGTGATGAGGATGATATCGCAGTGACTGAGAGTTGGGTGGAAATCAGTTGTCTATAGGTTTGTGATGCGGGAGGAATGAGACACGTCATAAAGAAAGTTTGATTTTTTTTAATGTCATGTTGATAGGCTGTTTGTGTGTGAGTTATAATGCTTGTAAACGAACTCGCGATACAGAAAAAAATCTAGAGAAAAAAAAAACAAAATAATATTTTTTTTTTTAACTTGGAAATATAAGTAATATTTCTAAAAAGGGGTTTACGCAGACCTATATAAAAAGAAGACGACATGCGACAATGACCGAATTAAATTAGGATTAGCAAGAGGATGATAATTGTCTCCAAGAACCAAAATGCACGTAAAAGAAGTAATTATGGAACAACTTAACTCCAATGATTATTCCTTTAACTTGGTTTTATTTAGAATTGACTTCTACGAACTCTACAGCCCTAATCTCTACAGCGAGCGTCATCAAACCGATTTGTTTTAATCACAATAATCGAAATTACAATGAAAATATTAAACTTTACATTACCACACAATCAAAATAAATAAAAAATCAACCTAAAGAAGCTAATACCATTAAAGATGAACACAATAAAATGTCCAATATTATCTATGATGAAGTAGGTCACGATAATTTCACGGTACTGGTAATTACAGGTTCTCACATAAAATTAGCATGGCCACTGTGTAATTGTATGGTGTAGCTTGTAATTGACCCATTAGCCCGTTGTCAGTACTCGCCAATGGATTTATTAGTGGAATCTAAGTTATTAGATAGGAATATGAGCTGTGATCTTTATTAGGAGACGATTTTATCGGTAATTTAATAAAAAGAGGTTTGAATTATTTGGCCTGAGTACCAAATTTTTGCCATTTTGTTTTATTTTCAAAATAGCAGCCATGCATAAAACCTGTTTTACACGCATACAACATTTGCTAGCATAGACAATTATTGTGTGGGACAAAATCTTCTAAAGCGTGACGTTTCCGAAATATAAGCATCAAAGTTGTACTGATGGCGAACATTATACCCTAAGATTTTAGTTAGGCGGTTAGGAGGTTTCATACAAAAAATATTCGAACCCCTTTTAAATCAAGTCCCCAAGTATGCATGGAGTGTTTGGACAAGAAATTGCTATAGGCTTGTCAGTCGTTGAATATAAAGTTCAAAATCACGATACCGTTTAAATTATTATTAGTGATTGGATGGACGATCCTGTTGACTGTGGAGGACACTGGTCGGAAATTTTTGTCTTAGTAAATTCACATTAAAGATCTTATTAAAAGTTGGTTGGGAATGTTAATATTTTTGGATAAACTAATAGGTATTTTATTATTTTCTTTTTTATTATTCTTTTTTTTATTTCACCTTGAAATAACGATATCTGGCTTGGTAACAATTACAACAGATATAAATTAAAGAATTATAAAAAAAAGCGTCTAGACAGGCATTAACTAACAATATAGTAATTAAATAGGATAATACTTAACAATAACAACTTTTCAACGATGATTGCAATAGGGGTGGGTTAAATGAATTAAAAATGAAATTGCATGAAATACTAATCATCCGTCATTTGCAAAATTATTATTTATCATTTCTCGGAGATTTATTAAGAACGAATTATGCCTACTTTTAACGTCAATGACATAATTAGACTTTCTGAATTGAAAAACCAGTTAGACAAGCACGATATTGGGTGTAGGTAATTTATGGAAAATATAGTAAGTACCTAATTAATGGCATTGAAATTTTTTTGTGTTTAAGCATATCTAGCTGAAAATTTATTCGTTAACTATCAGAATATGATGGTAATGGTATAACTGATTAATTATATTCCGATTTAACTATTCATCCTTAATCGTTGCTAAGCTAAGTTTAAGACCTGGATTCGGATAGTAGAATTCTTGCTACTATTATAACGTAGAATTATGAAAAATGGCTTTTCGGAAATCAATAATTGAGATCGTATTTGATTTTCCTTCGGCCTTCTTCTTCTTCGAATCGATGACTCAGATTTTTTCCGACCAGTACGTAGCAATCTGGACAGCTTTGTCGTTTGCCTCATTCAAGTCCTGGAGGGTGCAATTAGTTGTGCATCACGAACTGCAGTGGCCGATATGGCAGTCTTTGAACGGTCTGCGGGCTAAAGTTGGCCGCTGTCGATCCAATTTGGCTAGATGGGGTATAATCGAGCCATGTCGGACACAATGCGAGTGTGGATCCCCAACATGGGATATTCGCGTATAATCCGCAGCTTCTTCCCTGCCCGTCGTGCAACAACATTCTTTCGGTTCCTCACCATTTAGAAGATATTGGATCAACCAGGCCAGGTGCACTCCGCAGTTTAGGTATGACGCTACAAACACGTGACTGTCCCGTCTGGACGGACTAATTCAGTATGGCTGCCGCATGCCGCCCGCGTAAGCACGCACTGCAGAATACATCATTCGGTGGTTACATTTGTTATTCTTATTTATGTCACCCGTATCTAGGTACTTAGAATACTAATTATTATTATTATAGTATATTGAGGTACTTTCTAGTTATATTTTTTTTAAGGTCAGGTTTAGAGTTGATAAGTATAGGTCGGATAGTACCTATTTAAATTGTACGAGTATTTGAGTATTTTTTTGTTGGTGGGTAGTTGCTTACTACTATATCGTATCATTATGAAGTAAGATTTTAACAACAGGGTACTTGTAGGTACATACTTTTTTATTAAAATATGAATGCGTAGTGGTAGCCCGTAGGTATTATAGTTTGCGCTAAACAAGATAGTTGAGAACCAACACTCTTTGATTATATAATGTCAACACTATCATTTTTGGGTGTTGGCTCCTGGACGATCTTGTTCGTATCGTATGTCATTCCTTTGATACTTATGTACCTTGTACCTACATAAATACCTAAAAGAAGATATTTCATTTCAAAGACAAGGTAAATGCACACTGACGTATGCTGAATGCCTATCTTCTTGGGTTAAAGTACCTACCCATACAGACATTGTAAAATATAATAGTTTTCTGATCTACATACTACTAAGTAAGCACCGAGCCTAGGTTTATTTGAAATGTAATTGGCTCACAAAAGTACAGTACCTACATAACTGGTAAATAAATATTCAGATTCAGATTAATAATTATTTAAAAGAAGACACGTTTTACGTAGGTTTACGTAGTCAGAAGGTATAAGAGTTACAGAGGCAACTTGTAGGTAATTTAGCGCTGTGCGGCCTGAATGGAATGTGTCAAATGTGTGTGTGTGTGTGTGGAATGTGTGATGTTGTGTGGAATGTGTGTGTAATGTGTCGTGGTTATAGTCGCTATTTATTTAATCGATTTTGCGGAGAGAATCTTCTGAACTTGTACTATTATGTATTCTGTGCATCAATATGAAATATTTCCACACTGATTGTTTGGTAGAACAGCTCAGCAACATATTTATAACCTCCTACGGAATTCAGTATCCCTTAACATACACCCTTGAGTCGTGTGACCTCGTGTGTCCATTCAAATCACCAGCCAGCCAGTCAAGCCAGTTCCCAACTACGTTAGGGTCGGCTTCCAGTCTAACCGGACGCAGCTGAATACCAATATTTTACATGGAGCGACTGCTTATCTAACCTTCACAACCCAGTTAGTACTGGGTAATACGATATCCCTTGGTAAGATTGGTTGTCAGAATTTCGGGCCACTACCTGTAACGACTGTCAAAGATCTGCTAATGACAGCCGGGACCAACGGCTTAACGTGCTTTCTGAGGCACGGAGGAAACTCGGTAGGTATGCGGTGGTCATCCAAAGGTGTTCATTCAAATAGAATCCTATTAAAATCCAATCTCTTCATTGTATTTAATTCCTTATTCCACTATCACAGACGAAACATGCAGCGTCCGCGTCAGCTATGCAGAGCTGGAAGCTCGTACCAACTCCCTCGCAAGAGCCATCACGTCGAGAGCAAGACCTTCGGGAGCCAATCGGGATGGAGACTACGTTATTGCTGTGTGCATGCAGCCGACGCATAGGTAAGATTCTCAAGTTTGGAAAACATACAGTGGACATTCAAGGAAAGACATCTTGGAATATTTTTAGATGGCAATGAAAATAAGCGGCGGTCATCACCAACCATCAGACGGAATGTCTGCTAACATTAAAAAGGCATTTTTTAGAAACGGGACCAGTCTTTAACATTAAAAGTAGTATTGGAGACTAAAAGATTATAATTAATTATTACTCTTGAAAGGCAGCATTATAATAGAATGTGCAAATGCATTCGACGCTCTACATTAATCAAAATTTTAATAAATATATAAAATACACACCTGTATGCCCAAAAAAAGCAGGAGTTGTAAGGTGAGATTCGATAAATACTGGATTTCAAAATTAATTCCCCATGGAAGATTATTTCATCGTCTGTCAATATTTAATTGTTTACATTCAAATCTTATTTTCCAGCACTATCACCACTTTGCTGGCCACATGGAAGTGTGGGGCTGCCTACGTGCCGATGGAGCCCAGCTTCCCTCAACCCAGAATCTCGCATATCCTCAAGGATGCTGAGCCTTCTCTGATTATCTATGATGAAACCGGTGGGTTACTACTTTTTTTCATGTTAATCTTTGTAATTCCATTACTTTTGAATAAATAGTCTTTCCAGCAACTAAATTCTCTAAGAAAAATGACGTACATTTTCAACTTAAATCTTGCTTTAATATTGCCATTTTGTGTCAATCCCTTTATGGTAAATCTGGCGAAAATAGTTTCTAACCTTAGATGTAACCTACCGTTTGGTTTTCAGCAAATCCTGCCATGTTCTCCGGAAGTGGGGTTCCAGCTGTGTCCTTCGAAGAGTTGGCACATGAAGCCAGTGGACTGTCTTCTGATGGCGTCCAGGACATGGAAGTACTGGCTCCAGCAAGGAGTGAGAGCATCGCTATTGTGCTATATACTTCTGGAAGCACTGGTATTCCTAAAGGTATTTGTCTATTTGGGTGATCTTATACCCTATAAGATATGTATATACCATGATGTGTTTGTATTCCTTCGTTCAAAAAGTTAAAAAGGCTTTCAATATATTAATATGACTTGATTAAACGTGGTATGAATACATTTACGAAGTTTAAAAATTAGACATTAAGGTGTAACAAATTGCGCTTATTCGATTCAAATAACTAAACTCATCGAATCTAATAATAGGGATGTAACGAACGAGTGCTAATGCTTAAAAATAACCTCTTTTGCTTGTTTTTCTACCATTAGGAGTCCGCCTGTCCTACTCTGCAGTCTGCAATCGACTCTGGTGGCAGTTCCAAACCTTTCCCTATGGTGACTCTGAAGTCAACTGCGTATGGAAGACCGCCCTGACCTTTGTTGACTCTGTGTGCGAAATCTGGGGTCCATTGCTGCACGGCAGGACTCTCATTATCCTGTCCAGGGAAACTACCAGGGATCCTCAGAAGCTGGTCAATATTTTGGCTGATAATCAGGTGAGATTAAATTATGATGTTATGATGAAGAGTGTTATATGCCCGACTGCCCGTATAAAGGCTTTTCAGGACCTTAAACTTTTAAGCCTGTTCCTATAGAAAGACCTTAAAAAAGAAACATGCAATTTTTGCCAATTATTATTTTTTATACTAGACTAGCCTTTGTCCGCGACTTCGTAGGTCTGGTACTTCGAGTAAAAAAAAGATCACTTCTGTGGTTAAATGTAGCCTACATTTTATGTTAGGCATCTAGAAGTAGCGCGGTGAAAACTGCGTTCAAATCCATGCAGTAGTTTTTGCGTGATGCGCGTACAAACATACAGACAGAAAGACAGACAGACAAAAATTCTAAAAACTGTTGTTTTGGCTTCTGTTGCTTAATAAAGACCCCCCGTATATTGTTTTTTTTTCAATATCTTCAATGTATAGACATCGGCCTGTTACAATTTCATTATATGCATATCTATATAGGCTTGCGTTTGACAGCAAATCGTCTGATGTGAAGCGATGATGCGGCCTACTACCTGCTCAATTATAAAGTAACAAAAGATTAAACATTGAATAGTAACAATAAATCAATTTCTATTTCAGATTCAACGTCTAGTACTAGTACCAACCCTTCTTCGCTCCATCCTCATGTACCTTTCCCTCAAGCCTTCTGAAAGACCTCTCCAGAACCTCAAACTCTGGATTTGTTCCGGAGAGACTCTCAGCAAAGACTTGGCAGCGCAGTTCTTCAAGAACTTCGGAGATCACAACGGCTTTAAGCTTGCCAACTTCTATGGCAGTACTGAGGTGATGGGAGATGTGACCTATTATGTCTTGGAGAATATTAACCAACTTGAAAATCATCCCACTATACCCATTGGTAAGTTATTAGATTTAGAAATCTTTCTTGGGAGAATTTGAGTAGATTCATGGGTTCTATCGGGTTCTTCTAACTTACTGTTTTATTAATTTAAATTATGCATACTGTATGCATCGCAGAGAACAATTGACAACTTAAGCCATTATGAGCATAGGTGCTTATTACGAGTATATTGACAAGTTTGTACCAAAATAACTGCATCTTTTTCTTAAATTAAACATATAGATGACGTCTTCATACCTATATTTATTTCCGCAGGTGCTCCTCTAGACAATTGCGCTGTTTACCTGCTGGATGAGGAGATGAACCCAGCTCGAGAGACTGAGCCTGGTGAAGTGTGGGTGGCTGGCTGTAACCTGGCAGCTGGGTACGTCGGTGGACAGGGGGCTGATAAGTTCGTTGACAATCCTCATGCGGCACATCCAGGTAACTAAAACAATTCAAGGAGACAGGGACAGGGTGGCATTTAGGGCAGTGGTGGCCTAGTGGTACCGACCACGACTCACAAGTTGTAGGTCGTCGGTTCGAACCCAGGCCACTACTTCCAAAACGGTGAAGTAAAACGTCTCGAGGAAACCAGCATGTCTTAGAATCAAAACTTCAAAGACATGTGCCATCTATCAACCCGCACTGGGTTCGCGTGGTGGACAGCCCATTCCCTCTCATCAGAAAATTATAGGCCAAATATGATATGTTTAAGGGGACACATGGCTATGTTCTCAGAAAACGTTGTAATTAACCATTGACGGAAAAGAAAATACCGTAGTCTGACATAAATACAAAAAAATTGTAGTACACACACAAATCACGCATTTATCCCATGTAAATAGGGAGATACCACAGAAGGCCACCAGTTAAAATCCTTACATGCTCCATATGCTTCATCCACCTTCATATACTACCAGTTTACCAGAACACTAAATAGTTTACCAGAACACTAAATCTCTAGAGAGGTAGGGGGATATTTAGTTTGAAAGCTATGGTCACTAGTCAGATTTTGTTTCAGAAGCTTCAATGTGCCCATTCTCTTTCAAAGATTTAATTGCTGTCTCATCTCAGATTTCGGCCGTCTTTACCGCACTGGTGACTTCGGAGTGCTACAAAAAGGAGTCATCCTATACACTGGACGTACTGACTCTCAGATCAAGATCAGAGGCCACCGAGTAGACCTGCAAGAAGTTGACCGCGCTGTAGCCGGAGTTGATGGTGTTGACAAATGTGAGTATTTGGTTTATGGTAAGCTAACGGATTAATTTGGATGCTTAACTATCATTACAGCTGCCAAGCCTTTTCCCAATTACGTTGGGGATGGTTTCCAGTCTAACCGGATGCAGTGGAATACCAGTATTTTACATAGAGCGACTTTTTATCTATCTGACCTGCACAATTCAGTTCGTACCGAGTTATACGATACCCTTCTTAGGACTGGTTGTCAGACTTTTGGGCCATTGATTACCTGCAACGACTGTCTAAGATCTACAAGTGACAGCCGGGACTATTCGAGGTTCGGAAGAAACTCGGTATGTTATCGTTGGTCACCCATTCAAGAACCAACCTAGGCAAGAGCAGCTTAACCTGAAGATCGACCCGAGTGGCTGTTATTATCACTACCACATGACATAACTCAAAGCTCGATCCTATTCTTGAAGTGTAGTCAACTTTGAGAAACATCAGTGCGTTACATTAAGATGGTCATGATTTTTTTTAGACCTAACCCTGTTCATAAAACTTATGTCAAAGTGGTTATGGATTTGGCATAGAAAATTAACATTTTGTGTTTCTATTTGAAAGGTGTGGTGCTATGCTATGGCTTAGATCGCGGCAATCCCGAGATCCTATCATTTGTCACCGTTAAACCTGAAGCAAGAATAGCCGCACAGCATATTGAGGCAGCCTTGAAAAATTCATTGACGCATTACATGATACCACAGGTAAAATTGATATGAAAGTTAATAATGAAAGAGCAGTGCTGAAAGTCTTTTCGAATAGCTTAGAATGCAAAGTCAAACTGCTATAGAATTACTGAATCGTCTTTTTCTTCTAGGTCATTGAGGTGGAAAGTATACCTTTGCTAGTCAATGGGAAAGTGGATCGCCAAGCGTTACTGAAGATGTATGAAAACACCAACAATAACGGTAAGTAGTTAATAAACATGAGCTGTCCCAAATATCAAATATCATCAATCTAACGAAGATGAGTAACGAATTTCTTTCATCTTCTAGATGACTCAGAGATCTCTGTAGACATCGACTACTCATCTGTTGCTCCGGCGGACATGCGCGGCGCCCGCGTGCTGTTCGCGACGGTGGCCGAGGTGCTCGGGCGCGGCGCGCGCGGCGCCGTGTGTGCGCGCGCCGGCTTCTACGAGCTGGGCGGGAACTCGCTCAACTCCATCTATACCATCACTAGGCTCAGAGATCAGGGATATTATATTGGTAAGTTTGATTTTATTATTGGCAGTAGAGATAAGAATGAATATGACTTCACTTATTATAGTGGCATCCTAAACTGATCTTACGTTGCGAGTCTGATAATCAGAGATCGGATTAGGTATAGTATATTTGCCTAAACTTCAAGGAAATAAGTAACATGTGGATGCTGCGTATAAAATCCCGAAACCCGAACGACGACGTGACGACCCGAATGGCGCAGTGGTAGTGAGGCTGTCTTACGTTCATAGGGTTCCGGGTTCGAATCCCGGTAGGAGCAAGTGTTTGTGTGATGAGCATGGACATTTGTTTCCGAGTCATGGATGTTTATATGTCTAATAAGTATGTAGTTACAAACAAAAAGTATCTATGTAGTATATCAACTATCTGGTGTCCACGACACAAATCTCGTTGCTTAGTGTGGCACTAGATGGCGCTGTGTGTAATGTCCAGCGATATTTATTTATATTATTAGATAGATATTTATTTAAAATCACGGAATTATTTTTAAGTTTCGAAATAAAGCTGTTAAATTAGAGGGTGGTATTATCCGCATGTTACTTATTTCCTTCTGGTTTATGAAAATATACTCTATCTATTCTATACTAATTGGAAAATTAAATGCTAGCTGTGACAATGTGCAGTTTTTTTTAAAGATATTTATCAAAATCCATAACATTATTATGCAAAGTCCATACGATTCAACACAATTCACACAATAAAATTGGCGTTGGCATTGGCGTTGATCTCGGATCAATTGAAACACAATCTGACACAGACATTGCTATTAATTTTAATTCCTCATCCGTCTTCCAGATATCAGTGACTTCCTCGGAGCAGCTAACCTTGGCGAGGTCCTATCCCACATGAGCACCAGTCCCAACCGCGACGGTGATGATAGTGAACTGTTTACAATTGAACCTTTAGCTGATGAACATAAGCAGCAAGTCATTGAGTAAGTATTGCTTTGGAATCAATCTTCGATCTCGAAAAGCCATGAGTTACGTAGATCTGTAAAATTACTGATACTTCGCTAACAGTAGCGCTTGGAGCCTAAATGGTCATCTACTAGTTCAGTCAGTCAGTATTAACGCACAATTCGTTTCCTATCTTTTTCCTATTGTTGTCAGAGAGTAATCAAAACAAGGCTCTGACTATACCGACTTGAGATTTCAATGAAAAAGATCTGTTTTGATCAAAGGAAATCTTAAAGTTGATTCCGTCGAATGGCTTTGGTAATTATAGTGATAGACCTCCATTGATATAGTTATGCTCTTCATTTTGGTTTTTTGTTACGAAAAATGCCTGTCTTAATTTAAACTTTTTTTTTCAGCATGATTGTATCATCGTTCTACAACAAGGCAGAGCTGGAACAGTTCCTAAAACACGAGATCGACACGAATGACTACGCAGCTCTCATCAGCGATACATGGCCAGCGCTCATCAACGCAAAACTGAGCGTTGTGCTTAAAAATTGTAAGTATCCTTGCTCTTCAGTCAATCCGTCTATTGTAGAACAAGATTCTGTTCAGCTAAATAGCTCCTGATGATCGAAGTATGGAAGAAGAAGACATGCTGCGCCACCCCTAAATAAATTGGGATAAGGGCTGGAGAATGATGATGATGATGAACTGTGGGGTCTTTTGGAGGAACGCTAGTTCTTCTAATGCATGTCCTGACCTCAAGTTAACTAAGGGCGTAACAAGTGACCCTTCATCAGCGAAAACAATGATGGCAAAGTAGCATGTAAAGTACCAAAAAACTACATACATGCCAATTCTGATGAAAATCTTTGCATAAATATGAAGCGCTTTGACAGTGATTGCCACCGCTCTAGGTCTTCAAGACCTATATCTGCAACCTATTATAGCAGTATTACTTTAATGTCATTTCGGTCTGGGAAAGAGACGGAGCTATCAGGACTTCTAGCTCCATCTCTATGCCACGATAAAGTAAGATTAACACAATTCTGCTATAAGCGGGGCCAACATGCATCGTTGACGTGGTTTTGACGTGAAGTTCTTCTAATAAAATTGTAGAAGCAGTGGTAGCCTAGTGGTGTGACCGTCGCACTGCCAACTTATAGGTCTCGAATTCGAACCCAAGACACGCACCTCTGATTTTTCGGATTCATATGCGTATTGTAGAATTATCACTTGCTTCGGTGAAGGAAAACATCGTGAGGGAACCAGCATGCCTGAGAGATATTTCTCGACGGCATATAAAGGCAAGTCAGAGGTCCATAGGTGGCATAAAAACTCTGACACCAGGTTAGGCACTAACCACACGAAAAAGAAAGAATAAAATTGTCAGAAGTATTAAAACTAATTGTTTTTTCACAGCATCGGGAGCCCGAGTAGCGGTAGCCCTTAACTTCGACGCCCGCGACGAGCCAGAGGTAGAGTCCGAAGAGATGGGCGGTCTGATGAAGATCATGTTCTTCTTGGAGTTCGTAGAGAGTTCCGTCAGGGATACCATGTTGCCACCAGGGAAAGGTATGTTAGCATTTTCAATATCATTGTCTTTGGGGACTTTAACTGCCCGTATTTTGTGAATCGTGACCATACTCGTCAGGACATAATACACCGGCACCGCGTTTAATAAGTTTTATGTCGTGGGGAGGAAATATTTTTTTATTATTTGAACGAAAAATGCGAAACCTTTTTGTATTAAAGTCTGTTAAATTTTAAACCAAAAATTATTAGTACATTGCTTATGACCAGTGTAAAGTGTGAAGTTCTTTCGGAGGAGATTGCCATATAGATCTAAAAATTACCCTTATCATAAGAACAAATTAGTTGCTTTCTTTCATTAAAACCAAAAACAGGTAGAAAATTTCATCATAAGTATGTATTTTTCCTTTATTAATTTTCTTAAACATACAATTTATTTATTAAGAAAAAACATTAGAAACATAAAATAGATGTCCCATCGGCATCAGGAACAAAGCCCTGGCTGCCGGCATCCAGGGTTCCGAAGAGAGGAACCTCATCCCTATACGTGCCGTGTCCAGGATCACCGCGCACTGAGTCAAGCAGTATTCTCATTTACATCAATTAATTAGTATTCTTATCTTCTGTCTTTAGGCACAATCCTCCACTCCTTCATGATGGCGACAGCAGAGAGCCTCACTCCTCGGGAGAACGTGGCCGCCATCAAGGCGCTGGAGAACGCTACCATGAACCTCGCCAAGGAGAGGGGCTTCCAATGCGTATTCACTACCAATACCAGTCCTTTGACGCAGGTAAAAAGAAACAACAATATAGTAGTGTTATGAAGGAGTTTCTCAAGGCGTTGGAAGGCCAGGTAAAGGGCAGTGACAAAAATGTATGGAGCCATGTCTACCTAGTTTGGAAGTCAGGCGTTCATTTAGTTTTTAGCAGCCTTTTTGTTGGTATAGACATAAGTAGACAAAATTGTATTAGGCTATATTTTTACTGAGTCCAATAAACGACAATAAACATATAGGAGGAAATAGCAAAGCAAGCAGAATTTTGTATCGCGGCCAAGTGATTAAATACATTTTCGCAAAAATCACCATGTGCAAACTGACTTAACTCAACCCAGACTGAGTTTTGAGCTTTAACGCCATACAAAACTTTTCTTGTTATGATATCCTCTCTTACAAGTATTACAGTTTCGTTAGTGGCCAATGAATGAATAATAAGGCACCAATTTTGATTGGGTTTTAAGATTGTCCTCTCAGACAAGTTGGAGCGACGATCTTCGCATCATAAGAGCTGGATGGCGGTAGCCGAGGATCCAGTTAAATACAAGTCACAAACAGACAACAAATTGAATGTCTTTTTCCTTTATTTTACGAAACACTCATTCAGTGGGATTAAATGAACTTAGAACTTTGTACTGATGATTTGTACTGTCGCGAATTATAATTAAATCAATAAACAACCCGACCCTGACCTGCAAATTGCAAAAACCTAAGAAAATTTTAATTTCGTGGCTTAGCCTGACGTTTTCACCTTAAAGCGATTTGACTATATATAGTAGGTATCTATCTCGTCATCTTCTGCGAGGTCTTCAGAAGTGTCATGTCTCGGAAAATTCTTAATAGATTTAACTGTTTCTTTCCAGCAACTAGGTACCGACGTCCTGGGCTACCAAACCCTCCTGGATTACCAAATAAACCAGTACGTCGACCCCAACGGAGACAGGATCTTCGGCAAAGCCCCCGATGACATGAGAGCCGTCGTGTGTTGGAAACCACTGGACTAATTCTGTGATATATTGCAAGGTTAAGAAGCCTTCATATTCTTAAGCATTAAGTATATTTATTTTTAGATTGTGTTGTAATGTGTGTTGTGATTTTTAAGAACCAGTGAACTTTAAGAAGGTATTACGAGAGTTTAATTGGCTTTAGAGGCAATGTTAAACAGTTCAAAATTATATGTATTTAAAGTCGTACAGATTGTTGTGAATGTTATTTGTTAAAAGTTATGAAATAAGTAAATAAGTGAGATATAATAAGCGTTTATAAGAGTAATTTAGACGTTGTTCCGACACGTTAAGGCTTACTTTAGAAAACTTTAAGTAATTGTCGATCGCTTTTCATAAAGCAGTGAAACTTGTCTTCATCTTGCCACTTAAAAAAACTTAGTGACCATTGATATCCACCTTTAAATTTGAGCGTGGTTCTGCCAATATCAACCCGCAACCAAATTTCACCGATTTATACGAGTATGTGTGTCAGACTGATTCAAAGACTACTACCATAATATTTAAAATGTTGCATTACTAGGGAGCTATTTAATTGAATTAATAAGATATTGTGGGTTGGCTCATTATGACCGAACTACGTCCACTTTATCGAAAGAAAAATATTTTTAGGCCTAATTTAATTTTAAAACTGTTAAAACTACGCTAACTTTAAATGTTAAGTTACTTTAGTGAGTGAAAATTCAGTGGCAAAACAACAAAAATTTAGATTATGATTTTTTCTGTGAGATGAGAAAAAATATAATAAGTGGTATCTAAAATGTTTTGATTGTTAATATTAACCTCGCAAGAATATGTGTTTATTTTTTTATCTTCTAAGATGTTGTGTGGCTCGCCCCACTATTAAGTATTTTTAAGTTAAAAATCATTTTGTGTAATATGTTACCAAAATAATTATGATTTAATATATAAGAAAATAAGAGCAGATATTGATCGCACTTTCCCAGTAACTTTGAGTAATTAAAACAAAAAACAACAATGTGCTCAAATACATTTATAATAGACAGACAACAAGTGCACATGACTTGATACAGATAGAACTGTTTCAAATAGAGTAACCTTAAAAAAAGGCTCTGTTTTGAGAACGATGCTAAAGCATTCTAAGCCTGTATTATTCTTTTCGTGTAAAAACACGATTAATTTGAGTTATTAGAATTTAATACATAATATAATATAATTTCAAAATGACTACAAAATATGGAAGAAATCATGCTTGAGCATAGTATTTCAACACAGGCTTTAATTAAACATTAACATCTACGGCCAGCAAGCTGGTCACACATAGTATACCACTCGTTTAAACTACTATAAATCAGCTGTCAATACATAATCCGACACACTAACAATCAGAAGGTACGAAGATAGTTTATTAAAAAAATCTAGAAAAAAGTTTTTTCTGAGGTATTAAAGGATGTAAATTGTATAAAAAAATTGACCATGTCGTTCACAACCTACCTAGGTAGACATTTTGATTCAGTAAAAACACTTAAAATAGTTATAAACCACTGAATTAATATGAATAAATGACAAAAATAGTACAAAACCAATTTTCTTTTTACTTAAATTATACAATAATACTTAGTACAGCCGTCACAAAATAACACTTGTACATTACATCTAAAAATTAATACTAAACGATTTATTGCCAGATCTGATTTGTTATAATAATAGTTTATAATTTTAAAAGTTAAGTAAATACCTGTTTTAAAAAATCAACAGAAAGAAAGACAGCCTTATTTAAAAAAATATAGCAAATAAATATAGTTTTAGCTATAAATGTAGATCTCTATAGGTACGTTATAAGATAGTGATATTCTTACCGTGTAAATTACAATTTAGATTAAATTAAGATAGGACTTTAGACTTTTAAGAAACTTAAGTGTAATTTATTTGACAATAAATATTTATCTGCTATAAAAAGTGTTTAATTTGGCTAGAAAGGTGGTACTGCTGAGATGACGAGTAATAATAAGTATGGTAGAAGAAAACATGCTGCGCCGACCCCAAATAAATTGGGTTAAGGGCAGCACAATGATGTGTTTAATTTTGAACCATATCTTGTTAAATTCCACAATTTTATTGACAGTAGAGAGTGGCCGGCCCCATAATCGGTAATAGTCGGAATATATAAAAGAATAACTAAATACGTTTTTTTCTTGTAGCTCATTAAAAGGTTGTATTGTAGGTCATCATTATACCATCACGCCTGTAACCTCCGAAGGGTTAGGCAGAGGTCACATTTCGCCAGTTATGTTTAAGTTCCATGTAATAGGGGGCGAGCCTATTGCCATCAACCGGGCACAAATCCAGACTCCGTGGCTGATACTGAGAAATTCGTGATGGAAAAACCCACTAACACTTTGCCCGATCCAGGACCGACCTCATGCTCAGCAGTTGTCGGCCAGGTGGAAGGAACCGTGGACGATCACCAACCCAATGGACCGCCGACGCGACGCCGTGAAACAAGTCTGCCAAACCAATCTGCAGACGTCTATTAGGACGGCGGAGGTGAGCGTCTTGGAGACTTCTGGTGCACAATGTAACGACCACTAGTTGTCGCGACCCTCAGTCATGAGGATACGAGCAAGAAGATTTTTGTTAACTAATCTCACTCGATAGCATTGTAGCCTATCGCGTTACATACGAACTAAAAATTCTGCATCGCGCAATCAAAGTTTTACGGGAGATTTGGACATGCTATCACCCGACAACAACCATTGGGCATTACTATTACCACATAAATGATGTTTATTTTGCAAATAGGTTTTTACAAACACTTTTACAGGTCTTCTTTTTTTAAACTAGACCAGTGTTTCGTAAATGACTACTCTGAGAAGAAACTGTTCGTAGAAAAGAAAGACTTTACTTCGAGTGACGAATTGAAGAAAAGTGTCGAATCGGCGAAAGTGGCGAATTAGGGAAAGTGTCGAGTTGAAGCAACTGTCGAATTCACACAAGTGTCGAATCAGCGAAAGTGACGAATCAACGATACTGTCGTATTAACTGTGTGTTACCGGACTCGTATCTTATACCGTGTATATTTCTACAGCTTAAATGATATCTGTTTTTATATGCACCGAGCAATAAAATATAAGAATACACCACACGTGGTGCAAGGATTGGCCATTGAAGTCATTACGAGTTTAATTTTGCTTCTGGCAGAAAGAACTAGCTTTGCAGTTTCTCCATATTTTTTTAATAATTTAGTTTGAGAACTATCTACTGTTTTTAGTTGAGTTATCAAAAGTTCGTTTTATATTATTTCACGCAAGCGTCACTTCAAGGATTGCTTACCAACGTTGTTCCCGTACTCATGAATAAAACATTAATTTGATATGTTAGCTCCCTAACTAGGCAATAAATCTAGGGCATGCGCCGTCAGGATGCACTATCGGACCTTTCACCTTCTTTGTAATAACTACTTCTGTCTCCTTCTATTCGATCCTGAATGTTGTATGAGGTGAAAAGGGGGAAGATAATTCTCCGAATGGCCGAAAATAGCAGAGTACCGCACTGCAGTATCACTGAATGATTTGTTAACTAGTACGTTTCTATAAATTAAAGTTAAAGAACATCTTTGGGAGCAAAGAAAGGTTGCTTAGAGTATCTTTAAGACTCAAACGGTCCAAAACCACACACTGTTCTATAGTGTCGCTAATAAATATCAAATTCTGGGAAATAATATTAATCATATGTCACTTTCGAATGGTGTAATAATACGGTGTGTTTTTCAAATCAACGGGTTCCTCCTTTTAGTATTTTTTACTATTACTCAAAGTTTCTAATTTGGCCGACAAACAATGGTATACCGGATGCTTTTTGCAAGTGGGCGTCCACTTGAAAAATGCACCCGGTATACCATTGTTTTGTTTGCCCCAATCACTTTCTACCGCAATTCTGGGCATAATTTCCTTTGAACGCTAAAATCTCTTGTCTTGGACCAATCTTTTCGTGTTCTTTCAGTCAAGCTAAGTTATGACTTTACTGTTGATCATTAATTAAGTTCGTACTTAATTACGTAGGTACGTATACATAAGATCACGCGTTTAATCCCCGAAAGTTTAGGCAGAGGTGTGCCTAATAATACACTCACATTTCACCAGTTATGGTTTCAATTCTTATGTAATAGGGGGCGAGCTTATTGTCATCAATGCCAGAAAAAACCCAAATTCCGTGACTGCTAGTGAGAAATTCCTGGTGGAAAAAACCAATATCACTTTGCCCGACCTGGGAATCAAACCCAGTACCTCATGGTCAGCAGTCGTGCTTCTATTCTTCTGTAGAATCCTAAAGTAAATCTTCTTAGCATAATGAGATGAAGCTGTAAAGGTCATGAAAACGACAGGGTCATTTATAATATAAACGATACTCTTTGATACAAAATCTCGTCAGCTCATGGCTACGACGCGCTTGGCTAGGTTGATCTGACCTGGATGGGTCCACCCGTAACATACCGAGTTTCCTCCGTGCCTCGGAAAGCAAGTTAAGCCGTTGGTCCCGGCTGTCATTTGTAGATTTTTAACAGCCGTTACAGGTAGAGTGGCCCGAAAGTCCGACAACCATTCTTAACTGGGGTACCATATTAACTGGTAAATAGGTTGTGGAGGTAAGGTAGACAGTCGCTCCAAGTAAAATACTGGTATTCAGCATTCAGCAGCTGGCATTCAGTTAGACTAGAAGCCGACCCCAACATGGCTGGGAAGAGGTTACGTAGACGCCAAAAATGTTCTGGTCAGAAGTCAATGCAGTTTTCCTTTGCTTCCAAAAATATCCTGAACCAATAAGTATGTACTTCATAACAAAAGCCAATCAATAAATTTCCCCCCGTCCTTCAACCTTCACACCCGATAAAATATTCTGGAACGATAAAGTCATATAGGAATCACAACTGCAGGTGAGAGGTCCGATAGTACATCCTGACGGCGCATGCCCTAAATTTACTGCCGGTAGTTAGGGAGCTAGGATACAAAGTTAATGTTTTATTCATGACTTCATGAGTCTTGATACAAAGTTGGTAAGCAAACACAGAGGGGTGCAGTTTTCTATGCTAAGCCATGTGTGCTAAGACAAGTATGAAAACTACATCGTGAAAATGTAGTTTTAAAGTTTTCTAAGTCGATTTTCTACAATAGCAAATAATTCTCACATAACATCACGCTTGTAATTCCCCAAGGTTTACACTCATTTCGCCAGTCATGATTTAAGTCCCTATAATAGGGGGCGAGCCTATTGCCATCAACCGGGCACAAATCCAGGCTCCGTGGCTGCTACTGAGAAATTCCAGATGGAAAAATCCAATAACAATTTGCCCGACCCGGGAACAGAACCCAGGACCAGGAGCAAATAATTCAATGGAGAAATTCTATCCAGAAGAAAAATACGTAACAGTAACTAACCAGAAAAGATGAAAGTCCCAATTAATCTATAATTGGGACTCCTCGAACTTCATCTTTCTTGAGGTGCTTTCGCGGAGTTACGATATAGACAGCTTCAGGAAATAAATAAACAGAGTCCTTGTCCGAAACAGTGAGTAACACACCTGTGGGACCTACATGTACCCCTGGTGTAGCGGGTGTCTGAAACAAGCGACAGTGAAATCCAGACTCCGTGGCTGCAATTAAGAAATTCCTGATGGAAAGATCCCATGACACTTTGCCCGACCCGGGACCTCATTCGACCTCAGTCGAACCGTCTTGAAGTCTACAAGGAAATTAATCAGAGATAGTGTTTTGTTGTTTTTTTATACTTGACGTGCGCATGTTGCCATCATTCTCCTGCGCTCGCTTATCGGAAACTTATTTGTTGCCACAACAGCAGGTCATTTTCCACACTCTATTACTTATCCGTCATCTCAGTATCTCCGTCTTCTCTAGCAACTTACCTCACACAATCCATCCATCCCATCAAACGTACGAAAACATTAACGATTGTCCTATTAGCCGTGAGTCCGTGACTCATTTTGTCCGACGTACTTTAGTGACCCGCTCGCGAGGAACTTGAACTCCTTTAAAAGTGAAAGCAATGGAAGGATATCTACCACGACCGAGCCGAATTAACTGATATAATTTCACATAACATAACGCCTGTTAACCTCGAAGGGTTAGGCACAGGTGTACCTTATAATACACCCACATTTTGCCAGTCATGTTTTTTAGTCCCGTGGCGAAGCTATTGATATAATTTTATTGGTAAATTAGATAGCTAGGCAATTACAGTGTAGTTAAGATAAAAGAATACATAACATACGTGGTACATTGAAGGAAGACCTTTTAAAGATTTTGCTTTGCTTTTGTTTTTGGATTTAAATAATTTTATCACGGCCATGACTCTAGTCAATGCTAATTTATATTTGCACTAAAACACTTTTGTTGTAATTTTACAATATTTTGCGTATTGTTTTCAGGTCCCTTTCTAGTCTAATTTCATTATTTGTGTAGTTTAAGATAAACAAATAGCAATAAATCATTTTTTGTCAAACACATTCCATAAATAAAAAATCTGGTTTGTTTACTAGTGACGTAGTCGGCTCTCGGACTACCGCCTGTTGCACTCACAGCGCATGTCCAGCCCTAATTATCTGCTGCCCTCGGAGGCTGCTGCTATTGAATCCTAGACCTGGGACCTGATCGGTCACCACAGTTCCTCACTATGGGTGACATTACGCAGTGTGTTTCATACCTAATGACCAATCAGGAGTTAATATGCTTTGTGCTTTTACTGCATCTTAGTTCTTGGATGTGCGTTCTCTTTTTTTACCAACGAAATACGTGAGTTTACCTTTCATATTTAAATTACTATATAAAGAGCTTAGTGCTGTCCAAACCCACAACAAAATTTTACACATTTTCCGTAGAAATTGCAATGATTCTGGATAGTTAACTTTGATTCACTTTAAATGTGTTCTAATAAATGTTTTGTATTTCTAGAGGCTTATTCTAATTATACTTCTACACATTTAGAATTTATTAAAAAATTTGATGTAATCAACTTAATTGATCAGAAATTGTGGGTTGGCGCATTGTCTATCTGATCTACACAAATAAATAAAATTGAAGTGTCTGATTGTAATTTCAAAATTACAGCTTTTTACTGAATACATATGAAAGTATACACAGTACATTTAACATTTTATTTTTATATTTTGTCAGCCTGTTTGTTCCGGCTACTGTCCAGAACGGCTGGATTGTTTTTGCCGGGACTTTTACTAGCAGATAGCCGATGTTATAAGGAGTACTTAACTTAGACTACTTTTATTTTAGAAAAAGGCTTAGGATTTCGTGTAAAAACACTAAAGTCCTTGAAATTGTTAACAAAATCCGATTCAAATAGGGAAGTAATATTTTATAATTTTTTTTTTCATTCTATTCAGCTAGCTAGTGTGTACATAAATACTAGTGAAACGCAAAATGTTCAAATAACGAGGAACCAAGAAAATAACTATGATATTTTAGCTTGATACCTATTTATTATCTCCTTTATTTATTTTTCTTCCTTATTTTTACATTTTTAAATATTCGCATAAAAAATATACCTATTACTATTAACTTTATGACTAAATATTAGTTCCGAAATTTTGCTTTGGAGAGTTTGTTTTAGGCTTTTTTAATTATTTATGTAACGTTATTACTTATTTTTCATTCAGGAAACTGAATTTATTACGTCAACTTCTTCATCAACGTTATCATAACATCCGCGGTCGCCAGCTACGCAAGCCTCTCAGGCGTCCGTCGAATGTACCGAATGACAGCGGAGTTTTATCGGAAAGGAAAAAATCAAGGTAATTTTTCACTAATTAATCAAACAAGCTACAATTTACCAAAATACTCGTATAATAGAATCAATTATTGCCGTCAATAATTGCTGAAGGTAGTCGAGCAACCAGTGAACGATATGGTTGGTCCATATCGCTAGCGAAGGGCGGGTTTTGGGGGCTGTCTCTTGTAAACTCGACGTTCGAAAAGTGCTGATTTTCAGCCTAATTTGAATAAATGACTTTTGATTGGATTTGATTTGCTCTTATGCTATAGAGCTATGACGAACAGGTTGTTAAGATCCTCATACTCCATTAAAAAGGGAGGACCCCCTACCAGACGGATTGTTGTGTCTGGTGGGCAACTGCCCAATGGTTGGTGTGGGGTGGTTGTATATCCAAATCTCTCGGATAACTTTGTAATATAGTAATTACTTTAACCTGACTATAGATATGTAAATCTTTTGTTAAAATTCTGATCTCTGTTATTCTAATTTTGATCTCTCTTATTCTCGGAGAATTTGTTGAACATTTATGTAGGATTCTTCTCTATTGACTCTCATTTAATTTTTTTTTTCTCAGATTTGTGTTTGTAAACGAACTGCCAAACAAAACTGGAATAAACGGGTCAAAAAGATTTTTCCTGACAAAAAATGCCGATGTCGAAAGCGGAACAGGTAATATTTTGCTTTAAAAGTGTTATTTGCTTTAAAAGTGTCATAAGTTCTTTGTTTACTTTGAATGCTGACGTTTGGTCTAATATTCGCGAGCGTGACTGCTTATCATGGAATTCTGGGTTCTATACTCAGGTGCAGCAAAGTATTAGGTTATTACATTAGGAATTAGTCACCAGCCCAGCGAGTTTACAGCACAATGCTTGCCCCTTATTACATTGGGAACATTACTGGTTAAATAAGGATGAACGTAGAGAAATAGATTGTTGATGGATGGCGAAGAAGAGCAAAAGAAAAGATGGATGGATTGTGTGAAGAATGATATGAAAGAGAAAGGAGTAAATGATGCCGTTGCGTCTGACAGGGGAGAATTGAAGAAGAAAACGTGTTGCGCCGACCCCAAGTAAAATGGGTCCAGGGCAAGAAGATGATGTGTAGAAATAGATTGTGCCCCGAATTACTTGACCTCTGAGGTCGTGTGAAGAAGGGGGAGGTAATAGAGCGCACTGACAGTAGCTAATACATACTCTTTATATGTGATACTTACATCATTTGTTATTGTAGAGTCCTACGTCGTATTATCGTCGTAGTATACGACATATTATGTCAGTTCAGAACTACATCCTTTACTCAATAGAATTAAAATATTTTGTTTCTTTTATTTTTCAGAAATTCTATTGGAAAAAGAATTTCAGCTATGAACCCGACATAATGATAAAACATAAAGATGTTTTTCTTGTTTAAGCTTCGTGTCTCCTGTAGCGATCTCTATCCAACTATCGTCATGTCCGAATACATTTCTTACAAGTCTAAATTCCTATCCTAATTTAAACCAATTAGTGTTTTTTTTTGCAAAATAGGATTTCTTAATATTTAATGAAAGTCTATTTACACTCTAACTGTATTGTCGTTTTAGAAAATAGATACTTACTGTCTAGCAATTAAAATAATTAAATCGTTTGTAATTTACACAGTAGTTAATAATATCACTATCTTTCTATTTTTTTAAACAGAAATTTATTTACTTAATTACTGATCATTTAACATTAAAGAATATTTTATAACAAATCAGATCTGGCAATAAATCGTTTAGAATTAATTTCTATAAGTTATAAGTAATATTTTGTGAAAGTTATACTATTAATTAGTCATTTATGTAACAAACACAATTAGTTTTGATTTTTTTTTGTGCCATGTTTTGAATTCATGTAGGTATTAATTTTTATTCGTATTTTGTATCTATTTAAGTTTTTATGAAAAATTTTTTTTTTTTCTGAAATAGTATGTGGGAATTGTTAAATTCTTTTTTAATTTATATGGGTTAAACACCTGAAATAAATGTTTTTTTTTTTAAATTATTTTTACTCAGACCATGTCCAAATATTTTTTTACCTTTTAAATAAGAATGTATTGGATACACTTTTATAACCCTTTTGTACTTTAGGAAAAAAAACAGTTTTCTAGATTTTACATGAGAGCTTATCATTTTCAGTTTGTTATTATCAATCATAATTATGCGTTATGATTGATTTCTTTTAAAATTAAAAAAAACCCTACGGATATGTTTATTGTTTTGTATAAAAAAAATACAGGGATTATTTTTTATATTATTGCCAAAATTCTGTAGTGCTTCAAAGGTCTTCTTGATCCATTATTATATTTATATCTACATATTTTACTCCTTCTTGAATGTTGAACCGAAACTATCTTCGCACGTTCTGATTGTATTGACGGCTGTTTTGTAGTAGTTTATTTGTTGTATAATATGTATGACCAGCGAGCTGGTAGTAGATGTTAATGTTTAAAGTTCTTTTTGAAAAACCACGCTCAAGCATGAATTTTGCCATTTTCGCAGTAATTTCTAACTAATATATCAATGCAATGCTTTAGCATCGTTCTCAAAAAGGGTCTATGTGTTAAATGTTACTCTATATAAAACTGTTTAATGTTTATTATAGTATTATGTGCAATTGTTGTCTGTCTATTATAAATTTATTTGAACACATTGGTATTTTATTTTATAAGACTCAAAATCGCTGGGTATCTGCTCTGGTAATTATTTTGGTAACATTTTAAAACTAAATGATTTTTAACTTAAAAATACTTATAAGTGAGGCAAGACCCACGTAAAGTGTTAGAAAATATTTGTAAACACAGCATCTGGTGAGGTTAAACAACGACAAGCATAACATACTCAATAACACGATTAAAATTAAAATTCTTAAACAAAATCATAATCCAAATGTTGGTTTTTTGTCACTGAATTTTCACTGACTACAGTTACTCAACATTCAATCATGTTAATTGTTAAGTGACTATGACTCAGAACACATCTAAAACACAATCTAAAATATTCCTCATTCTTAAAAATATGAAGTCTTTTAATATATCACAGACACAGTTCAGTGATTTTCACCACACGACGGCTTACTTATCATCTGGGGCTTTCCCGAAGATCCTGTATCCATTGTCGTCAACGTACTGGTTTATTTGGTAATCCAGGAGTGTCTGATGACCTAAGACAGACTATGCAGTGGAACGTGTCGGCCACCTAAAAAAAGTTGCTTGCGGTTTGTTGTAGCACCTAGTAAGATCTCATATACAAGGTGTTGCTTTGCATTCTCGTCAAATTCAAGGAGGTAACTATGCTAATGATTCTCGACCCGAATCAATAATAAAATGGGTAGGTAATTTTTTATATTTTTTTCTTAATATCGGAAATCGCTATGTGTACTTACAGCACCCGTATTAAAACACGGCCTGTCTTATACTAGCCCTCTAACCGCGCTTTCACACACACAAACAAACGCAGACGTTTATTCGATAAACGGGTGATTCTCCTCTTTTGAAAAGGGCTTCATTCTGAAATAGTGTAAAATTGAAACAACTAAAAAAAGCAGCGTTTGCTATTATTGACCAGGTACCGTAATTTATATTGATTATTTAAGTCTTCTATGACAATCTCCTGAATTTTGACGAGGTTGCAAAACTACACCTTGTATAATTATGAAGTCTGATCGTCATATATAATTAAGGGGGTAAGCCCATTGTTATCAACAAAGTGCACATCCAGACTCCAGGCTGTTACTAAAAAGTTGGTTATGGAAAAAACCGTTGCATTTCCGAGAAATCACACTAGCACGATCAGCAGTCGGGCTCCAGTCCTCTAGACTAACCAGGTAATCGCTCCTTAGCTGGGGTAAAATCAATAGTTATTATCAATATGCTATACAGCAGTGCTAGCCCAGTGGTCCCAGGCCTTAACTTACGATGGGTATGGTCGTGAGTTCGAACCAGGCGTAAAGTTTGTGCAAATATAATAATCTGTGAATGCAGGTCCTCTGCAGCAGTTTACCCTTATAGATTCGTCCTCTCCGTCTGTCTGTCTGTCAGTCTGTTCGTCCATATGCCATAACCATTTTAATCCGAGACTATTGGCACCAGTGGCGTAACTAGTCCTAATAAGGCCCTGTATAAAAATTTTGGGGGCCCTTTGAAAAAGTACGGCAAAGCATAAAAAGAGGATTATGAAATAATTATATTAAGAGAATTTGAGAGGATCGCATTCGTACAAGTCTTCATCGAAAAGCGAGCGAAGCGAGCTTGAAAAATGTTAAATTTCTGAATTGCGATAAACGAAGTTACAGTCGAAGAGTGAGCGAAGTGAGCTTGAATAAATTGGAGCTTTCTGGTCCGCAAATGCGCAGCTTTTATTGGAGAGCGAGCGGAGCGACCTCGTTAAGTTGGGCCTTTTTGGGACGCAATAAGTAAATTTTTTATCGATTACTCATTATGAGCCTCTTATCAATAAGAATTTGAGGTTATAGGAAGGTTTTTTGGTTATTTTCCTCTACTCATCAGGGGCCCTTGTCGCCCCGAGTACGACGTATCATTGATACGGCGGTAGCTACGCCCCTGATTGGCACCCCAAAGTTGAAATTTGGATAGTAGGCGCCTTCTATATATAGACCGCTACACAAATATGAAAATTATTAAAAAAGAAATAATAGGGATGGCCTTCCATACATGTAACTGAGAGTTGAAAAAAAATGTTTACGTATATAACTGTGTGGGTTGTCAACACGTTTTTTCAAGTCAATGGTTGATGAGATATTTGGGGACCTCGTGGCTAAATAATAACAGCCTCTTGGGTCGATCGTCAGGTTAAGCTACGCTTGCCTGGGTTGGTCCCTGGATGGGTGACCACCCATTACATACCGAGTTTGATCCGTGCCTCAGAAAGCACGTTAAGCCGTTGGTACCGGCTGTCACTTGTAGATCTTTGACAGTCGTTACAGGTAGTCAGTGGCCCGAAAGTATGACAACCAGTCTTACCAAGGGGTATCGTATTACCCATTACTAACTGGGTTGTGGAGGTCACATAGGCAGTCGCTCCATGTAAAATACTGGTATTCAGCTGCATCCTGTTAGACTGGAAGCCGACCCCAACATAGTTGGGAAAAGGCTAGGCACATGATGATGGTTGATGAGATATTTGTTTCTAAAGTCATTAATATTGTGTCTCCCCTTTCTAATTCTAAAGTAAGAGGAGGAAAATGCTGTAAAAAATGAGGTTTTTAGAACCGAAATAAAACTTTCAACGAAAACAGGTTTGAATAACATTTAATATTTAGTTTTTAAGATATGGAATTTTTTGATCAAACCGCAGCAGTAACTTTGTTTTTCATTAAAATATTATGAAAAATTAGTTTGGTTATGCTGTTGAGTGTAAACTTAGACATGAATGAGCGCTAAAAATATTGTTATTATTTTTTGGTGCTACGGAACCCTGTGTGTATGAGTACGAGTCGCACCGTCGCACGTAAGAAAAAAAATTAAATGTCAATTGAATTAAGTACTCTATGAAACAAAAACGGGGTGTGGTTTTGGAGCTGTGTCGCAAACTATGCTCCACCTCCTATCCTGCCCTCTTTGCCCAAAAACATGCAGCCGAAGTGACCTTTGCGCTGCCAACCACGACGCGGTGGAAATGGCGAAGTTCTGGGCTAACAAGATATAAAAAATGTCGTGCCAGCGACACGAAGAAGAAGAAGTACTTATTCCATTCAATTAATGACCATCACTGGAATTGAGGCAACGGTTGTCTGGAAGAAGTCGATGAGATATGGTCCAAGACTTAGGAGATTAGCGATACAAAAAAAAACCTATTCCTAAATTGGAACAAATGTTACGATAATGATCGAATTTCACACACAATGCTATTTTGGTTTTCGCAATTGTGAGAGGTGAAAAATTGCAATAATTTTTCAGGAAAAATTAAAGACCCTCATATGCAGTATTTCCTTAACATAAATATTTTTCTACCCTTATTATACCTAAACGTGTATTTAATAGCATAACAAATCAATAAATTGCCTCCCCTCCTTCATTTTTCATACCCGTTAGGACATTCTGAAACGAATAGAGGGAGACAGAAGTAGTTATTACAAAGACAGGTGAAAGGTCCGATATGCACTATCCGACTTGACGGCGCATGCCCTAGATTTATTGCCGGTAGTTTGGGAGCTAGGATATCAAGTTAATGTTTTATTCATGAGTTTGAAGATAGTTTGTAATTTTGTTTAGTTTCTGCATATATTGTACTAGCATTTGCCGGTGGCTTCGCCTGCTTGTAGCACTAAAATTATACCACAGGATAAAAAAAAATACGGAAAAATCTGTCCTTAACCAAAGTTCACTGATATCCGATCTGCCGCTTAGGAAATGGTTGGTGGCAATAAAAAGTGACTTTTACATTTACAATAGAAGTATGGAAGTATTGATAGACAGTCGTAAGCACATGTACTACTCTGTCAAGAAAGTACCGGGAAACTATCAATAATACACAAAATTTTATTTATTTATCCAAAGTTATTATATCGCCTTCAAAGTAGGCTCCTTCCTTACGCCAACGAAAAAACCAATCATCAAAACATTTTTAAACGCTTTTTCCAGAATTGAGTTCAGTTCTCGCCGCGAATTCTCCTTTATGTCTTCTACCGTATGAAAACGGGTGCCACGATGTGGTAGTTTGAGTTTAGGAAAAAGAAAGAAGTCGGCTGGAGCCATATCTGGTGAATATTTGTTGAGTTTTTGGTCATAAATTCGTTCACTATGATGGCCTTGTGCGAAGGCGCATTATCATGGTGCATAATCCAAGAATTTGCTTTCCGGCTTTTACCGTCGAATTTGCTCTCTTAAACGCCGCATAACTCTCAAATAATATTCTTTATTTACTGTTTGACCTTCCGGCAAGAATTCCGAGTGCACAACACCGCAATGGTCAAAGAAAACGGTCAACATGACTTTGTCTTTTGATCGACTTTGGCGTGGTTTTTTCGGTTTCGGTTCAGTTGGAAGGCGCCACTCCGAAGCTTGTTGACTACTTTGCATGTCGAACATGACACGTGGATAATACCATCCTCGAATTTAACAGCTTTATTTCGGAACTTAAAAATCATTCAGGGATTTTATACGGAGTTATTATCCACGTGATACTTACTTCCTTGTAGTTTAAGCAAATATAGTCTACTTATTCCGATTTCTGGTGATCCACCCTTGTCCCGGACACCCGCTATACTAGGGGTAACTCTAGGTACCACAGGTGCGATGCACACCGTTTTAGCCATGGAGTCTTTTTATTTTTTTCCTAAAGCTGTCTATGTCGTAGGTCTGCGAAAGCTCCTCAGGATCTTTATTTTTGACTCCTCGAACGTTAGTTACTGTAACGTATTTTTTTCTAAATACTTGCATTTTGACAAAACATAGAGATGATAAATGTGTGTGTGTGTGTGTGTTTAGTTGCGGGTAAATAAATAGCATTAAATTATTCTTTGCCATACATATTCCGTAACCAAAAGTTCATGTGTAAATATTTCCTGGTTTGTTACTAGTGACGTAGTCGGCTCTCGGACTACTGCCTGTTGCACTCACAGCGCATGTCCAGCCCTAATTATCTGCTGCCCTCGGAGGCTGCTCTATTGAATCCTAGGCCTCTGAACGGAGTAGTTCTTCATCATGAATGTCACATATAGTGAGACAGAGTGTCGAAACCTTCACGGCAGCGAAGTGTTTAACATAATCTCTACCAGTATTGTGTTTTCTTTGATGTTGTGGTCTTTTTGTTTTTTTATTATTAAGCGACATCACGGGTGAGTAAACCTTTTTCAACTTAATTAAAAACTTAATTCAGTCTAAATGTTCCAACCAACAACAAATTATCATCCATTTTCAAATTTTAGTGATTTTAAGTACCTATACGTTCTGGAAATATGTAAGCAGATAGAGGTCACGAATTCTAATGGATACTTATACCACATTTAAATTGTTGGATAAGTTTGACTTATAAAGAGCCAACCCACAACCCATGTTTTGAGTTGGCTCTTTATGGCAAAACTAAGGCAATACTTACTTAAGTGTTTTTCCGGTATAGTCAAGAGGTCTATTTTAAGGTCACAGCAATGTAATATGTAAAACGTTTTTATTTGAAATGTTGTGTTACGAGATGGCATGAATACAGGGTGAAATTTGGACCCCTAGTCAAATTAGCTCTAGTATCACCCATTTAAAGGACTGCATCCAATTACAAATCATCCTGTATAAAACGAATTGTTTGTCAAATAATATGTTGTCAAATATTCTTTCAAGTGAATTATTTACCAAACAACTATACTTATAAATACATATAATATTATAAAGCTAAAGAGTTTGTTTGTTTGTTTGGTTGAATGCGCTAATCTCGAAACTACTGGTTCGAATTGAAAAAATATTTTAATGTTGGATAGCCCATTTATCGGGGAGGCTATAGGTTATAAAACATCACGCTGCGACTAATAGGAGCGGAGCATTAATAAAAAATGTTAAGCATACGAAGTTGCGCCGGACAGCCAGTGTTGTTATAAGATGCTGAAATGACCAATCTTGTGTTTGCCAAACGTTGTTTTTCAAATGATTTGTAAATTATGTTCGGTGAAGTGACAGGATTGGACATTTGAATGATAAATAATGATAATGAAGGTGTTGTTCATAAACATTTGTAAAATTGCCTGTGGATTTAAATACGAATACATAAAAATACATAAAACAGAATTGAGGAGAGTTATTAAGAGTCAATTTATAAATAATAATATATTATAGTTCTCAACTTTTGGTTTTCAGTTTTTAAAATGTTTTTTTGTAACTTTATTTATTATTTGTCATCCAGGAAACTATGTCCTAAAAACGAAAACGATGAACCGAAACAACCCAGGTTACCGCCTCGGGGAATGGCATTGTTAGAGGATAAGGAAAATAGACGTTACCAGATTTTAAAAACAAGGTACCTAATTAAATGCTTTATTTTCTTGTAAAAACAAGGTACCTAATTGTATAAATACAATACTTTATTTTCATCACTGATCCGCAATTTATCAAACAACGAATACGTGGCAACCATTTTAGCGTCGGTACTCCTACCACCCTGTATAAACTTCACTACAAAATTACATTAAAACACTGAATTAAAATAAAATAAAAAATAACTTTTTATTATTATTTATATTATTATTTTTTATTATTATTTAATTATTTGAATTATTGGGAGATACTAACATACATAAATTTAAAAAAGGATAATCCTGTAAAGCATTAATATAATAACATCTGGCGCGCGAATACAGGATATCCCTAAATACAAGTTGTCAAATGTTTTGATGAAATCCAGTGGGAAAAATCATTGGAGATAAAATGCCCTATAGCCCTTTATAACTTCATGCATCCTAGTTTAAAGAATGTTATAAAAAATCAGAATATGAAACCAAAGTCAAATGTAGCTCATAGCGTAGTAAAACTGAATGGGTAAATAAAAAAAATTAAACAAAAGCCTGTGAATATGCATAAACAAACACTTTAATACATAAAACTAAAAACGAAAACATAAAGTCGGGAATTTTATCAAATAAGGGGCAATATTAGACAAATGTGGCAAATCCTTAATCGAATTACAGGAAGAACAAAACATTCTATTGATGAGGCTATTCGGAATTCCTTTTATAAAACTTACTTAATTTCTACAGATATTGCTAATAATTTTGCAAACACTTTCGAAAAAATCGTGAATCTAATTAGTCCTCTAATAATTTTGCAAACACTTTCGAAAAAACTTGAAACTAATTAGTCCTAAGTGCTGGCAATCTTTGTTAAATAAAACAAACTACACCACTCCAGCTAACGTTTCTAGTTTAAAAAATCACTCGATACACTCAGACATGAGCGGTTACCGGAGTGTCTTCATGACAGTGGAATTAGAGGCAAACTTCACGATTGGTGCGGAAACTATCTTGATGATAGAAAGTACATGGTCAGAGTCAGTGACGCGACAAGTGAACCAGTCATCGTAACGGAAGGAACGGTGCAAGGCTCGGTCCTTGGATGCACTACCTCACTTATGTGAATAGCCTTGTTAATGTCATAAAAAAGTGCGAGATCTATCACAGCGTTCGCCGACGACACCTGCCTTGTAGCTGCCGGACGGAGTGTTAGTGATGCTCAAAGGCAACTATAAAAGGACTGACTTGTTGAGTAAATGGTCTCATGACGCTGGTCTAGTACTAAACGCTAGTAAGACTAAAGTAATGTACATCAGTTCCAGCCAAACTAAAAGCTCTTTCTTGCCTAAACTAACAGCTCACTGTCATGAATGTTTTCATGACAATTGCACCAATAAATTAGCCAACCCTTGCAGCTGTGACTCCATAGATCTCGTAGCTAACCAAACATACCTAGGGCTCACCATTGATAGCCGAATTAATTGGAAGGAGCACATAAACGGGATGAGTTATAAATTGAGATGTATGCTAGCTAAATTCTCTATATTAAATGTAAAATTCCATAACAAACCCTGTTTATGCTTTACAAAGCCCTGGTCGAAACAACTATGGTCCTATGGTCTGTCGAGCTATGGTAGGACATATAAGACACACCTTGATCAAATTTACGCGATTCAACTGCGTATATTGAAAGCAATTGTCCCTCAAAACATTAAGAAGAAATACAAAAATGACTGACAAACTATTTAAATTCTGCAACATAATACCTATACAGAAAAAAACTAAATATGCACTATTAAAGAAGAATTTTTAATAAACACCTTAAGAAAACAAAAAACGTAAATGGTTATGAAATTAGGACTCGTAGCGTCATCAATACTCAGCTGTTACTTCTAAAGTACACGAATGTACACGGCAAGAGATCGTTAAAGTATACCTTACCTTTTTAATCAACTAACTAAATCATTGAGAGAAAATAACTCAGAAAAAACATAAAATACAAATTAAAGATTTTTTTTTATAAAATATACTTATATACCTAAGACATATCATAGATTCATTAATAACAATACATTACATATTTAATTAATCGTAGATTAATACTTTAAAACAAGAATAAAGCAAAAATAATACCTTAAAATAATTTCATAACACAAATAAAATCTAAAATTACCTATTCTAAAAAACATTATCGAAATATAATATACTGCACTACTTTTGTTTTAAGGATGGACGCCCGGATTGGTCTCCGTTTGTTATGCGCTCGTTCGTACTAGATATAATATTTCGCATATTATTATACCCGTTGTTATTTTACTTTTTTGATGTTACTTTTTACCTAGTACCTACTTACCTAAGTGGTTATATTTTTTCTAAATTATGTAGTCGAGAATTTTGGCGCACGGCAAAACTAACGAGTTAAATTATGTTGGCATCCACTTGTATAAAATGTACATATGTGTGTATGAGTAATAACGAATAAATAAAAAAATTAAAAAAATAGGGCTTGTAATTCCGCAACTAAGAAACATTTTTTAAATGGTCTGGGCATTACTAACACTGTATCTATAAACAAGTCAAAGTTTTTACTTGAGTAAATGTCATTATTTAAGACACGATTTTTATTATGTAGTTTGATAATTGCTTGAAGTTAGAACTGTAAAAAGTTAAAATTCTTAGCTCTGCTTTCTTTGACGGTTCTTACTTCGTTTAAATTTATGTCTATGGCATAAAAAACATTGCGCGAGTAATTACTTAAGCTCAAGTAATTACTTTAGCTTGACTATAGATAAAAGGGTAAGACTACATCATTTATATTTCTGAGCGTACTGAAACATTTCTAGAATTCTCGAAAACTTCTGTAATATACATATAACTCTCCGAACGTACTCAATTAAAATATTAATTTTGTGAGGGTCACTAAATCAATTATAGAATCCTCTGAGCATTACTTAAACATACAATAATTCTCTGAATATTATTTTGGCACTTCGTTAAACATAATATATGTAGTAAGTAATTGGAACTTTTTTGTTAGGTGATATTCACCTAACAAAAAAGTTCCAGCTGTAAGAAAATTCTCCTTTAATGGCACGAATTCATAGGTACATACTTCCATAATACAAAAGTATGTATGTAGGTGTTGTGTGCAGTTGAATATATGTAATTATTTGATTTTGCATTTTTTTTTCCCACAGTTTTCGCGTTCTATACGAAGACGACGTTGACCAAGAGACCCAAACAGATGATCTAGAACATAATATGCAGCCGACGTTAACGCATAGGTAATCTTTGCTTTAAAAGTTTTATTTTTGGTCAAAAGTTCTTTGTTTAACACTGCCTAATTGGTCTAGTGTTTGCGAGCGTGACTGCTTATCATGAAATCCTGGGCTCTATACTCCGGTGAAGGTGGAAATCATCACGCCTCGAAATCCCCGAAGGGTTAGACAGAGGTGTACCTAATAGTACACCTGCATTTCGCCAGTAATGTTTAAGTCTCGTGTATTAGGGGGCGAGCCTATTGCCATCAACCGGGCACAAATCCGAGTGCGTGGCTGCTACTGAGAAATTCCTGATGGAGAAATCTAATAAGAATTTGCACAGCAGTCGTGCTCACAACCACTAGACTAACGGCGCAGGGTTTTCACATTAGGAATTTATCAACAGCCCCTTGAGTTTACATCAAATCCTTGCCCCTTATTACTTGGGAGAAATTACTGTCGAAATAAGGGTGTACGTACAAGGTGTAGTTTTGCAACCTCGTCAAAATTCAGGAGGTTGTCATAGAAGACGTAAATAATCAATATAAATTACGGTACCTGGTCAATAATAATAAACGCTGCTTTTTTTAGTTGTTTTAATTTGACACTATTTCAGAATGAAGCCCTTTTAAAAAGAGGAGAATCACCCGTTTATCGAATAAACGTCTGCGTTTGTTTGTGTGTGTGAAAGCGCGGTTATAGGGCTAGTATTAGACGGGCCGCGTTTTAATACGGGTGGTGCACACTTATCGATTTCCGATATCAAGAAAAAAAAATAAAAAAGAAATACCTACCCATTTTATTATTGATCCGGGTCGAGAATCATTAGCATAGTTACCTCCTTGAATTTGGCGAGGATGCAAAGCAACACCTTGTAGAAACAGATTGTGCCCCATTGTGTGTGAAGAACTCTAAAGAAGGGTTAGGTAATAGAGGGCACTGACAGTACCTTATACCTACTTTTTATTTGATACTTACTTCTTTTTTATATTATGTCAGTTCAAAATTACATGCTTAACTCATAATATTTTGTATCTTTTATTTTTCAGACGCTCAATTCAAACTTTAAACATGAGGAGATTTTTCTGGTTTAGACTTCATGAAACCTCCAGTAGCGATCTATAAATGGCCGAGCTCATTCTGAAAGGAATTCTATAATTATTCAATAGATAGATTTTGTTCAAACTCTTTATATTATAAGATTTTCCATGCTGTTTTGTATTTTATGTATTCAGATATAAAAATACTCACCATATAGGTTCAGTTGAAAACCAGCATCGGACACTAGTTGTCCGGCATTTTGCTGAACTGAGCCTATTTGGCGCAGCCGTGAGTCACACAGTATTTCTTGGTTAGTTTTAAATTTTATTTTATATTTGCTTTTTTATATTTTGTATTGTGTACTTGTGGCGTGTGCCAGTAAACGTTTTTTCTTTCTTTCTTTCTTACTCTGTGTCTCGCTGTTAGATATAATCACCATGTTGGCTATGACGGGCTTGGTCAATCTCCTTTATTTTATGCACCTAAAACAATCTCGCTATATAACGCATTTATGGCTACAACATATTATTTATTAGCTCAAAACTGTGCTTAAAGTTTTTTTTCATACTTTTAATTTGAACACAGTCAATGGATGTTAAGAGAATGGACGCCGTACGGCATTTCAGACAAATTTTCAACTGTTTATTTTTCGATATGACTGACCCGATTTTAATAAAACTTCATACCCATAAGCAGGATACATAGGTCTAAAAAGTTAGTAGAAAACATTTTCGCGAATTTGTGTTACAGTTAAATAAGACCGATTTTAAATTATCCATAGAAACAGAAATTACCAATTATCTTTTTTTAAATAAGTCATTTTGAAAATATTCACGCTCTTAAAACCGAATTACTTAATATTTAACGTTATACTATTTTGTATAACATAATTCTGTTATGTAAAAAAAATGAGTATAATTAATATTTTATAACAGTTTTAGTTTAAATTTAATATATATTGTATATTGTACACAAACATTAAGTTTTCATAATTGATTTGAAAAAAAAACAATTACTGTTCCATACATTTTGACCAGGGAGGTATTGCACTTATGTAGGAAACCCTGTATTCACCTTTGAAATAACAAATTTAATTAATTAGGTACCTAAATGCAATAATTGCGGCTATACCTACAATTTTATACACCCTTCTCAACTTTCGTAAAAAAATCTATACATTTTCTAAATTATACATGAGAATTATACCTACTTATATTACTTATACATTGTTTGTTTTTTCAAATAAATATATAATCGTAAAGAAAATTAATCCTTAGCGTTCCCGGGAACAAGGTGGCAAAATTTTCATAAAATTAAAAAAAAAACAAAGATATCTTTTCATATTTACTGCTTAAATTTTATTGTTTTTCAATGGCCTGTTTATACCATTTATTACCTATAAATTATACTATTACTGCTTTTTTTTTTTAAATCTATCTTCGTACCTCCTGATTGACACGTAAAATTGGTGTAACCTTACACTTTTCTCGAATATCTGTCCATTCAATCCATTACTGATCTTATCTCAATAACAAAAGTCCAAACAGTATTACTTTCAATCATTTTCATAGAAAGATTAACATCGAGTATCTATACTTGCGCCTAAAGTGTTATTGAGACGCAAAAGGTGGTCGAAAACTCTACATTTAATCCGAGCTATGTTAAAATAGTGGACAAATAGGTTATTGGTATTGGTCGTAAGTGTACTCGTATGTGTGTACTCTGTTGTGTATTAGATGTGAATCAATGTTTGTGTGTAATGGCCACTATACTGGCCTATATGTAATAGTAAATAATGAGTGTTAAAAGACCCTTATGCCGTAGTGTGAAGCCGAAAGGAAAGACACTTGATTTCCTCATTCCTCTTAATGAAAAATTGTGGGTTTGTAGAACTTAAAAAGAACTTTCAACGAAAATTTATTTGAATAAGATTTGATATTTAAGTTTTGAGATATGGGACTTTTTTCATAAAACTACAGCAATATTCTTGTTGTTCATACACGTAATATGAAAAGAAAATTTAGTTTTGCTGTCAAGTGTAAATTGACCTATGAATGAACGTTACAATTATTGTTATTAGGCATATAGTTTGGTGCTACGGAACCCTTAGTGCGCGAGTCTGACTCGCACTTGGCGTAGAATTACTTAGTTGCATAGAGTTACTAAGTTTGATGTACAGAATGCTTGGTTGACGGCTTTGTGAAGGGTCTATTTATACCTTATATGTATAGGTAACCCTTGCACGAATATTAAGGTATTTCCCATACAACTCAAAATGTTTCAAAATATACATTATATTATATATTTCATAGTTTTATTGTATTTATATAAGGAATAATAAACAACTACAACATATATAACACATAAGGTTAACAAAACTAAGTAGTAATGTTGCAGTCCACTGCATTATCCGCAGATAGACAATCATGTTTTGCTTATAAATGAAGCACCCGTTTCAACGATTTCAGCTGTGCGTTTCTTGTAAGCTAGTACATAATTATTCTCGGTCCTTTCAAGAATTATAAGATGTTAACAAACAATTTTTCTAGATCGTGCTAGGGTACTATACTCTGTTTATTGTAACTTTAGTCGAATAAGAAAAAAATAATTAGTGTAAAAGAACAGCATTTTCACCTCCAGCTTTTTCACACATTATGACAGTTAATCAAGATGGGCTGAAACTGTGAAACTACTTAAAGAGATAGTTAGAAAGAAATTGATGTATTACTTGGGTCACTTTTGTCTACTAATTGATAAATACAACTTTAGTTTTAGTATATGCGAAACCTGAAACACGTGTCTAGTATTTTTATGTAAAGAATCTATGTACAAAATTCCAAAACTGTATCATGAAAAATCACAAAGTTATAAGCTTGTTATGTTACCTGGTTGTCCGTACAAAAATATACTCACCACGCGGCGCCCCGCTGTGCGCCCGCGCCTAATGGATAGGTACTAAGTGTCGCTCGGTGTCCAACTCGTAACCTTTTTAAATTATTTTTGGGACAAAATATAACATGATATAAAAATTATTGGAATCGATTCAGTTACTTATTCTGAACAAACTATATTCTGGTTTCGCACATACTAAAAATTATGTTGTATATATATAAATAATATATAAATATAATAGAGTGTATTATTATCTATAGTGGGTTAAATATGTTGTATGTGAGTGACCAGCTTACTGGCCGTAGATGTACTTAAATGTTTAAAGCCTGTATTGAAAAATTATGCTCATGCATGAAAGCTTTCATATTTCGTAGTCATTTTGTATTCATATTAAATACAGTTAAATTAAATATATCGCTTTTAACTACAAAATTAAATAAGAATGGAGATCAATGCTTTAGCTTTTTTTTCAAGGGCCTGATTGTTAAATGTTACTCTATATGAAACTGTTCAATGTTTATTATCATATCATGTGTTGTCTGTCTAATATAAATGTGTTTGAGTACGTTGGTAGGTATTTTATTTACCTAAAATTTCCGAGACTTATACAAAATCACTGGGTAAGTTCGATCAATATCCGCTCTGCTGTAGACTCCTATTAAGATGACGAGCTGGCCGCAACGAGATGTAAAGAAAATGGCTGCAAGGGAATATTCCGCACTCTCCGAACAGGACTCTACACTGGAGGAACTAAAACTATTACTATATTTATAAGATTATAACCAAATCTCTCTGTCTCTCTTTCTCTCCAAACCTTGTCCCATATTGCTTGGGGTCGGCGCAACATGTTTCTGATACATTCTCCCCTGTCGCCTCTCCACACTAATTAATTAACAAAAAGATGGAGGGATGATGAGGGAAGAGGGAGTATGTTTGACTGTATGATTATAAGCGTGTATTACCAGATGTATGAACGTGGACGAGGCAAAAGGAAGTAAGGGTCGTAGCAGGTGGCGTTCTGTGGTTTCTGCATACCCCCTTGGGAAAAATTCGTGAGTTTATGTATGTATACAACGACATCTATGTAGTTACGTAGTCAACTATCATCACTGACATTTTTAGTTATATACGGGTATGAAGAACAGGGTGAAAAGTTCTTCATACCCTTTAGAAAAGGGAGGATCCCCTACCAGATGGGTCTTATGTCTGGTGGGTTACAGTTCGAAGGTAATAATCGGTTGTTCTATATGCGATTCGCAATCGTTAACAGCGGGTCCAATCGACAAAAGAAAACTACTGAATTAGTAAACTCATCCTGCGGTTCAAAAAAAAAACCAATGAAACAAACAATAGTCACCGACTTCCGAAAGTAAAGTTATTTTCCACATTTTTTTGTGTTTTTTTTGGAAGTCGGTTTTTGGTTGCAAAAAAGTTTTTATTTTACCCTTTTTAGTTATCGTATCACACACAAATCCTTGTCAAGTATCAATTTCGCAATTTCTTTTACTTGGATGACATTTTTTCCAGCTATTTTGATTTCAAAACCAAACTGCTGAACCGATTTTGATGAAATTTCTATGGGACCAATCGGGAAGTAGATCCATTCAGATAAAAGAAGAATTTTTCAAATCGGTTCATAAATGACGGAGATATGAGGTAACAAACACAAAAAAAAAACACAACCGAATTGAGAACCTCCTCCTTTTTTTGAAGTCGGTTAAAAATGAGTGGGACCAGGTGGCGACCATGACGCCTTAATGCAGGAATGTTTAGATGGCGCTAGAACGCTGTCTAGCGCCATCTCTCTCACAATTGACTAATGAGCCGGCGATTCAGGATTTTGATGTTAGTTCTTAATTTGCGTCATGGATGTAACTAGCGTTATTTTTGTCAAATTAATCATGTCCGCTACATCAGTCCCCCCCGGAGACCGGGTCGATAGTTGTATGAGTCGTCCATACATGTATTGATGCTTGCCTGGAAGGTTCCAGTATGTTGGAACCCGTTGCCTCACTGTTCACAGTGAGTAGGAACTGTCTGCGGCGGTGATACGAACTGCGGTTGCTCCAGTGCGTTGGACGTGGCGATGAGGCTGTCTTCGTATGACTTCCAACTACGAACTCGGCTTTCAACAGGAATGACATAGCTGTTCACTATCTTATCTCAGTGTTATTCCATTTTGACTCTGCCATAGTCATCGCTTAAAGAATGTCACTTGAACTTAGTTCTGGCATAATATGCCAACCCACTATCTCCTATTCATTCAACACACAGATTTTAAATTATTCAGGCGTTAACTACCCAAAATGTGGGTTGGTGCATTTTGGCAGAACTACGCTCGTTTTATTTGGAATCTCTAGCTGTGTCGCTAGAGCGACCCAGTATCAGTAGCTAACCCTCAATAAGATACGATGGTATAAAAAGCTGACAAAAGACCTTCCCAGGTCTGGCAAAATGTAACTGGGTTTCCATATGGAATTTCTCAGTAGGAGGCACGAAGGGTTTGTGCACTGGATTTGTGCCTGGTTGATTGACTTAAACATTACAGGCGGAATGTGAGTGTACTATAGGTACACCTCTTTTTAACCTTTCGGGAAATACAGGTGTGATATTCTGTTGATTTTTTTAAATCTTAATTATTGAGCTCAATATTTCATTAAAATCGGTACAGAAGAAAAAATTCAAAGGGGAAAAACTATTGAAAAAAAATTGTGTCATTAAAATGATGTTTAAAAGTAGCAATGTCGACCGATTTTGCCGCTACTCGTACCAATAAAAATAAAACAAGTATTTTTTTTCACATTTATTTATACCATAAATAGACATAGAAAGTACACGTTCATCTAAACACAGATACTTAATCATCAAGTTTAACATCTAAATGAGTAATTATTGATTTTTCACTTATTACTTGCTATAAATATGAGTGAGTACATGTAAACGAACATTTCTATAGTAATTGGAGTTTAATTTTTTTCATAGGGTCATTTATGAAATAAAACAAGGAAGAAAACAAAATTGTACATTTTTGATAAATATGAAAAAATACAGAAATAAACAAAGATTCACCGCTCACAGTAAAATAAAAGTGCACATTGCAAGCTATCAAGAACAATACATAATAATTGTAATTAAACTGTGAGAGACTGGTGCTTAAGTTAGACGTCAGGTCTGTATTTGGAGACACCTTCAGAAGTAGTTACATTTACATAGGATTATGCACTCACATAATAAATCTATTACGCTTTACTTTTCGAGCCACGTAAGAATAAAGTCAAAACATAAAATGTTTCAAACAATTTTGATCAGCGTTGTTAAAATACTCATTAAGCAACTTTTTAATTCGTTATTTATTAAAAATGGACAAAGAGTAAATAAAAATTAGGCCTTTGCCGTTGCTTTATTTCACCAAAATTTCATCCGAGACAACAAAATAAAACTATTCTTTGGTTATTCAGCCAATTAAACCACAGCCTGTATTAAATAATGCAGTGTAGGTTCTGTGAGAAATTATGCTTACAACTTATTATAAATTAGATCGATAACTTATTTCTTATCACTGCTTATTATAAGACATAATTAATCATAATTATTAAGATGTAGTCATAATTTACCATTACGTGGTACGTATAAATCTACGTTTATGATAAATTATAATAAATACATAAATTGTGACAAATTCTTCCTAAAACTATGAGCAGAAATCGGGGTAAGTAGAGTTTATTTGCTTAAACTTCAAGGAAGTAATTAACATATGGATAATACCTCCCTATAAAATCCCGGAATGATTTTCAAGATCCGAAGATCAGCACTGCCATCCAACGTGGCAATGCTACCAGCCTTCTGCGCACTTTTCCTATGCCTTGCAGTTTTGGCAAATAAAATCTACCCAATCTCTGAATGTGTCTGATATTTAATCTTAACCTTGTAGGTATGATTTCTCTTTTTTATGAAGCGGTAGGTACAGCTACATATATGACCTACAACAAATTGTAACTACAACTTATGCACATCTACGTATGACTATCGTCACCCGCCTTTTATCCCTCGAGGGGTTGGTCAAGGTGACGATCTACTATTACTGTTTATTTTCAATGTTTCCATACGTCACTCCACTTTATCCACCGCGAATATCATAATACTATTTTTTTTTAAACAATAAATAAAAAATAAAATACTCGCCCCCTTTGAAAGGGTTAACTAACATATAATTGTAAATAATATTCCGCACAAAACAAAAGCTTCTCAATCAGCTAATTGTTTTTTTTTTAAATTGATAACGCGTCCTCCAAGTTTTTTTTTTCGTATTTACAAGGCCCTGGCTCAGATGTTACTTTTTTTTAGTTCAAAAAAATAACCACCTGGAATTTTTAAGATTGGCTTTAAAGGACTTGGTGTTACGTAGAACTAATAAAATACCTATTTAGTAAGATTATTAGAAGGTTTAAGTAGAAGTTTAGACTCGCTTTCTATATAAGTAAGCCAAACATCATTAATAATGAGTATTTTCTTATTAATTTTTTTTGGTATCAAATCTAGATTATTTTTTTCCAATAAGTAATTGACTTTATCACCGAATAATTTTAGTATAATTTAGAAACAAAGCATGCCAATTCTTAATTATAAGTTTTTATAATAAATATTTCTAAACTATTTCTATTTTAATGAATGTTTGAAGAACCATCACGTCAAAAATAAGAAGAGTGAACGCCTCATGAAACCATTATATACAAATTTAATTAAGAAAAAAAAAACCTAAAATAACAAAATTGCTTTAGCACACCCTTTATGAAAAGTCTATGTAAGTAGACAATGACAGAACTGCCATAAATTTTGATGGCATATGCCTTTGCATTTTACTTCAATTTTGGATCTTGCTTGTTTTGGAAATTTACAATAAATGTTACTCGTAACGAATACTTCAGTGTAGCTACATTTTTTCTATTGACTTTAATTGCTTTTGAAATCATTTCGAAGTATCATAAAATATGAGGAAAAGAAAAGCAAATAAAAATAAGAATATCATACGAAAATAAAGATAAACATCAAACCTACCACCTACCTACTAGATTCCAAATAAATACTTATTTATTATAATAATATCTTATTATCTATTCCCTACACTTCGTTTTATAGTAACTATACTATTTATGATTAGGTTTTTCATACTTCATTAAATGAGTAGACTCGCCATTACGTCCTCCAACATTGGAGGAGGACCATAGAATATCATACAAAATTATAAAAAATATAAATGAAACTTACTTCCTAGATTTCGTATTAAACATAGATTTTTAATACTATCTTATTGTTTATTCCCTAAACTAATTAAAACACGTACATACACAACTTCTTTACGTCCTCTCGAGGACTACACAATATTATACAAAAATAATCAAAATAAATAAAAAATACTTCCTAGGTACATATTAAATATGACATATTATATATCGTAGTTGCTTATTAATGTAGGTATTTAATACTACCTTATTGTTATTCAACATACTATTTTTGACTCGCCTTTTTGCACGTCCTCCGGCATCGCAATGCATTTTTAGGAGGACCACAGAATATTATACAAAAATAATTAAACAACAAAAAAAATACTTTCTAGGTTGCATATTAAATTGTAAGTATTAAATACTGAGAATACTATCTTATTTTTATTACCCTAAACTGTGTTAAAATAAAATATGCTAGAACTTACATCGAGATTTATCATACTTCTTTAAATGAATGCAAGCCATCGCGTCATCATCATAATCTACCTTATTATATATTCTCTAAACTATTTATAATAGTAGGTAAATAAACTATATAACTTACAATTAGGTTGTCCTTACTTCACTAATGACTAGACTTGCCTTTACGTCTTCCAAAGTTATAATACAGGTTTTAGGAGAACCATAGAATATTATACAAAAATAATCATAATTACAAATAAAGATTACTGCCTAAGTAAAAGTTAAGTTTACTTTTTATTTTATAACTAGTTTTATTTTATTTAGGCTGATTAACACCTATTAATACCTATTTATCTGCCTTGGTGATAGCAAATGTAGTAATCGATAGTTTGATGAATGCCTGTATTTTTTATCGAAAATGACATCAGAAGTCTTTATTGTGTAAGACATTAAAAAGGAATGATTTTTGTTTTCGTAATTTGATCAAATATTAAGGTAAAATGCAGAATTTTGGTGAAAATTGTATAATAATTATTTCCTTTTATACGCAAGTCCATCGGTTACTTTAGTTCAGTAATCATTTCAGCAACAGATCAAAATGATGCAAATTTTGAGAGGACTACAGAACGTTTAAAAAAAAGTTTAAAAACGAAAATTCACTACGCCTTCCATGATAAATTTGTTACTGCAAATATAATGCTACAAGCAGCTAAGTGTTTTCTTAAACAATCATGGCATTTATATGAAAAATACGTCACATCAAATCATCATCATTCTCCTGTCCTTAACCCAATACATTTGGGGTCGGCGCAGCATGTCCTCTTCTTCCATACTTCTCTATTATTGTCATCTCATCAAACACCTCCTTTCTAGCCATATCAGCCTTCACACAGTCCATCCATCGTTTCTTTGGTCTTGCTCTACTCTTAAACCCATCCACATTCATACTCAAAACTTACCTCACGATATTTTCCTCATTACTCCGCATTACATCACATGTACGTTTATAGTAAAGGATATTTTTTCTCCAGTGTGGTTTACAAAGCCTAGTAAACATATCGACTACCATTTGATATCGGCGGGTTCGAGCGACAGTTTGCTAACCGTCGGTATATTATAGAAATTCATGTAGTGTTTGTAAACATTATCGGGTCATATATCGGGTAAACATTTGTCTCAAAGCTATTGTGTTTTCACAAGTCTAGAAAGAGATGACTGCTGAGATGACGGGTAATAGAGAAGTATGGAAGGTTATGGTATCATCATCTGCCTAGCCTTTTCCTAACTATGATGGGGTCGGCTTCCAGCCTAACGGGATGCAGCTCCATACTAGTATTTTACATGGAGCGACTGCCTATCTTCTACCTTCACAACCCAGTTAGTACTGGGTAATACGATACCCCTTGGTAAGACTGGTTGTCAGACTTTCGGGCCTCTGACTACCTGTAACGTCTGTCAAAGATCTACAAATGACAGCCGGGACAAACAGCTTAACGTGCTTTCCGAGGCACGGAGGAAACTCGGTATGTAATGGGTGGTCACCCATCCACAGATCAACCTAGGCAAGCGCGGCTTAACCTGAAGATTGATCCGAGCGGCGGTTATTATTTAGCCACGAGCTCCTCCCCCAAATAAATTGGGGTAGAGGCAAGAGAACGATAAATGTGTTTTCACAAAACGTACGTCAGACTACCCTCTGAGCTCATTATCCGACTACAGCGAAGCAAAAAAGATTGTTATATATTGAATCATCTGCCCATAATAAATGACTATTAGAAAATACGCCTACCTTAATAAATAATCCTTACCTATTATCTACCTACATTAGTAACGTATGTACATCATTCCAATGAGTAAGAGGTTGTCAACCTATTTATCTAAGTTTAAATTTAATAATAAAGGGTATTTATTTCTTCTTTCAACTGCATACACAGAGCGGAAACGCACGCACAAAGACACGCTTCACGTACAACGACTGCAAGAGCATTCGCAGCTGGCATTCGGTTTAGATCGCCTCCGCGGCGTTCGCATGCGTGCATGTGTGTGCAGATGCCTATTTTCGCTCCTTGTATATGGGGGCTACTTTCTGTAACACGGACCGGACGTAATATAACATCAAAACGATAGGTACAAATAGTCATGTTCTCATGTAATAATAATAAATCCAGATGCGATCTGATGTTTGAAGAGTGAAAACGATGTGTAGGTTAATTTGAACGATGTGAAGTCGACTTGGTTATGAAAACTGTCATTAAAAAGCAAAAAATAAAATATGTTAAAAGTTTTTTCATTATTTTTCATTTTCTCTAGAAGATGTTTGGTTGTTTCTTTTATTGGATCGCCTGGGTGGGTGAAATGTATTATTTTGTAAAATGATTTTGAAAGAGTTGCAATCTTATTCTACAATTTTTACTGTAATTCATTTTTTGGCTATTATTTTGCGATCCACAAGTCGAATGTAAGTAGGTAAGATTTGTATTTTGGTCTAAGATCAAGAATTTTCCAAGAGAAAATTCTGACTAACCCCACATGAAAAATGAACTTCAGCCATCTGAATTTATTATAACCTATTTCTTGAATCAAATTGTGTTGTTATGAAAAATAAATTAAAGAGTATCTACAATGTGAAAGACTACTAAGATTCTAGGAGTGTTTTAATTAAACTTATTGCTACTTTTGTTAAACTATGATACCCTATTCCTACTTAGTGTTTAACTATGATACCCTAACCCTACTTAATGTTTAACTATTTATTTATGTACACAAGAAACACATAACAGTAAAAACACAAAGACAAAAGAGCACAAAGGTACCGCTTATTTCATTTAGAAATCTCTTCCAGCGGACCTGCGAGAGGATAGATAGATAAGTAACGTAGACACAGTGTGTAAAAAGAATAAATTAACTATAAAATAAATAACTTAAACAATCATAATTAAACAGATAATAAACATATATACTTATATAACAAATAAATAAATATCGCTAGACATTACACACAGCGCCATCTAGTGCCACACTAAGCAACGAGGCTTGTGTCGTGGACACTAGATAGTTGATATACTACATAGATACTTTTTGTTTGTAAATACATACTTATTATACATATAAACATCCATGACTCGGTAACAAATGTCCATGCTTAATCACACAAACACTTGCTCCTACCGGGATTCGAACCCGGAACCCTATGAACGTAAGGCAGCCTCACTACCGCTGCGCCATTCGGGTCGTCACAAATATATATTAATATATATATATATATATATATTATATATTTATATCCTATAATATAAATACAGAATCAAACTATAGAAGAGAGGTAATATTCGTAATTATAATACCCTAACCCTACCTCAATGTTTATTATGAGCCACTAACCCTACTTAATGTTTAACTATGATAACCTAACCCTACTTAAATGTTTAATTATGGTACTTTAACCCTACTTCAATGTTTATTATGAGCCACTAACCCTACTTAATGTTTAACTATGACAACCTAAACCTACTTAAATGTTTAATTATGATACCCTAACCCTACTTAGATGTTTAATTATGATAACTATTTACAGACTACTATTTTATTTCTTTGGTTTCCACTATCCGCTTTAATGTAAGTACATCGTCACGCTTCCTACTTATACATTATTACTAATAGATTAATGACTAACTTAAAGCAGCTGCAATCGACCTAGTAACTACTATATTTCACTATCATCACTCTCATAATGAAAGATAATTATTATAGTTATATGATCTAGAAATATCTTTTTGTGTTTATGTGCTATTTAATGCGTCAAATTTATCGCAAATATAATGTTCACCTTATAGTTAATTTGATAACACGTCACGGCCGCAAGTGAATATTTGTAATATGAGAGGCATCGCGCATACGTTTCCATTTCAGAGATAAAGCTGAAATTTTTAAGTGCCATAACAACGTTGCTTGGTACAATATTTTTTTTTCCTGGGCTGTACTTTACCAGGGCCAGAGCTATGCATTGCCATACAACGTGGCCATGCCATCAGTTATTTAGGTACATTGACCAGTTGATGGCGTTCAGAGGGAGTTTTTACCCGAACGACCCAAGAATGTTTTTGATGCTATTTTTAAGTTTGTTATTTTGGTTTAGGTTATTTTAATGTTATTTCTTGAATATACAGGGTGGCGCCGACAATACGACAATAAATTGAACTGCGTATACCTCATGACGTTCCCAGTCTGTGTACAAAAAAACATTCGAATATATCCAGTAGTTTAGTCGCAGGACATTATTTTTCATATTCGGAATTTTCTACATGATGTAGATTAATAAGCTAGCTCTGACAGGTTAACGACCTCCACGTCGGTATAAACACTAAACACATGTTGCCAACTCGCTATTTCAAAAACCTTTGCCAAATTCATTCCTTAAATGTAATTTCTAGACGTGAATTAGTGCAAATTATACCTTAGGTTAGTAAAACAATATTTATAAATGGTGTATTTTATTTCTTTAACATGTTTTATGCTATTTAGTTTGTTTTTTTTTAATTTCGGTGCTAAGATTATTTTGATAGTTTAAAATATTCCTAGGAACTATTATTACCAGTGTTTTCATTTATTGTAGTAATGTCGGCGCACCCTGTATATTGAATATAAACGCTCATAGTAACACGTTGTTTTTGCAACATATGAGCTTCTTTTCTGTGTACTGAATTAACTTATGCCAAAATCGAACAAAAAACTACGACTGTTTATCAATACACTGAGAAGAAAAGTCCAGAACAGCTGCTTTAAAGATTACTAGCGATCGATAAATGGTTTCTATGCAATAATATACGGAATCAAAAGTTCCATACTGAGATCTTTATTTTATGTATTTTTGACGTTTAAAAAGTGCTGATTAACAGCCTTATTTGAATGAATGACTTTTGATTTGACTTCAATTATTTACGTCGCTTGGTTTTTTAACTTTCACGTTATTTTGAGACTAGTCTAATTGGTGTTATTGTTGATAGTATTTCTTTAAAATTCCTAAAACTTCTGATCTAAAATGTCTTACTATAATAGTATTTTTTTTAAATTTAATTTGTGTTTTTTTTTTAATTTAAATGTATGACTAACTTCATGTCTATCTTGTGAATATTTTACTTTGAATATCCTGATATTCAGATACAAAATGTCTTGCTAAGGTCCAACTAATCACCGTGGGTGCTTTTTTTTTAAATTTAAATGAAAGAATAAAATCTTGATCCGTGCATTATTATAGAGAAACTACGCCATTTACTTACAGCATATTAAATTCTAGAATGGCATTCACCTTAATAAGTTACCGCTTCAATGTACACTTACGCCCTACTTAGGTCTTATTAATTTCGTATTACTTAACGGCATTGCTACCTCGGCTACTAACATAAAAATACCACAGCTATTCGGTAAATCGCAAAAAAAAATCCTATCCTATTCAACCCAAAGGTTGACTGGTAGAAAATGTCTTATGGCATTAAGTTCGTCTATGTATATGTTGTCTTTTCAATTTGTTATCGGGCCAAAGTTATCTGAAAATAAATGTGTTGATTGATTTTATTGCGATCTTTAGGATTATTTAGCTATAATTTTGACGTTCGTATAGTGCTGATTAAAATAAATTACTTTATATTTTAATTTTGACTTCTATTTAGGCTCAATCTTGTCATCTTGCCTGTCACAAACAGCTGATAATTCCTCTTTGATAGCTATACTATCTGTTTGATATTCATCAACTACATTGTGCACTATTGGACTTTTAATAAACCCACTGAAAAACCCTATGTGGTCTTGGTTCATTGAACGATTTGGCTCATAACCCTCATTCATCATCTGGGCGAACAGCTTAGCTTCTAAATATTTTCTTATCAACCGGCAACATTTAATTAGGTTTAGAGAAGTTTTTTTGTTGAAATCTCATTTTTACGAAATCCGTTCTACATGGTATTGATATTTTAGTAGCAGAGCGTGCCGGCAATCCGGCATTGATATGATTGGATAATACCTTACAGTCTAATAATTGATCTTTGCTGTTTCTATTTTATTTTCCTATACTAGCTTTATACTAGCTAGGTACCTTTGACCGCCTTACTTAAACTTAGTTATTTTTAGTCTTAACTACTTATATAATACGCTTATTGGTAAAGGAGCATTCGTGGGAACTGTGTTTTTTTATTTTTTTTTTATATATAAAAATATATGAATAAAATTGTGTAGCAGTTTTTTTGCCTAAAACTCCTCTACACCATAATCACCCAAAAAAGCGTCTTAGTCTACTCTTCCTTCGTAACTGGAAACACAGTAATTTCAGTGACTGTGTTTTCGGAACCTACGGGATTTCACTTAATTATTAATCATGATCATTGTCTATCACTACTTGTTATATATTATGTACTTATATCTTATTTACTAACTATCATGTGATTTTCAACCGTAGATGTAATACCAATAGAGTCGAGTTGGTAGGACACAAAAATGAGATATGGGGGCTGTTATGTCCTATTTTAGCAGACTAATATCCGACAAAACCTGTTAAAAGCTACGTGCAGTGTCAAAAGATTTTGAACCTTGAGCGGTGATCAATACTATCATAAGATATACAAAATAGTTTAAGAAATGTATTTAAATACAAAATGCAAGTTTTTTTTTTTATTTACTATTTCAAATGCAAAATACCAAATTGTTTTGTGTTTTGTATTTTAAATACTAAATTTAACATAGGTATTTTCAAAATACTTCCTTTAATTACAAATACCTTTGGTTCAATTCAATTCTCTCTATTTATTGCACTATTTAATAATGCAAGTTGTTCGAATACATTATCGTTCATATTTCTTCTGTGAGGTCGCATTATCATGCCACCATATAAAAAAATATTTCTACTGGTGCTGAGCTTGGTAAGCATGTTGTATTTTAAAAACACTTTTTTTTATTGTAGGTTAAGTGTATAACATCGCCAGACTTCTGCACTTATCCTTTAAATATTTAAGGGTTTCCAAGTCTGCTTTAAAAATGCTTTTTTAAAAAGGTATTTAAATGTAAAATACAAAATAGGTATTTTGTATTTACATTTTAAATACAAGTATTTCAAATAATTCGCATCTCTGTCACGTCTACGTGCTCTGCAAAGAGGTATTGGTAAGGGCTTTTGGTGCTTCTATCAGAATTTTGCGAAAATTCTCAAGTCGAACAAAAGCATAATTAGGAAATGATCAATCAAAAGCACCTGCCGCGATCCCATAGGGCTGGCAGGGGTATGAGAAACATGGTTTAAAGTTCCTCAATATTCCATAGAAAAGGGATAATCCTCTGACGAAACCAGGCCTGGTGTTATGTCTAGTGGGTTACTGCCCAACAGTTGTTGTAGGTTTTTTTTTATAAAGTCTTAAGTCACGGATAACTTTACTTGCGCGATTTACGAATTTGTTCTTCATTTTTGTCATAGATGGCGCTGTAGTACTTTTTGTACTATGTAGCTGTAGTACTCTTTGTAGTGCCGCTACAGGGCTGTTGTCTCCTATGGCATCAAAATCAAGTTTTTATAACTGTCGGAACTGTTGGGGAGTTTGTTCCGCCACTTCCTCTGCCCAGCTAGTACTAGGAAGTGGTGAAGGGCACTGCAAGCACTGTCTTATGTAAGTTACCCAAGTACCGAGGTACTGGTCGGACAAAACCTGAGTCATCGATTTAAGAAGAAGTTCAAGTAGTGCTGATTATCAGCTTTATTCGTCCATTTTGTTTTATGATCCAGAATTGACTTGTGTTTATTGTTGGCATTACCTCTATGGTCACTCCAGATACAAATAAGACACATTTTCTAGAGGCAGCAAAGATACGCATTGAATTAATTATTTTTATGTGAGCTCGTCGTGAATATTGAAGCGACAAGTCTTAATTATTTTTACTTATAAATGGTACCTACCAAGTGTCATTTATTTCATCTTTTGGATGAACTAAAACTGACACCGGTACATCAGATTAAAAAAAAAAAACGGCCTTAGGATGTCCGCACGGGGAGGCGCATAACCACCCTGGAGTTTAACATCTGACCGCCTTTTCCTAACTATGTTAGGGTCGGCTTATAGTCTCACCGGATGCAACTGAATACCAGATTTTACATGGAGCGACAGTGGTCAAACGATATTCATATTCATTGTATTTATTTAAATATGTTAATCTGATGTTATGGTATTTTTATTTAATATTGTTACAATATTGTGATGTATTTGTCTTATAGACTTTGATTTCTAACAATATGTTTAACACCTACTAACAATATTATTGATCATTGTATCTGATTTAAATAAATAAATTTAATTGTCCACCCTCAGGAACGACAATGTTAATGGCTTCATGTAACGTAAGCCACGTATCGCTATAGCAACATCAGATAAAAATCCGCCATGGTATGAATCGGACTTGAGCGTCGAGAGCTCTGAAGGAAGAATTGATGGTCCAAGTTTGATTGGAAGAAAAGCGTAATACTTTGCCATTCACCTGTAGAGATATGTGACGAATTTGTGACCAGATCTCACATTTTGTGCGTATATCTACTTATAGCTAACTATAATATCTTAAAACTAACAGAACTTGTACGTTCTTAGTTTCTTAAAAATAATAAGTTCCTAATAGGCTTTAACACCTGTCTACTTAGTCGATATAATATTATAACGATTGATTTATTGATCTCTTCGTACTTAAAAATTAATTGAACTACCAGAACGCTTTGTTACGGCGATCTACCTGTTTTTCTACCTGGTTTTTAACTTACTTCTAAGTTCTTAAAATTAATACTCGGTTTTTACACCTGTATGATACTTAGTCGCTAATTATTACGAATTGATTCCACTGTCTACGAAATCATTTTTCTCATTATATTTACATTTTGACACTTACTTATACAACGAATTTAAGTCTAATTTAATATAAAAAATAAAGAAAAAAATTTAAAAAAAAATGGAATTCTGTTTTTCATATTTTATTAAACTGAGAACTATTTCAGTTTAATAGTTTATGATTTCCTCATACTAATGAGGAAATCATAACCTACTAGTTAAAGATTTTTTTTAAAGTTCGTTGAAGACTAACTTGCACTTGAATGAGTTTTTATTAAATTAAACGAAATTTATTTATTTCGAAAAGTTGTTACCTAGAAGACTAACTTTAACTTAATTTTTAGTAGACCAAGACCTTTTATTGTTGTATCTAGCCTTTTCCCAAACTATGTTGGGGTCGGCTTCCAGTCTAACCGGATGCAGCTGAATACCAGTATTTTACATAGCGCGACTGCCTTTCTGACCTCCACAACCCAGCTATTACTGGGTAAAACGATAATTATCCCTTGGTAAGACTGTTTCTGGTAGATAGAATTACAAAATTATTAAGTATATTTAAGGAGTGTAATGAAAATGATAAATAAAAAAATAAACAATTATTTACGTGCAAGAAGTGTTGATTCTCAGAATAAATTAAATAAACGACTGTTGTTTTAAATTTTCTCAAATTAAAAACTATAGTGTTTTATTCCTCATAGAAAATACGCAAGACATTGGACCCACACCAGGCAAGCCTGTATCTTAAGTACTTTTCATAATATATTTTATAATCATTTGCAAATTATCATGAAACTGAGTAAAAAAAAAACTTTCCCAAACTGACCCAGTTTAATAAAATATGATGTCTATATATCCTACTAAATATTACATAAAAATTAGCGAAGAAGGTGTCATCGTCATGTCCAATAAAGGAAATAAGTAATAAGTGTAGCAACTCAAAAATTATTTAAAACCTTAACCCTAACTAATTAAGTTTTCTGTTACCTACTTATAAACTAGCGGAGAAGAGCCCAATTTTTTTTTTTGTCTTTCGATTCTCTCCGCACCTACTTGGATTACATAGCGTTTTCATCGTCGACTGTATAAAGGAAATAATAACTATAAAAACTCAAAACTTATTTTAAACCCTAAACCTAACTACATAAGGTTTATTTATTTATTTAATAATTTATATACACACTCAATACAGAAAAGAAGAAAGGTTCCAGCATATTTGCGAAAGGGGATACTAAAAAAAGAGATGAGAGAGAGAGAGACAGAGTGTGTGAAAAAGAAGAGAAAAAGATAAGAGAATACATAAAGCAAATAGCAATGTTAAATATAATATAGGAATATACTACTCACATATAAAAACATAGACAAAACTTATAACAATAATATAAAAACAACACAATGAATAATAATAAATACCTATGACGACATGGAAAGATGGTCTTTCACTCTTCCTTGGAATACTGAACCAGTTTTGCAGTCCCTAACGATAGGTGGAAGCTTCTTATTTTCTACTTAAAAAAATTGCGGAGAAGTTTCATTTTTTTTTTGTTTTACGAATCTTTCCGCTTCTACTTTTTGCCGACAGAGTCATCATCACGTTCAATAAAAGAAATAATAGAAGAGTAAAAACTCAAATCTTAACCCTAACTATACAAGGTTCTTAACTATTTATTTGTATACCTACAAATTAGAAGGTATTTCGCGCGTCATTATGTACAATTCACGTCGCTACCCTTAAAAGAATTATCCGCCCATTCGTGTTGTCATTTGTTGAATGTACAATTATTATAACTAAACAGCCTTTTCACAATTATTTTACCAAAGAGCGGCAGCGAGTCAACATCTACCTTATTATTATAATTATAAAGAGCACTGTGATATTTTTTTTTATAATTCATATACTTTAACCAAATCCTATTATAAAACATTCTCCTTACGAAAATACCGAATGGGCAAGTAGACTTTGACTTTTTTGTTAAGATTGACGTTCAAAAGTGCCTTTAAATGGAATAATTTCAAATAAATGGTACGACTTTGGCTTTTTGACTTTGTTGAGAATGATGTAAACAAACGTAATATAACTGTGAAAAGACCTCGCGTCTATATCTAATAATAGAACATAGAGATAATACACATAGAGTTTATAATAGGAAGAGAAACCAGAAATAGCCTCTTTATCAAAAAAGATAGTGTTGTAGCTAGAAGCCATCGCAAAAAAAAACCGGTTTCAAAGACCAGCCAAATTTTCAGAGATGATTCAGGATTGATAATTTATTCAAATTATAAAATATAAATGTATAATGTTTTTGCTTACAGAACCTCGAAAAAGTCTGGAACAAAATAGATCAAAAATAGAATTTTATAAAATTAGGATATCTAAATAAATAAAAAAAGAGTTCTATTAAAAATCATTTTTGGACATTCCAAACGTTCAAGTGGATGTTTTCGTAATTTTTATTTTAATACTCAATTACGGTGAACTAAAGAGATCTTCATTTTAAAATTTGGGTGGTCATTGAAAAAAAATGGTTTTTAACAAATCGTAATTGAAGTGACTTTTCGTGAAAACAATTTCATAATATCTGGAATTCGAGGAAAAATTATACAATATTTTTAATTACGTTGACTTCAAACGTACATATAATATTAAACAAAGACAATTCTTATATTACACTCTTTGTGTATTATTTCTATTCTTCTTTCCTATTGCTACGGTCTTCTTCAAAGATATTTAAATCTCACTTTACTTAGTCAGGGCGACTCAAATTAAGTTGAAAAACTTTTAAATTTACCAAAGAAACAACAATTCTCGGAAAATTATCCATAATGATTCATATCTTGATCTCTTAATTTTTTTTAACACTTTTTGTTTTAATGCACTCTAATTCAGTTGAGAAAAAAGCGTCTTTTTGTTTTTTTTCGTAACTATCAATCTGGTATAGAGAAATAGTAACAAACAAACCTGAACACAAATGTACTAAAAATCCGTTTTAAGTAGATACTTCAAAACAGAATTGAATAGCGTGTTTGGATACGCGCACAAGCGGCAAATTGCGTTCGGATAAACGAGAAGTCACAATGTTATTGATTTTTGTTATTTTCTCGAAAACCTTTATTTTTTCTAGATATATAACTTCATGAAATTGTTTCAGTGCCGTTTCTATTTCTATTATTAATTATGTTTTTCTCATAAGCTGTTAATTTATTTTAACACTGAACGGCCAAAAAATATGTGGAGTCCTAACTTGAGTCTGCTGAGCTATTGGCGCATGTATACGTCCTCGCAGTATCCCGTAAAATCAACGCCTGTGTGCGTAAATGGACGCGATGGAGTGATTCGGGAATTTGTTAAGTTACCCATTAGCTGTTTGCTAGTAGTAGTATTGAAACGATGACATTTGCTACACTTGAGAATGTGACCTTTTATTGTCGTCACTCCTCTGAGTATCCAGTATTTGTTTCACAAATGTGTCAAGGTGATTCTTGCACCCCCGTGCAGGGTCGAAATATGCAAGAACCGACTGTTCCTAAATTCCCTGAAGGTTGTAACAGATATTGACATTTCTGATCTGATGCCAGTAAACCCCATACAATAAGGCTAATTTCCACACATTCCAAAAATATTAAGCCCAAAAATAAACAAATAATAAACGGTTCCCAAGTAAGTTTTACCCTAGAGAAGTGAAGTGGGTTATTCTTTTCTGAGACTTTACTTAGTATAATTTAACACTAGCTTATTAAACCCTACTTAAACTCTCTATTTAACCCTATTTTTTAATCTTAGACTTCTTGACGCTATTTTAACTGTAGAGTATTTAATGGCGTGGCACCTTTTAAATGCATCTATCCGTGATTTTATATATTTACATACTACTTTTTACAGTAAGTATATTATGGGGCCATTATCAAGTACATTCTTACCTAAACCGTTGCCTATGTAACCCTATTTTTAATCTTAAACTTAAATTTGTAACCTTACTTTAACTCTTGATTATTTAAGCCTATTTAAACTCTAGCTTATAGTCCCTAATTAAATTCTGCCTATATATTACATGACCCTATTTTAACCTAAGGACTATTTAGCCCTATTTAAACTGTAACCTATTTTGATGAAGTAAAATATTGTCTCATTTATTAAACCGTTAATTACTATGTATATGTACAGCAGTTTATATATTTTTAACAGCAATGAGTAAGTATATTTTTACGTGTGACCTATGCGTGTATTTATTCATTATTATTCTCTATTACAGGCTGATTTTACCATCGTCACATACATATATTATCCAGGCAATGATATTGACGTAGCTGTGAAGAATTTTGATGAATGGGTTTAAAAAGGAACTTAAAGATTTGCTATGTTATAAATGTTATTATAATTTTATCGACTACTTTAATGATACTCAGACATCCTTATTGAATTGTAGTCTTTTATACCTTGACATCTTACCGTGATACTCTGTTATTGAACTATCATTCAATAACATGACGTATAGTATATGAAAAATATTTTTTGTTTATTTGTTCAAACGTAATAATCTCTAGAACTATGTACTTGGATTTGAAAAAATCCCTCTGCATTTGATAGTCCAATTCTTGAGAAAGTTCGGTGAAACCACGAGGCACAGCTAGTCCTAAATTTATTTAATCTTCATGATATTATTTTAACTGACATGTTTCAAATTGTAATTAGTAATTATGTAATCAATAATGTTAATACTGACTTATTAATCTTTGTCCTGCATTAAATACATTGTACCTACCTATTAATATATTCAAACGCCACACGTGGCTGAATATGATGAGACCATTGAGTAAACTTAAAGCCATAATTATACTATAAAATATCATTACAAAAAAAAATGTATGGAATAACTGTCGAATTTTCAAAATGCTTACTCGAATAAAAGATGTAGGGGATTGAAAAATCTGCCCGCGAATAATAATTTATCTTAATAGTAGAACTCATTTTTTACCTCTATACTGTAACCGTTGCAAACCTTACGACTACTTAACCCTATTCAAACTGTAGATAATTAAACGACTCTTTTTTTTTCAAATAACTGTATAAGAAAAAAGGGGCGTGATTAGTTACTATTAAAGTACAATGTTTTGGTAATACATGGTTTTTATTATACTATTAATGAAATAAGAACTTGGCTTTGATATTCTTTCGATGTGCCTTTGATTCTGTTAAAAAGTTGAAGTTGAACTGATTTCATAATTAGCTATTATGCTTTGTTTATTAATTTTTTTTTTAAATTAAAATAAGTTTAATTAGTTACCATTTTTGTTAAAACCATTGGATTATGTTTTTAGTATTTATTACTGCACCTTATTTTCGCCTGAAATTAAAAATTAGTAGTGCAGTTACTTTTTATTCATTACAATTTTTTTTTTCTCAAATTTGTTAGTGAATTAGTTTTATTTTCTTGACATAAGTTGTCGTGATAACTAAACAAAAATTCTACTACCTACATAATTTAGCTTTTCATTATCCTCACTGAATTGAGTACCTATCTACTTGTAAATGATTTAATCCTATGTTTGAAAATTATGCATAATAATTACTTTTTATATTGAAGTAGTAATTATTTACCTTAATTAAATTCGGCGTTTTTTACGTCAGTAGTCAGTGTATTATTATATGTACAGAACTTATTATTTTGTCCTTAATTATGTAACGCATGCTCTGTCATTCATACACCTGTATTATACAGGGTGTAAAAATAGCCATTACCTAGCCGTCATCTAAGCAATCTGTAGCAAAATAAAACTAAGTAAACCAGTTATTTATGTCCAGTGAGCTGTTCACACCTTTTTTCTTTTTCAGATTATTTGTAAATATTTTTTTAAATGTTTGTTTGAATAAACGACATACAATATATAATTAATACTGCGGAAAACCAAAAATATTGCTGGAAAACGAACTTTGTTCTTGTTGGGAAATAAAAAGTTGTTTGCACAAGTTCATTATGTAATAAAACTTGTATTCTTGAAACTAAACAGAAAAAGTTTGGAACATCGTTAGTTCCACAACCAGAAAGTTCCCAAGTGGACCATTCCATTGAAAAAAAATGTGGGCTCCAATGAAAGGATGAACAAGTGACTTTTGGATTCGTTAAAGGTATTTTTATACCCTTCAGTGTGTCTTGTATACTACCTACTTAATTAAACTGAGTAAATTAGACGAACGGTGTTTTTTTTTGTATTTTTTTTTCAGTACCTTTTTCTCGTTTTTTGTAAAGCGGCGACATCCGGGTTTTACGTTTTACTCCACAGTCTAAAAAAAATCTAAAATAATTAACAAAAGAATCGTTCTTAAAAAAAAAACCTTCTTGAATTATTTTAAAATACCTTTTTTTTTTGCTTGAGTTGGATGAAATCGAACGCTTTTTTTCTTTGTCAACAAATTCTTCATTCTTTTTTTCTCTGGTATACAAAGTTTTTTTTTTTTTTGTAATAAAAGAAAAATAAGCTGTGGTAGTATCTGCCCCAATTATAAATCTATTTGTGATATGATCTCTATGAGACCTATTTCTTAATTCAATTCTAAGTAAGTACTTTTATTACAATCTCTAAAACGCGAGACGCGTGTTTCAACTAAAACCAATTTATGGTAATTTATTTATCTTCCATGATGACGAACTTTGGTGTTTTATGTATACCTTTTTTTTTCCTTAACTAGTTAAACCTACTTATAATAATTTTAAACCTATTTTTGATCTTTTGATCCCTAAAACGAATTAATGGTAAGGATTGGTATTTCAATGACTTGTGATATACACATATATACAGCTTTTTTCCTTAACCTTATATTATAGTTGATGCTACATTAAGGTATAATAATTATAGGTATAGCATTCCTTAGTTTTTGTCTGTAGCTTCCTATATTAATACTATGCTCTAATTTCAATTTGGTATGTAAAGTAAAAATGAACATAATAATATTCTCATTCCGAAACTATTTCGAGATTATTTATGCTAATTTAAGCTCTTAAAATTATAAGATAGCGTTTATTTTAACAAAAATACTTCAAACCACTTTAATTTCATTTCACCTCCAAATGACGTCACACGTAGGGCTTGATTGAGGCTACTTTCGGTGTACTTTGACCAGTGTCAAGTTTGAAGTTTCTATTATAAAAGCAACAAACATCGAATTTAGGCGTTTTATTCGCCATATCTCTGACGTCATCACGAGCAAAAGTTTAGAAAATGATTACTTAAAAATTAACAACAGACTAGGAAGAAAAAAATAAATTATTTGCTTTAAAGTGACCCAGTCTACATAACATCCGAAAAAACTTTACATTCCGAAATCATTAGAGAAATCTGACAGGTGTCAATGTCACTTGGTAGAGGCATTTTCCCAAAAGTCGGACAGCAACGGCTAATTTATATCTGTATAGTGTTTATCAAACAGGGGAGCTGTTCTTGTTCCCAGGCGACTAGGAAACCCTTTTAAGAAGAAAATAAAAATGTACCTAGCTGTGAAAAAACAAAGTTTTTATATGGGTGTACTATTATGTATTCTGTGACATGGCTGCTATACCTACTACTACTTATGTAAATTGTTACAAAGGGTTACAGGGAATTGCACCACTGCGTAAAATTTGCACCATTTGCGTAAAAGTTCGAGATATTTTTCTTCTCTCCAGTTAATTCTAGGAAGTGGTTAAGGTGGAAGCACCAGGTACTCAATCATCGATGTAGATCGAATGAGACCCTTTTATTGATGCATATATTCAATGTTATTAGTTAGTCTTATACCTATATTCCTATAATATACAAGTTTTAAGCCTAATTATAGTACTTCAGATATAACTACGAATCTCCTGCTTATTCGGGGTTTCCCTTCTACCTATCTGACCATGCTTATTTATTAAATATTTTTACAATGTAGTGTAATGAAGATATTTTTTTTTTGTTAATATTTAGAACTTTTTTATAAATGCTTTTATTTAAAAAAATATATATAATATTCTTTTTTATTTTTTTTGTAGTTAGTCTTATAAAATATTATGGAAAGAAAATAAATTAAGGTTATTACAATCCAAAATGTGATGTGATTATGGTGATGATGTATGTTATGTGATGTGTATGATTGTATGGGTGTGGGTACACCCAGTCATTCACGTATTTTTAATTTAAAAAAAAATCTGATCTTATGACGTATGTATAGGTGCTTTGTTTTACATACGAGTACGTACATAACATACAATACCTATTTTACGGTATCCCCTCAGTAGTTTATAATTAATAATTACAATTATTCGACAACCTCTTACGCATTAGTTAAGTAAATAAAAACTGAAAATCTAGCCTAATGTACTATATCTAAATAACGTTAAGTATACGGCAAGAAAAATAAACATTACCTAGCATGTTTTTGGTAATCTGTCACTGTCGTGACAGATTATCTTTAATCCATAGTACGCAAAAAGTAATATGTATTTAGCTCAGCCTAGTATCTGTCTTCACCAAAACTAGATGACGTTTACATGAATACCTGGATAAAAGCGCAGAGTTACATTTACAACACTCAGAGGTCAGTGGGGTTACCATGACGTCTTAAAGCAGGAATTTTTTAATGTCATTCCAGTGTGGGAAAGAGACAGAGCTATACAGGATGTCTAGCGCCACACAGTGGGCTGAAAATCGACTTTCATAGACATATAATACTTTTTTCCCAAATGTCCACTTTTATGACTTGAAAATGTTTTGGGAGACTAAATCCATGCCTAAAAATATCAACATTATGGAATAGCCTTGCAAACAAAGCAAAAAAAAAATCTTTAAAAATTACTATGGAGCTGGCATGAAAAAGTGTTATACCTCCGCCATCGTTCAACTGGCCCTAACTCCCTTGCTGGTGATTAAACCTTGAATTATTTAGAATTTATTGACATACTCCCCGAAGCGGCCACTGGCTCGACCTTTTTTTAAAAAATCACTTTCAATTTAATATTTTCAAAAAATATTTTTAATCAAATGTTTAACTTAATTTAATGTTAAAATCTACACGGACTACTTAAACGATGCACCCGACCACTACTTTGTATTAACACGCCACATGATCATAAAAAATAAGGTCTAAAGACCTAATAATGTAACGATCCTAATTATGGTAATTATTTTATGAGTTTAAGACGTAATATTGTTATTCATATCTATTCTATAAGTTACTTAATGAGGGTAGTGAGTAACCTAATTTACTGATCACACTAATTTAATTTCTAAGTACACAGTGGGAAAGGCTTGAGGTAATTATAATGAAATAATTTATATATTTAAATGAGCAATTCTAATTAAAAAAGTATATACGAAATAAAGGTAAAAAAACAAAAGAAGAATAGAATAGACTTAATTACAAATATTCACAAAAATAAAGGAAAAAAAAGAACTAACTAAACCTATTCTGAATCACTATCTGAGTCTAACTCAGAGTCGAAGTCTAACTGAGAAACGTCCCTAAACTCGAATTCAGGTTCTTGAAGTTTTAACAATGTCAACGTTTCCTCAAAGAAAGTTTTCTTTTTTTTTTGCGTCCAAAATGGGTCTTGTTGATGAAACAAGTGGATCTGACGAAAGAAGAAGGAAATTAAAAATATCCTCATTAGAACTCACTTTACTCTTTTTACGGGAGTGGTGTTCCCTGAATCTTCTAAAATCCTTGTTCCGGGCTTACGATGCCTCTTCCGAAAGATTCCCAATTGGGACAATTGCGTTGGAAGCAATGATATCAGCTCCGTGAAGAAGAACTTTGTGGACTGTTGCAGACATATACACTCTTTTGCAAAAAAAACGGGCACCTAAGGCAATTTACGTTCTAAGGTCGATTTGAGTTAATTAAATAAAATTTATTTCTTTGACGTAGTCTGTATACTTATAATCGTGTAAATTAATGCGCATGAAGTGAATTCGGACAATTAAAAGAAAAAAAAACGATTGATACTTTAAAACCGATGTACACACCCAAACAATAAGAAGTGGTCGGCAATAAAGACAAGATTTTTTTTTTTACTTTTTTTAATTAAATAAAGTTACAAATGTAAAGACGAGTGTGACCTCCTCTTGCCAAAATCACAGCTTGAATCCTTCTGGGCATGCTTTCCACGATGTTTTTATTAAAGTTTTGAGGAATACGTTCCCACTCTTCTGCAATGACTCTTTTTAGCTCCCTGATGTTTTGTGGAGCAGGTTGCACTGATCTTACCCGTCTCTTTAGAACATCCCAGACATGCGCAATTGGATTGAGGTCAGGACTTCGAGCTGGCCAATCTAAACGACGGATCCCAACTTCTTGGATGTACGCTTCCACGTCGCCAGAACGGTGCGGGCGAGCATTGTCGTCCATAAAAATGGAATCTTCCCCAAGTGCAGTCAATGTGGGTTGTGCATATGGAATTAGGACTTCCATTAAGTACCGGTGTGCATTTAATGTTCCATTTTCTATGAAAACTAACTCCGTACGCTCCGTCGAATTAATTGCTGCCCAAAACATAACGGAGCCTCCGCCATAAGGAGTGATTTCTTCGAAACACACTTCCGCACAGCGTTCCCGTGGTCTTCGCAGCACTCGCCGGCGTCGGTCCTCTCCACACAAAGAGATTCTAGCTTCATCAGAAAACAATACTTTATTCCCGTCCTCCAGAGTCCATGAAGCACAGTTTCGAGCAAACTGAAGTCGAGCAACACGGTGCTCACGGAGTAATTTAGGGCCCCGAGCTGGGCGGTAACTCATGATATTGGCAGCCAAAAGCCTCCTCCTGATCGTCCACAAGCTAACTTCTACTCCTCTTACTTCTTCAAGGCTCTTCTTCAGGTCCACACATGACGCCTTACGATTTCGCAACGCCTGACTCACCAAAAAGCGGTCATCTGTTGGTTCTGTGCATCGTTTTCTTCCCGAACCGGGTCTTCTTTTGACCGAACCGGTCTCTTGATACCGTTGCCAAGTCCTCTGGACAGTTGAACGACTCACATTTAGCCGCTGCGACACGTAAGTTTGCGAACAACCTTCTTCAAGTAGGGCTATAATTTTACCGGCACACTCATATCAAAAAGTGGTATTTAATGTAAAAAGAAAGATTAAATTGTTTAATTTGTAGAAAATATCCAAAAAAAAATTTAAAATATCGTAATCAGTTAAAAATTGTTTCAGCAATTCGCGCCATTAGTAAAGCAATTTTAGAATAATCCACAATAATCATAATTTTTCTTTTATTAATTTCAAATTTTAAATTTGGAACGTAAAGAATCATGCCAGGATGCTTCAAATAACATGCCAATACATCGTCAAATTAATAAAACCTATTTATTGTTCTTCTTCATTGAAGTAGAGAAAAAAATCTAAAGTGCCCGTTTTTTGCGCAAAAGAGTTTAGTACCAGTTATATAATCCCACGTATCTCTCTCAGCAGTCTTGTACGCATAGTCTTTGAATTTTTCAATGTTTACATGTTCTCCTGACGTTATAGTTTGTAAAATTAGAGCAAATCTTCGGATTATTTCTTCATCTAACCCTGTGATAGCAGCGGTTTTTTCTGGAAATTCAAAGAATCTTCTGGCCGTGTTGCCATCGTTGGTAGTTCCATGACCCTGCTTCACCATGTCAATTAGCAAACCGAATTCTGTTTTGAAGCGATCTTGAATTAATTTCTTCCTTGCGTCTTTTTTATCTTGATCAGCTTTTCCTTTAACAGCCCATTTTTTAATATCCAATCTGTAGGATATGTGTAAAAGACATTCCATCATATTAATACGCGCATGAAGTGTAGAAATCCCAAACTCCATCATGTCAGCCGATGTTGCCAGTTTTGACACTGCTTCCAAATTGTTTAGCTCAGACGGTTTCGCTAGGCATATGTGGCAAGAAGCGTTCGATCTAGCTGCTGAAAGGTATGTGCATATCTTGGCATCGATCATCATCATCAAGGGTTTGTGGCTAATTGTATTGCTGTTGCACTCAGTTGATCGGAGAGCAGATATTTCATCCTTCATTATCTGTTCTTCTGCCTTCACTTTCTTTAATAAAAGTAAACTGCACCGGACGACAAAACAATGCAGAGCAAGGTTTCGGGTTTTGCCATACTGTATTTTCTTGACATGTCAGTTTTAATGGCACCAATGATGTCATAAAAATACTGGAGTCATCTTGAATAGAATCCAGTTTTTGTTTATATTTACTCTGGCTAGATGCTCCATCAAAACCCCATTTAGAAATTAAAATCAGTTCTTTTTGCTTTAAATCTTCTGGTAAAGATTTAAATATTCTATTCACTGTTAGGTCCAAGAGAGCCTGCAGAGAAATTCTGGCTGAGCTATCTGTAACCGTGATGGAATTTTCGGGTTCAGGTGGATAACACTCTTTTTTTGCTTGTTGCACCCTGTAATAGGAAGGATATAAGTTTCTAATACCTTCTCGAATTGCTGATTCTCTCAAAGTTATATATTGCCATTTTGATAATTTAAGAGATAGCATTAATCCAAGCGACTTTAGGGGTGTAAAGGTTTCCTTGCCAGCCGGTTTTTTTTATCAAGTCTTGGAATCTGCTTCTGGATTTTTCAATAAGTATTCAATTACAGAAGCAATATTGTCTCTTCCATCTTCCTTCAACTTGGTACAAGCTGCATAAACAACTTCACCGCAATCACTGCTCAAATAATCACCACTTCGTCTCTTCTTTTGCTTCGTTCCCAACTCTTCAAAAGGTTTTCTAGGGAGTTTCCGTTTGGTCATAGTACCAACTGATGACGTTGATGGCTCTTCTTCCTCATGAGCTACAGATGTTGAAGCTTCCTGAACATTTTCTTTGATGCAGCTAGTCGACATTTTTCTCAAGCCAGTTTCCATATTCCTTTCGGAATAACTTCATTTTTCGGCTTGCAGAATGCCAACGCTTCTCTACTGCTCTCGTAAATTTCCGGCAAAATTCTTTAAACGTCACACGATCTTCCTCAGATAAACTACATCTCAATCGAGATAACACTGTGTCAAATAAAAACTGATAATCGGTTTTTTTTGGCTGAACCTTTTAAAATAACGAACATATCAAGATTTGTTACGATGCTTTCCATGTTTACGGTGATGTTATTACTGTTTGTACTTTCAATGCGTAAGGCGAAATGAATTGATTTTATTTTGAGTTCTCCTATTTATTGCAACGACGTTATTTAGTGTAATCATTAAACTAATTTACTTACTACCCTCATTAGCTAACTCATAAAATAATGACCATAATTAGGATCGTTACATTATTAGGTTAAAGATTTTTTTGCGTTGTTTGCAATGCTATTCCATAATGTTGATATTTTTAGGCATGGATTTAGTCTCTTAAAACATTTTCAAGTCATAAAAATGGACATTTGGGAAAAAAGTATTATATGTCTATTAAAGTCGATTTTCAGCCCACTGTGCGCCATCTCTTTCCCACACTGGAATAGAACTAAAACATTCCTGCATTAAGACGTCTTGGTAGGCCACCAGCTCAGCACCGAAAATTGTAAATGCATCATTACGATCATATTTCGGTATTCATTTCGTTGTTACTTAGTGTCAGTGAAAACGTACTTAAATGTGGAATTTTTCTACCCTCGTTGGCATATTCTTATTTGATGCCCATCACTTGCTTCGTCTGGCAAGTGATCATAAATTAGTAAAAATACCAACAAAAAAAAAAGTTTTTGATGTAGTATTGACAATTTTTAGGTTATTTATGTTATAAGTAGAGATCGGATATTCGGGCGCATATTTACCTAAAGTTTGAGGTTGACTAGGATGGAGTGCGCGTCATTACGTGAAAAGTCCCAGTTTATTTCAATGAATAGTATTTTTTTTTTCATTTTAGTGTCTGACAGGGCATAATTCGTTTGAATTATCAAACGAATTATGCCCTGTCATATTTACCATTTTGTCCTAATCAATATTTCAGCAGCAACATTTGAGTTCAAATATTTGTAGTAATTTTAACTTGTTCTGTTCAACAAATTTCTGGCCTGGTTTTATATAGATTATAAATATTCGTTATAGGTACTTGTGAGTTCTACTTTTAATAAACACAAAAAAATATGATATTCCGCGATCCCGGGATAAAAATTGGCATTTTAAGAATCTGCTTCCATACTTTTCCAGCCTTTGCGGGGAAAAAACGTACTTTAGGTAAATATGCGCCCGAATATCCGATCTCTAGTTATAAGTGTTACCAACGTAACAATATTCAAATGACACGGGTCGTTACCTCCGTTGTCTGTTAAAATAAACATAACCCTAAAATAACAGAGCAAAGATAAATGGAGTACTTACTGTGCTCATGTTAGCTGGGTCGGACACAATCAAAGCATAAAACAACTGCAGGTACAAGGATCTTTTAGCGCGAAACCAAAATCGCAACTACCGCCGTCATTTTTATTTTTACAATTTCCACAGACAATATCACCGATCTTAACACGCATTTTCATCTGTCAATGTCATTCAGGCGCCAAAAGATTCTTGCATTACTGTGTGTTTTTAGACCGGACAAAAAGATAAGAACTTTAATGAAAACCTAACAGAACCAGGTCTTAACCGGCGGCTCACCTACCGCCGTCACCTCATGTCATATAGCGCCCGCGATGCCAAACTTGGCCAAATCGGGTACGTCAATATCGTCCAAATCCTGCATCGAAACATAACCAGTACCATCCGCTTTTATCGGGATATAACCGGTTGAATCCGGTTTGTAACCGGTTCCATCCGATTTTATCGGGACATAATCTTCGGTGCCGTCATTTAGGTCAATAATTGGTTCTTTTTTTTCAAATTCGCTGCAGATTTTGGCTTCGTTTAATAGTTTTAAGGATTCTTCAAGTAAGTGAGTGCGATGTTCAGGAGTATGCCCGCTGGTTGATGGGGTCTTATCCGAGGACTTACGGTGGTGGAGCGAGTTGGTTGCCGAGCCCATGTAGGGGGGAGGTTGCGGACGGTTGTAGTTGCCCGCTAGGTTGCTCGTTGATTTGGGGCTGTAGGGACGCGCTAGGCTGTTGTTAGGGCTGGAAAAGAAGGTTTTGGTTGGTTTGATGTTCCATACTCAAGACTCATCCCCTGCCTAGCCTTTTTGTAACTATGTTGTGGTCGATTCCCAGTCTAACCAGATGCAGCTGAATACCGGTAAAGAGCGAAGACGTATCATGAAATCTTTGCTCAAATCTATGTCTAATTGTCAGCAGGCGAAATTTTGCTCTTTCTTACCAAATCCAAGACCTTGCGCAAGACTTTGTTTCTCATAAAATCATACTCTAACTGATCAGTGATCACCTAGACGTAGGTTACCTTTCGTTGTAGCGGTCAATGGCAACCTATATTTTACTACTGTACTTTTCATTATACCTATGTAGATGCATAAGCTGGTACTAACCTGACGCCAAGGCTCTTGGTACTGGTGTTGTCAGCTACTTGAGTCTGCTCAGTGTTGCCAGTGCCGTAACGGCACATTTCCACCTTTGATTTGTGCGCCCTTAAATATCAAGTATTTTAGTTAAATACATTACTATTTAATTAAGATACCGAGTATTAGCATTTTAGAAGGAAGCAAAAAGAGAATGTTAGAAGGTAAGTAGTTTCTGCCTTCCAGGATCATGGGAGAAAGGAATGAGGTTATGTGTGTATGTCATATTAGCATTATTTTGCTAGTTTAGTTTATCAGTTGGTAATTTTGGGGTTAATTTTTTTAGTAGTAAGTAGATAAGTATTTTTTCAGAATGCATGACGTCACCAAAAATTTTAATAATAATATTTCGAACCTATTAGGTTTTCTATAGTCGAAGAATAAATCGAATATATGATCCATAAAATATTCTGATTCCGGGTCTCGTCTGAAATAATAACAAAACATAAATAAGGAAATAAAGAAGAAAACTGTAGATTGGTAGAATGGAACAGTACCTACCCGAATTAAGATTAACGAACGAACGAATTAAAATTAAAGGTACAACGGTACGACGTCAATCGAAGACAACAACTGTTCAGATCGATCGCCAAAGTTCGTTCATGGATCTGCAAAAACTAAACACAAACTAAAAGTATATTTAACTAAGTTCAAGGTATACTTACACAGTAGCATGCAGCGCACAAACGGCGGCGGTGAGACCGGTGACACAGAGTAGCATGAGAGTCAGAGGGACCAGGACTGCCGCCGTCAGGAGTTTGCCGTAACTGCGAGTTGGAAGGGAATCCTGAAAGAGCGACATAACATGCTTATAAGCACTATGAACATTAAAAGAAGATACAGTAGTTACAAAAAAAACTTTCTCAAAGAATTGTCATCATCATAGACAACACCAAGTTTCTAGAAAAAACGGAACCCTTTTAAGATCACTCTCGAGTCTATCTGTCAACTAGTATTTGTTTTTGGATAAATCCACCACTTTATTCCGAACCACTGGAACTTTTGAAAGCCAAAACCAACAGTGGTAGTCCTACCAGACATCAAAGCTCTAGAAGTCCGGGAGAAACAATATTGGCATAAAATAAATATCAACGTTGCTGACCAGATCTAATGAAATCAGACAAAAGATAATAATGAATACGAATTTAACACACATTTTTTTTATTCCTTTATTTCCACAAGAACAATTTTTCACTGACCTTATTAGGAGCAGTCCAAGCATCCCTGGTATCTAACGCCTTGAAGGATTTGGCTGATTTGCTGGTGTTAGGCACCTCTGTCAAGTACTCTAGGTGTTGAGTCGAACGCTCTTTGTAGATGGTGTTGTACTGGAAATAGGGGGAAAGATTTAACGTAATCTTGAAAGACTATAATGGAGGCAAAAGCGGTAAATCTGAAAAAAATACAATATGGGCGACCAATGTAAAGTTTACCAGTTCAAAACTGAAGTTTTGTTAGACTAGCATCCTCAACTCAATACTTATACTGATCTACAGTTAGCATTTATGTGCATTAGAGGTGGAGGAACGAGGTTTTAAGTTCCTCGATTGGAAAAGAAAAATCCTCCGGCATGGCTATTGAAAGACCGACCTCACGGATAATCTTGATTGCAAGTTACAGGATTTTGTGACGCATTTATAGAAGGGTGCTATTAACTTACCAGCTCAAAGCTACACCAGTCCAGCGTCAACCCAGCATCTCTGAAGAGTCTCTCGACAGTAGTCCTTTTATACTCGCGAGGACAGCTTGGCAGACGAGACAGAGGGCGTACTTCTTCGCGAAGCCTCTTCAGCTCCAAGGAGAATGGCATGGTGCTGCCGAGGCGAACTACCAACCTGGAAAGAAGAAGAAAACTAAGCATTTTACTCAACACAGACATACTGTGGTTTTTTCTAAAAACTCCTCTTTAGTCCTAAAAATTTTGATTAGTAAAGCCCTTAGTGCTCTGCCATTTTTGTTATTCTGTACTGTATCCGTGTTGGTCAAAGGTTTCCCCTGAATTCTTCCAGGTGCTCTTATTTTGTCCAACTTCGAATCGATAACATTTAATATCGAAACAATAAATAATGATCCTCAAAGTACTCACCCCTCTCCATCACTAGGCTTCAAAGGCAATCGCGCTCCCAGATCGATAGCAGACGCCAGGAAGGTCGCGTACAGATCGCCACTGCTCTCCGTCCAAAGCTTCGTCCGCAAGATGTCCTTCAGACGTGTCATCCTAAAAGAAGAGACAAATATGTATGTCTTAAAGAAAGTTCATCGGATCGAATTGAAGAATAAAAATCTGAGAAATACACTAAGCCCTCGCCTGGGGTGGCGGCCATTTTCCTGAAGTACACTATTTTAGGAAAATGGCCGCGCGAAAAATGGAATTGAGAAACATTAAATGTTAACAGCCCTTCACTATATTGAAGGGGCGCATTAGCTATATTTTGTGTATCTAAGTAAAAAAGGCAGATGGAATCTACTTACTTGTGCTCGTCCAACAGATCTTCCACATTCAGGTTATCGATCTTGAGCTCGACCTCGTGGCGTGCCATCTTCTCCTTCTGCTGTATGTCCAACGTCAGTAACACCCTCCGCGTCTCATAGTCTTGTCGGTTTAGGCCTATTACTTCGAGCTGAAAGGAAAGGCAGACCTGTAGCTTTGTACACTTGACCATCTAAAAGACTTAACTCTTCAGCATTTTAAGAAAATAATCTTACAATCACTGGTCACCTCTGCACACACTAGAACATGACCATAACCTGGGATCTAGGCGACGTCCTATACTTAAGTTCTTCAGTTCTAGTGTAAATTTCTCAAATTAAAAAGCTATCAACAACATGTTGTTGGATGTCGTATACTACGAGAGAAAGGCCTCTCTCTCGATCTGTTCTGGGTCGTCTTGATCAAGTTGAGATTTTCACCGTGCCGCCCGTGCTATGCCCTCCATTTTTTGATACCATTCCAGCTAATTTCCACTCCAAGGGCTGTTATTTCTTCAAACTACTTGAATATAAGAAAAGCTATGACTTACGGTGAGAGGGCCTCGGCTGCCTCTTGGGGGTGTTCCGAAGATAAACCCCGAGTGGTGTCGGCCGCTGTATATATAGCGAAGCCACGAAGGTAGCTCCGGTTTGCCGAGCATGGACGCATGGAAGCGGTACTGTTGGTCGAATTCTGAAGAAGAAGTGGAAATGTTCAGAGTCTGGTAAATTAACACATTGTTCCTACTTCTGGCTCTCTGTGAGAGGGCCACAAAGACGTTATCGTAAGTTAGGGATATACCAGAGAAGTCATCATATTGTTCTATCCTAAATTACTTCATTATTTGCTAAATAAAGACAAAGCTCAACTCAAGGTCAAAGGTTCCTAATAGACCGTCATAAGTTCCTTCATTCGAATTCAGTAAATAACAGAAACAAAGAAATGAATCGCAGTAGGCTACATTATTACGTAACTAGTTGGACTCTAACTAGTTAAAACATGCGCCATAAGTGCAACGCCCACCAGTCATGGAAAGCTTTAGGTACAGCCGCCATTTTGTAGAAACACCAATTTTCAATCCGCGTCGCAATTTTAAACCAATACCCACCGATGACTAAACATCAAGAAGTCTTGGATATACGTACATATAATCGAATACATGTACTCGAGTCGAAAGAAAATTTAGTATAAACATGTTTGTCTTTAAACTAATTGTTACGTAATATGAGTTCCGCCACCCCCCGCAGCTTCACCCCCGCTCGGTCCCGGGCATTGCCCATTTCCTGAAGTTTGAACCGAGATAGGCACGACGCATGTCCTCAAAGTCTAGATCATGCGCCGTAGCTGCATTGGGCATCGATTGTCCCGCCATTTTGTGTTTGTGGATGTAATTTTTGTTTCAACCTACGTTGTGGCGAAAATATTAGACAAAGAATCAGCTTGCCGACGATAAAAATAAACTGAACCACTCATTTTAATGATCACAAAAACAACCAGTAAGAAGTGATCGTAAACGGCACAAATATTAAAAATTACAGACACAAAGATAACTCATAAATCGAAGCGACACCAGAAGGACAATTGATAGCGCAAATCTATCCGAGCACAACCTCATAAATGCGACTCCCATTTTCACGCAAGTAAAATCTAAGATAATAATATGTGCTCTAGTGCAACAGTTATTGATTTTACAGCATACCTATATCATTTTGATTGATAGTTTGGAGTGAGATGAGGAGTGCTCCTGTGGGCTGATCCCACGATAACGACACACACACACACACACACACACAAGAACATAACAAACACTAATCACATAAATTCAATCATACACCTAAAAATCAATATTAACATTTAGCAACAAATATCAAGCTTTGTGATCCCGTGAGCCGAATAGTGGACACATACCGCGGCGCGTGACGTAAGCCACTGAGCGGACCGGCCGGCGCTCGCGCACTCGTTCATTCGGTTCATTCGCCGGTCGGTCAGTCGATATACTGCCTCCGCCTGCGAAGCCCGCGTTGCTAACCTTACGAGTGCTTATATTCTTCCACCTTCATTTTCTATGATTGCTTTGCTCTCAGTGCTAACGCGTAATTCTGTTCCTCTACTGCTATCTTTGGCTTGTGCTTAGCTGCAATAGTGTATGGTGTGTAGAACCATTCTTCTAGAACTATCCTTGTGCCAGTGCTTGTTTAATCTCAGAACAATAAAGGACAGTCTAGTATAAACGTGATTGTGCATTATTCCAACTGGACTTGAACCCTACATCTCTGCCGACGACACGAGAGACGTGAGTACCACATACACTAAATTGGTGACCCCGAGTAGAACGCCAGAATGAACAAATCTGAAAGCGATAGCAGCGAGTCGGCCAAAACAGCGACCTCACAAGGTGGCGTCACCTTGCGTCGCCCCAAAAAAATGCGCGTTTCCACTGATACGGAACGACAATCATCCGAATATTATAGAAAATTAAATTTTAAAGTCCCAGCATTCTCACCGGACGATCCCGAGCTATGGTTCGCGCTGGTTGAGGGTCAATTTGAGAATTATGGAATTACCGAAGACTCCGCCAAATTTTACAATGTCATTGCAAACCTGGACATCGCACACGCCAAGTCAGTAAAAGACATAGTCATTAACCCGCCGGCCCAGAACCGTTACGAAAAAATAAAGACCGAGCTGATTAAGCGACTCACAGCCTCCCATGAAAAAAAAGTCCGTCAGCTTCTAACCCACGAGGAGTTAGGAGATAGAAAGCCATCCCAGTTTCTGCGGCACCTGCAAGACCTGGCAGGCCCGAGTGTGCCAGAGGAATTCCTACAGACCATCTGGAGCAACCGTCTCCCACATAGCATTCAGACCGTCGTAGCGTCCCAGTCATCACTAACCCTGGAACAGCTGGCCGAGCTGGCGGATCGTATCCAAGAGATATCGGCACCACCGAACGTGGCTGCAGCAACTGCACTCGCCACCGCACCGGGTCCCAGCAGCAACACCACCGGCGAGATCGCCGAGCTAAGGCGGATGGTGGAACACCTGGCCATCAAACTCGACGAGCACACCCGTCAGCCACGCCGAAGGGGGCGTGCAGACCAACAGCGCCGCCGTTCAACATCGCGCAGCGCGAACCGATCAACGTCGAGCTATCGGGACTATCCCATATGCTGGTATCATGACGTATTCGGACCGAGAGCACGTAAATGCCAGAAGCCATGCGATTACAAGGAGTCGGGAAACACCGCGGGCAATCATCAGTAATGGCGACAGACGATTGCCCAGCCGCACCCGGTCGCCTCTTCGTCACCGACCACAGCACAAGTACTACATTTTTGGTCGACACAGGGAGCGATTTATGTGTCTATCCCCGAACACAGTTACGAGAGCAACGAACACCTACCAACTTCCAGCTCACCGCGGCCAACGGTACTACCATCAGCACATATGGCTACGCGCACCTCAACTTGAACTTCGGACTCCGGCGTAATTATCCATGGCGATTTGTTGTAGCAGACGTAACCAAACCCATCATAGGTGTAGATTTTTTGTGTCATTATAACTTGATCGTAGACTGTAAAAACCAAAACCTTATAGATAGCACAACTACATTATCAGCACCAGCATCACGGGCTAGCAACACAAGCAACATCCATTCAGTGAAGGTACCATCAGGCAATACACGTTACCATTTAATGCTTACACGGGAATATTCGGAAATAACACGACCAGCTGGAACACAACGCTTGATACCACACAACACACAACACCACATCCGCACTACACCCGGTCCGCCCGTCTCATGCCCTCCCAGGCGTCTAGCCCCCGATAAGCTACAAATAGCACGAGCAGAATTCGAAGCGATGCTAGCTAACGGCACAGCTAGGCCTTCCGACAGCCCATGGTCGTCCCCATTGCACCTCGCCCTGAAGAAAGACAACGGGTGGCGCCCATGTGGCGATTACAGGAAACTCAACGCTCGCACCATACCCGACATGTACCCAATCCGACATATACATGATTTCACACACAACATAGCAGGTTGCCGCATTTACAGTACTATTGATTTAGTAAAAGCGTACAACCAAATACCAGTATGCAAGGAGGACATTCCCAAGACAGCCATCACAACACCCTTTGGTATGTACGAATTCCCATTTATGACCTTTGGCCTGCGTAACGCAGGACAAACCTTCCAACGATTCGTGGACGAAATGACGCGGGGGTTGGACTTCGTCTACTGCTATTTAGATGACTTCTTAATATACAGCAGAGACGAGGAACAACACGAAGATCACCTTCGCCAGATATTTACCAGGCTCCGGGATTATGGTATGGTCATTAACGTGTCTAAGTGCGTATTCGGTGCATCCAAGGTAACTTTTTTAGGTTATCGGATATCGGAAAGCGGTACCAAGCCACTAGACGAAAAAGTACAGGCCATACGCAGCCTTCCCCCACCCAAGGATGTCAGGGCACTCAGGCGATTCCTAGGAATGGCCAACTTTTATAGGCGATTCCTACCCAAAGCCGCCAAAATTCAAGCACCCCTTAACGCCCTACTTACAGGAACAGTGAAAGGCTCCAAACCCATCAACCTAACCGGCGATGCTCTAAAGGCTTTCGAGAACACTAAAGAAAGTCTCACCAACGCTGCATTACTAGCTCATCCGAACTGCCGTGCCAAGCTAGCATTAGTGACCGACGCATCAGACATGGCTATTGGTGCGGTGCTCCAACAGTACAACAATGGAGGATGGGAGCCGCTCGCATTCTTTTCCCGCAAACTGAGCCCATGTCAGATCAAATACTCACCGTATGATCGTGAACTCTTAGCTATCTACGAAGCCATACAGTATTTTCGGCACATGCTCGAAGCAAGGCATTTCACGGTTTATACAGACCACAAACCGATCAGCTACGCTTTCCACGAGCGGAAGCACAACTGTTCCCCCAGACAATTCCGGCAGCTGGACTATATCGCACAGTTCACGACCGACATCAGACATATCTCGGGTAAAAAGAACGTCGTAGCCGATACACTATCCCGTGTAGAGGAACTAGGCACACCGGTTCACCTAGCCGATCTCAGTTCAGCCCAAGACAACGACCAGGAACTGGCTCAGTATCTTGTAGGGGACTCGTCTCTTCGTCTACAAAAGATGGATTACCCAGGGAGTCAAAAGCCCTTGTATTGTGACGTCAGTACAGCAACGCCTCGGCCCTTCGTCACAAAAATATACCGGCAGCAGGTTTTTGCTAGCCTGCACTCACTAAGTCACCCGGGGCCCGCCGCAACCGCCAAGTTAGTAGCAGAAAGATTTGTTTGGCCAGGAATGAGGAAGGACTGCAGAATGTGGGCCAGAGCTTGTTTGTCGTGTCAACGAGCAAAAGTTAGTCGACACGTGTCCGCACCATTAGGCACTTTCGACTTACCCCGCGCTCGCTTCAAGGTAGTACATATTGACCTCATAGGCCCATTACCAGTTTCTCAAGGAAACAAATACTGCCTTACAGCCATAGACCGTTTCACACGATGGCCAGAAGTCATGCCAATTCCCGATATCACAGCAGAAACCGTTGCCAAAGCATTAATCTCAGGCTGGATATCCCGATTCGGCGTGCCAGCAGATATTGTCACAGATCGCGGACGACAATTCGAGTCCGCACTGTTTCAACACCTAGCAAAAGCCACCGGCTTTAATCACAAGCGCACAACCGCATATCACCCAGCATGCAATGGACTGGTAGAACGCTTTCACAGGCAACTAAAAGGATCCATCTCATGCCACGCAGACACTAATTGGGTAGAGATCTTACCGCTAGTGCTGCTAGGTATTCGCAGCACTATAAAAGAGGACCTACAAACCTCATCCGCAGAATTGTTGTACGGGGAGCCGTTAAGACTACCAGGCGAATTCTTCAATCCCAGCGCGCCCCAAACCACAGACATCACTGATTTCACCGCACGCCTAAGCTCATTCGCTGAAAGACTAAAACCGGTACCGGCATCTCGCCACGTCAACCACAAGGTATTTGTGTTCAAAGAGCTGGCCACCGCAAAACACGTCTTCCTACGCGATGACACATCACGCGCTCCCTTCCAACCAGCCTACACAGGCCCACACATGGTGTTGGAAAAAACAGACAAGGTCTACAAATTACTGATCAAAGGAAAACCAGTGACAGTTACGATCGACCGTTTAAAACCCGCGTTCGTACTTAACAACGGAGACGACGAAGATCGTGTCGACGAAAATCCAAGACCCGCTAGTCAACCACGCATACCAACAAACCCACTTTCAGACGCACCTTACTTACTACCAGTACCTATACAAACACCACAAACTTTACCATCCGCACTACCGTCGGCTGCCGAACCCAAAACCACACGCTCTGGACGACAAGTCAGATTCCCGGATTATTATCACACCTAACCAGGACACTGGGGGGGAGTGATGTGGGCTGATCCCACGATAACGACACACACACACACACAAGAACATAACAAACACTAATCACATAAATTCAATCATACACCTAAAAATCAATATTAACATTTAGCAACAAATATCAAGCTTTGTGATCCCGTGAGCCGAATAGTGGACACATACCGCGGCGCGTGACGTAAGCCACTGAGCGGACCGGCCGGCGCTCGCGCACTCGTTCATTCGGTTCATTCGCCGGTCGGTCAGTCGATATACTGCCTCCGCCTGCGAAGCCCGCGTTGCTAACCTTACGAGTGCTTATATTCTTCCACCTTCATTTTCTATGATTGCTTTGCTCTCAGTGCTAACGCGTAATTCTGTTCCTCTACTGCTATCTTTGGCTTGTGCTTAGCTGCAATAGTGTATGGTGTGTAGAACCATTCTTCTAGAACTATCCTTGTGCCAGTGCTTGTTTAATCTCAGAACAATAAAGGACAGTCTAGTATAAACGTGATTGTGCATTATTCCAACTGGACTTGAACCCTACATCTCTGCCGACGACACGAGAGACGTGAGTACCACATACACTAAACTCCCAACTCCCAAGGGAATATGTCGATTATAGGCTTTTGATTGGCTTCTTTTAATTATTCTTAAATAACGCTCATGGGTAAAGACATTTTACCTACTTTCACGACATTTGGGCACAGGATTTTGTCAAAACGTTTGCCTGCATATTTTTTACTAGCAAGTTTGTATTCAAATTGCCTATTTCCGAAATTAGATTGGCGTTCTGCAAGGTAATATAATTTGTCCTCCACTCTTATTTTTTTTTGCTTAAATGAAAACATCGTTGGACCTATCAAGGGAAATAGCTGGCAAAAAGACCTAAACGTAAAGAAACATTTCGGCTGTTCAGAATCAAAACCTAGTAACTCATAATTTCAAAAATGTCCAGGAAAAGCCAAAAACATGTTTGCATCCTTAATCGTCTGCCCTATTTGAACCATTAGAGTTAGGGTTATGAATGTTAGACCAAAATGTGCGTAATAAAATCAGCTACACTTTTCAATTGTCTTTTACTCAAGAAGGCGTTCAGTACAGCTTAGAACCTCCTTACTATTTAATAATTTGATCAAATATACCAATTATTCAATAAGGAACCAAATCATAACACAGTAAGTATACTTACTAGGTTTTAAAATTGCGTCTGATTTGTAAACGTGATTATCTTTTAAAGTTCAAAAGATAGTATCTCCTATACTACAGAAATTAAAACACATAATACAAAATAATAAGTGAATGTATTTATTATTATTCATACAAGTACAGTTGACTACCTCACAAAACTTTTACATAAATAACGTTGATCAACTGCGACAAAAAATAATCGGAATGCGATCGAAAAATCGAATATAAATAGATGAATAAATTAACTGGATATTTTATGAAATAGTCTGTATTATTTCCAAGTAATAATTTCTTACAATATCTAAATAATTTACTCATCATTAGTTATTTGTCCATCAGATATTAAATCAATAGATCGGTCATTAATTGGTAACTGTAACCAAAACTCTCTTCGACTAATGGGCATTAGTGGTACTAGTTTAGAAACTATACCATCTTTTTTTGAAGATTTTATTCCACGTGGAATGTTATTTGATAAAGGTGGAAGCTTTGATACATCGAATTTATTAAAAAGAAAATCGAGTTCTTTGTAAGGGTCCCCAAAATCAGTCTTGTACAAAAGATTACGTGATCCTGCTGTAAACTTAGCCTCGACTAATGGACCTAGTAAAAAATTATCCAGAGGATCATCTTTTGCATTCCGACGAGCAACGCGCTTTTTCTTTGGCCATTGGTATGATTGTTGCACCTCAATCACATTAATATTTTTTCTGCAATGCGCAATCACATCTTTAAAGTCCTCGTAGTCGTAAACTCCGTTTCGCCGATTGAAGTCTCTTTCGATGTTACCATGAACACCGTCCGCTGACATATGGGTGTGCCCCTTCGTAAGATATTTAAATGTAATAGTTTCAACATCAAAAGACTGACAGTTTACTATAGTAACAAGAGCTGTGAATAAAAACCAATTTTTATTTTGGCCCGCACAGTTGTCACACCACAGTATTAAATGTTTAACATTTCTCTCGCTACGAAGAAACGCAACTAAAGCGTCGACTATGTTATTGGCGTCTCTACTGCAGAAGAAACTAGGTAAGTTTCTTCTGCATTTTTCATAGCATTAAAAATGAGTTTGGACCGGTAAAACTCAAACTCAAAGCATTTATTTCAATTTGACCATTACAGGCACTTTTGAATGTCAAAACACAAAAAATAAACTAAGCTACAGTCCCTGTCACAGGGCATAATAACTTGTGAAAGTACTGTAGTTGCCCATTCGAAAGCGTAGATCCTATGGAGAAGAATGGGCAAGAAACTCCATGGACACTCTTTTAAATCAATATGTTTTTACAAAATCTTGGTAACATCATTCATGTCGAGATTATACATACATGTGAGAACGATGTAGAAAGACGTGCGAGTAAGAGCGTCCAGAGTAAAAAGATAAAATCAACAATTCAAAAATACAATAATCCATGGCAGCTGCGAGATGACCAGTCACAACTGACAGCGCCCGTTCACGAACATGACGCATGGATCAGCCATCATTCAACTCAACCATTTTGGAGGGAACTAAACGACCCGACACACGCGCCACCATCAGCGAGACATTTGAGTGAGCATGACATTTCTCAACCGCCATGGCAAATTCGAGTCAGTAAAAGATGTAAATGGTAGCTTTATCGTACATAGAACTCACACATGTGCTATGCAATTACATAATACTAAGAGACTGAATCTATACAATGCAAAGATATGTTTACAATCTTCTGCAGCTTCCACAATAACTTCACAAAGTAATCAATTAGTTTGCCCCTATGGTTGTGGAGCAGGACCAGCATTGAGCCAAGCATTTTTATCATCAATGTAATCTCCCAACTTATAGTATGCTTGCCTACATAGTGTGCGTTTTATACAAGATTTAAATTTCGTCTCATTCAGTTGTAGAATGCCGGGAGGAATTTTATTGTAACTTTTTAAACAGTACCCCATGAAAGATGAGTCTACTTTAGCTAGCCTGAAACCTGGCTGAACTAGATGGTCCCTGGTTCTAGTATTATAGTGGTGTCTGTCGCCTCTTTTACTAAATAAATGCAGATTTTTCCTAACGTACATGATGTTTTCATAGATGTATTGGCAAGGTACTGTCATGATGTTAATTTCCTTAAACAGTTCTCTTAGAGAATCGCGCCTACATAGATTATATATGGCTCTGATGGCTCTTTTCTGCAGAATAAATATAGACTCGATGTCTGCAGCCCGTCCCCATAGTAAAATACCGTAAGACATAATACTATGAAAATAACTAAAATAGACTAGCCTCGCGGTATCTACATCAGTAAATTGACGGATTTTCCTAACAGCATATGCTGCTGAACTCAGCCGTCCTGCAAGAGATGTTAAATGAGGACCCCATTGTAGAAAACTGTTGACGTCTCATTTTAAACAATATTGAACACTGTGTAAAAAGTTTTTGCGCCCGCGTAAACTGACTTACTGGAACGAATGACCGACGAACGAATGAATGGCACAATTTCAAAACAAAGTAACAGTGAGTATCAAAATTAAAACCTAGTAACCTGACTGACTTACTAGGTTTATGAAATTGTTTTCTGAGTTACTACGTAATGAATTTGTTATTTTAGGGAAACTAGACATGGATTACAAATTAGCTTGACTTGCTCAATATTTTTTTAAATTTATCTTATGAAAATGGCTGTTTTAAGCACCTGGTCACAAGGACCTATACCTAGTAAGTCAGAAAATTGAATAAAACGAATTTCCCAAAAATCTGAGATACTAGGTTATGAATTTGAACAGCCGATTTGTATCTGGCTATGGGAAATTAATTAGAGTAATTTTACCTACCATAACTTCAGCTAAAAAGACACAATCACCTTGTGTCCGTGGATTCCAATTAAATAGCTTGCGTTAGTATAACATAATTATGACAATTTGCATGAAAACATTTAAATAGAAAACAAAAATATGATAATGTTTATTTTAAGACATTTTACGGGGTACCTGGATTCTTAGGCACCCTTGCACTGCGAGCGTCTCTTGACTGGGATGCAGGAAACGATCTACGCGACCACGTGCGTGGCTTCGCGCCCCGCGCTCCACCACGTGGCACGATGCAAATAAATGTGCAAAGGAAAAGTACCAGAACTAAGCACCAAGAGCATAAATCGAGTCTACTATAATTACAATTCGTCAACACTGAAATTATTCAACTTGTTTTAAATTTTTTAGTTCTCTGTGGGTAAAGTTTTTTTGCAGGGTTCAAACTATGAAACGCGCGCGTTGGTTTAAGGAAAATGTGTTAGTTTTTTTGCGGTAGTAAAAGTATTCAGATGCTCATATTTAGTTTTACAATTAATATTTTAGTTTGAGATTGATTCTACTGTACGCTATAATTTATTACGTACTTAATAATTCTGTGGCTCTAGGCAGGAAAAATTACAACTTTTTTTTTAATCCGGAGTCTCTAGGGGGCAGCTGCTGTCCCCTGCTTCCCTCCCCCCTGGCGACGCCCATGATGAGTGGTAGCTTGCACCGCTTGACTTCACCTTGACCCCGTAACTTGTCAAATTCAAAAGTGCGAGCCAAACCTACTATGCCACGTATCGTCTTGTCATTAAACTCTACGAATTCGGCTTGTGGTATTCTCCCGGTTTAAGTTGATCTGCTGGTAGCACTGGCCATACGAATTTTCTGACGACCCCTAATAATAAAAGTCTGTCTTTTATTATTAGGGGTTGGGGGTTGATTAACCGGTTATTACAATCAACTTTTGAAAAACTAAGTTACTATCAAACTTTTTATTAAATGCTACTCAATGAGACTTGTCTAGGGGGACAAAGCGCCGGACAACTGTCCCTGGATGGACCCCAACAGTAGGAGCATCTTCAGTTCCTCGAAGCTCCCTAGCTCAAATGTTTGCATTCCATCCAGGATAGGTCAGGTTAGTAGAGTAACTTTTTAATGCAGAAAGTAATCAGATTCAAGAGAATGAAAGACCGAGCGGGGCAAGCATGATAATCCTTGCACCACTCCTCAGGAAAATAGTTTTTTTTTTTTGTTAATTCTTCCAGAAATGTGTAGACAAGTCTGTTAAGCGAAACAGAATAGAAAAAGTACAGGATAGATGCGCGATCAAAGCGAGCCCGAAAATTATTATATTCTTTGTATAGATTTGGGGGGGGGGGGTCAACGCTATAAATAAAATAAAATAAAATAAAATCATTTTATTTCAAGTAACACAGACTCATAATAGAAATATTACACACAAACAGTCACATTACATATATATATGTATGTGCTATGTCTGTATGTTTTTCAGACTGTATTAGTTTCCCTACTACTCTACTGGAGGAGGAAGATAGCGTCATTGGGAGTGACGAGGGTAAGGAGCCTCGGTTTCGAGAAGAACATCGCCATACTCTGATCGTGGTTGACATCAATTCTCCACTTCCGGAATCAAGCGCCTAAGACGGAAGTTTCCTCCTTCCTTGTGAGAGGTAAATCGAAAAACACTAAAACACGTAATAATTTATTCAATTGTGTACTGAGTAGTACTGAGTAGTACTGAGTAGTACTGAGTTTCGAGCTGATTCGATCACGCAGTAAAATTTTTCCACCCCTTTGAGGGGTTGAAATATTAGGTATAATAGCTATAATGGCAAATATTTGGTATTATTTCCTTAAATTGGTATTGTTACCAAGTCTCAAGTAAATTGTATCACGCTTTTAGATTTTTCATAAAAACTTTAAAACTCTGTCGTTTACTTCCTGCATGGATTTGGGGGTTGTAACCTAGCCAGGTTTATTCCATTCATTACAAGGCATCTATTGGTATGTAGCTTGTTCGTACCGATTACTGCGTTTAAAATGCCACCATCTCGTTTGTTGAGTTGTGTTATTAGTGAGCGAATAGATATTAAATATTACTGTTCTATATTTTTGTAATCAGCCTAACAAGTTCTAGACGATGATTATAAAATAAACTGAAATTTCAAAAAAAATATGATTTATGGTTTTTATTCCTAAACCATAGCCCTAATATTATTTTTTCAATTTTAACCTGGCCTATATTACCCGGGATAACTCAAAGATTTTAACGATACCATATACATCGAAATCGGTTTAGGCGTTTAGAAGTTATGGTGGAATAAAGAAACTCACGTATACATGAACCCTGAAAACATAACACTCCTTATTTGGGCAGTCGTGTAATAAGTGAACACGTTCATCATTAAAATAATCAGGGCCATCTTATCCACTGGGCACGTGCTCAGGGCCCTACGATCCAAGGGGGCCCACATGTTCCTGTAACTGTCAAAGATAGAGGGCGTTAAAAAAAAAAACCTAAACTTAATTTATACAAGGCAGAACAGCAGGATCCTAAAATTTTAGAGCTCGCTCCGCTCGCTTTTGCATCTAGATTTTCGGCATAACTCAATAGTAAATACATTAAAAAGGAGTTTTTTTGAGGCGGCAAACTTTAAATTGAAACAAAATACAGAATAAAGTTTTTAACAACCTTGTTATTTGACTGATAGTTTAGTGCCATTTAATGTTTGTTTGCCATGAAGGAGCTTATGAAAGGAAACCTTCCTTTGGCACTCAAGCGAAAATCATGGATAGCCTTCTTCCCATTTTGATTTTAGTAATCATGTCTCTGTACTGCTCACCGTCGACTGCAGCGTTCTGACCATCATCATTTATGAAAATTTGACGAAATCAGAAACAAGTGAGCACTTGGAAGCCAACATTCAACGCATTATTGCCGAAACACATCCTGGTCCAGATGTTCGCTCCATCCGCGGTGGCCACATGGCCGAAACCATATTCATACATTCATCGCATTAAATTATGCGTAAAATAAAGCCAAGTTCATGGATATCAAAAAATATTTTTCTGTCACTGTTTTAAGCTTTCACTGTTGACAACATGTTGCTGTTGTTCATAGCGCTTGCCATGGCGTCGAAATATCGGGAGCTCAAAATAAACTTTAATCATGGAAGACATCCCATAAGTGACAGTGAAAGTTTATATTTTTCTGTGTTTTATTTCAAATTAAAGTTCTCCCTCGCTAAAAAAACAACTTGTGTCTGTATGAACTGTCACAAGAAAACCTAATACCTATCTGAGGCGGGGTTCAAAAAAATTCGGGCTGGCTTCGCTCGTTGCATCTTACAAGGGCCCCATTATTCCCAAGTACCCAGGGCCTCCAATTGGACGCAACACGCCAAGAGTTTCACCACACCCCCGCGGCTTCACCCCCGCTCGCTCCCGGGCAGCGCCCGAAGCCTGAGCCGAGATAGACAAAACGCATGCCTAAAAGCCTAGGGCATGCGCCGTAGATGCAATGATCATCGATCGTTCCGCCATTTTGAGTTTGTGAACGCCATTTTCGTTTCAACCCACGTTGTTGCGAAAGTGATAGATAAAGAATCCATACTCAGTATTTAAGATTTTAATAAAATATTTTATCTAAACACGATTTTTTACTTTATTATTAAATTGGCCTATTCTTCACCTTAATCTTGTCCTGAGAACGGAGATGAGGTCGACGATGGAACGCGATTCTTTTCTATGAATAAATTTATGGAGATTTTTGGGGGGAAGCCTGTGCACAGGTGTGGGAGAATACGGGCTAAAAAAAGAAAATGTTAACATTTTTAACGAAATTAATTTTTACAGTAAAAATCAGCAGAAAAATACACAGAAATTAACGTCAAAAGAACATTGCCCAAGATTCAAATAAAATACAACTACGATCCAAAAACGATGATCGAGAGAAGGAAAGGGTCATCATCATCATCATCAGCCTACAGCAGTCCACTGCTGGACATATGCCTCCTCAATCGCACGCCACTCAACTCGATTTTGGGCAACTCTTATCCAGTTGCTACCAGCCAGCCTGCGAAGATCGTCGCTCCACCGCGCCTGAGGGCGTCCCACCTTACGCTTGCCGATTCGCTGTCTCTACTCAAGAACACGCCAAGAAAAAGGTTTAAAAAACATATTTATATTCGACTAACCATACCTGCGACGACTCAGCTTGCCGACGATAAAGGTACACTGATCCACTCATATCAATAACCACAAAAACAACCAGAAAAAAGTGATCGTAAAAGACACAAAGATTAACCGGTAAAGACACAAATGTAGCTCATAAATCGACGCGACACTAGAAGGACAATTGATAGCGCAACAAGTATGTCCCAGCACAAACTCATAAATGCGACCCCCGTTTTCACGCAGGTAATCTAGGGCATGCGCTCTAGTGCAACAGTTATTGATTTCACAGCATACCTATATCATTTTGATAGATAGTTTGCAGTGGGATGAGGAAGTTCGCCCAACTCCATAGGGTATATGGCAAACAAAGGCTTTTGATTGACTTGATTTTAATTTTTCTTCATAACACTCAATAGATCATGGATAAAGATTTTTTTTTCCTACTCTTCCTTTATATTTAGTACAGAACGTTTTAAAACGTTTGCCTACATATTTTTTAAACGTAAATCTATATCCAAATTGCCTATTTCCGAAACGGAATTGGCGTACCGCAAGGTAATATACTTTGTCCGTTGCTAAATTAAAGCATCCGAAGTTCGGAACTTGATAAGGAAAAGTTACTGATGAAAACAGACTTGGGTGTAAATAAACTGATGTGAAGTCATGTTTCACAGTATGATTTCATAATTTTTTTTCCCCAAAACTATAATTAATGTTTTCAGAACTCGTAATACAATACTGTAATAACAACTTAGTTTTGCACTTTGAAAATAAAAGAATTAGCTTAACACAGCTTTTTAGATCACTACCGACGCAGGTAGTCGACGACGATACTCCCCGAGTTTATTTTCCGTTTAACCAAAAACACGCAACATGAAATAGTCGATTGTCAAATAAGATATGGAATAAAAAATGAAACAAGTTAGTATGTAATTGTTTCTATGGTCCACTACAAAGTATAATAGGTGTAAAAGTTCTCTTAACGAAGCCAAAAGGTAGACCATACCTGGGAACCTTCTAATTGCTGAGATATTAGGGTCAAAGTTCCAACTTTTTCATTTTTTAAATTAAATTTTTAATGTTATAATTTTAAATACCTCCACGACCCCCGTACTATTAATGCATCCATCAACACAATGTTTTGAGTGCGTTACATTGACTCTACGGTAAGTGATTTTTCACCCTAAAAAAGAAAGTTGTTTAGGTACCAGTAATAATTTTTGCGTATTGTTACTTAGTTTGATGTACCGAATGTTTGGTTGACGACAGCGAGGAGGGTCCGTTTCCTCCTTAAATTTGAAGAAATAATTTCTGAACTACTTGCATGTTTTCTATTGGCGGAACCCGAAAGGTTTAATAACTTAAGTACTTAAATTTAACACAATAATCGGCTATATCCGAACTTAATCACATTTTCTTTTAATAATTTTTGTTTGAATGAAAATTGTTAAAAGAAAATGTGTTTATTAATGAATTGGGAAGTTTTACTGAGCGCGTTTCGGATTGTAAGGCATCGTTTACAGAGCGAGCGTTTTACGACAGGGTGCGGTAAACGGAGACAAAAGTCCCAATGTGCGAACCTCCGCGTCCGGCGCCCATCCACGTGGACCGGGGCAGTGCAAACGACGCCATAAGCTCCGCCACTTGCAAATTAAAAGTACAAAACCTAAGCACAGAGAGAGCATAAATCAAGACCACTTGAATAATTCATAGCTGTTATCCAAAATAACTTTAAACGAAATTACCTTTGAAAAATATCCGACGTGTTTAGTTCCTGCTCAGTCTATGGATATTCTCTCTATCCGGAAGTATAAATAAACTTAAGTGTGCAAGATGGATCAGTTTTAACAAAACAAAATAATAAAAAAGGCTAGGTACCTAGTATATCCCTATCATAAACACAATTGCAGCATAAGTCCGACATTTTGAAAGCATGGACCGCGTCCCGGGTAATATCTCGATTAATATACGAGTAACCAATACATTGATGTGCAGCGAATATTTAATTGGAAAAACAAACCCATGAGCAATTTATTCTAATAACAACCATATAAAATCGAAATAAAAAAAAACTCTATGAAACCGCTTGCCTTACTATCTGTCCGATATTAGCTTTAGAATGTCTGAATCTAGATAAAGTTGATCTTTTTCCAATTATCACTAAACTAAGCACAGTATAAGACATTTAATTAATATCTATGACGACGTACAGATGAACGATGCAATATAAATCTCCATCAAAACATCCGCCATCTTGAACGCGCCCTTCTTCGGCGTCCCTACATTTAATCAAGCCATAATAAACCATAAATTCTCACCTTTATCGCCTTTTCACCTCCCCTCCACACAACACTAAAATTTACTACATTTTGGCAAACGAAAACAGAAGAAAGTCAACTTAATTACAAAGACAGTTTATAAAAAAATATAATGATGTCTCGCGTTCGGTTTCGCGGTCCGTTTCGCGTCAATCAATAGCAATAAATCACAATATGGATGCCCTAGACACCCCTTCCACTCAGGTAAACTAGGACATGCGCCGTATGCATTTGGTATTGATCCAGACTTCCACCATTTTAATGGACCTCTAATTGCGATGTTAAATTATTCACAATTTCATAGCTGTTAGATAACATTATGGAAATCGTAATGTACCTCCTGAATGAAACTAAAAGCCGTTGTTGATTGTATCTTCAGACAGCAATCTGTCCAACTAATAAAGTATTCGTTATGCGAGTCTTAAGTTCCGAGTATTAAATGATTTGTAGCGCCTACTTAGTTTTGGCCAGTTCATGAACATGAAAAGTTGAAAACCATAATATATGTTAAACAAATTAATCTAATACAAAGCGACTCAGAAGTCGTAAGTTATCGGAAATTGATGGATTTTAACCTTCAAGAATAAAATATTATGTCCATAAGACCTGTATTAAAACTAAAACTCTGAACACTGAAAATATCTTAAGAAAACCGAATTGAAATTGTTAAATGCCAACACCAACCTGAGTGCGAGCGTGAGTTGCAGTCTGTGGCGTGCTGACGCCTCGTTACATGGTATTCATTACCTACCTAAATCTAAAAATCTAAATAAAAACTATAAAACACTTACCAGGCTCAGCAGGCCGCCTCGCGAACACACTACCACAACTAAAGCTCTACATTTTGACTACTTTTCGACCAATAACTATCAAAAGAAACGAATAAAATAATTATTTATTTCGTCGCGAGCAAAGGTGTGCAATGTCGAATATGAGTAATGGCCAAATGGGCGATTGAGATACATTGCAATGGACAGGACACAGGACATGCGCGAAGTTGCAACGGAAGCTAGTTGGCCCAACACAACATAGAACCTTCTGGAACCAATTTTATGAAAAGAAATATTGGACCATTATGTTGGGCCAACATTCACTTCTTGTTGGTCAGAATGGAAGTTTCCCAAAAGCTCTATTGGAGCCAATATTCGCACAAACTTTAAACCAATACAACAGATTCGCCAACATGGTCACGTGGGCGATGCAAACTGTTGCTTTCAAATCTCGACCTTTTGATGAAGGTTGATAAAATCACTTTTTATGTGCCGGACAGCGCAAATAATAATAACAAACAAATGACCCTCCTCTCAAAGTCTACACTGAAGTTAGCTCTTTTCGAGAGCACTGGACCAACCTGTAATGATGAATAAGATTTTTTGAGATTGCAAATTGTATAGAACACGAAACAGTTTTGTCCAGGCCCAGTGGTCACGTGAAACTACGCTCCTAGTAACTGATACAACGTTTTTTTTTTAGAAATACAATGTAAAATACTAATTAATAAAAAACAATTATTGCCTAACTCATCAAAGAAACATCTTGACTCAAGACCCGACAAATCTCAACTGGCGCCCAGCGTGGGACCAGTCGACGCGGGCGGTATGGAAGCAAAACCATACAAAAAACATCTATATTTAACTCCCGGGAAACCTTCCAGAGAGGCAATTTCCTGACGATTATATAAAGGTGACTTTTATTCACCCTTGGAGTTTTTTCCCTAGCTACAAAAATAATAATTGTGTAGGCTGTGTTTGGGTTCCTTATTAAAAATGTAGGTATATAAATCTTCGAATGATGACAGTGATTCGTAAATAGAAAAATTATTAATTCGGATATCAATCAATCAATCAAATTGTAAGTGATTGATAATTTTTTAGCTGAATGTCCTATAAAACGAACTGAATGTTCTATGAATCTATAAAAAGGATCTATATAAAGGAACTAGCTTTTGCTCGCGGCTTCGCTCACGTTATGTACGGGAATTAACCCATAGGAACATTTTAAATGTAGCCTATGACACTCTGAGATAATGTAGGTTTTCATGCCGTTCGACTCCTAGTTCATGTAAGGATAATTTCAATAAAAAAAAATCAGAGTAGCAGACGTTGGTAAATTTTTATCAAATATTTATTACTTTCAAGGTGTATGACAAAAACATTTAGTTAATTTTCGCCCACTTCTGTTGTCCAAATTATTTTTCAATAAACTTCTTCGGAAATTACATACATACTGCATTTCATACTGCAGATCTCGGCTCCATTACACCCTCGGGCGTGAATTACGTCTCGGCTGCAATAACAAAGTTTCCCCGCTTGTATCAAAATGTACTATTTCCCACACAATAAAATTACCCTTACATGAATTCGGCCCTTTATCGATTCGCATTTCCCCGTGTTATCCGACATAAAAGAAATACCCTGTCTGATTCCGTTGTGGGTTTTCATGTTTTTCCGTTTCAAAATATTTTGATGCCTTGTTGGTCTAGTACCCGCAAACGCGACTGCTGAGCTGGGTTCTATTCCCAGGTCGGTCAAAGCGTTATTGGGTGTTTCCATCAGGAATTCCTAAGTAGCAGCCACGGAGTCTGGACTTGTGTTCGGATTTTGGAAATAGGCTAACCCCTTACTACATGGAACTCAAACATAACTGTGGAAATGTGCGTGTACTATTGCGTACAGTAGGTACACCTCTGCCTAAACCTTCGGGGATTACAGTCGTGATGTTATGTTACAAATATTTATTTCCATAGGGATCGCACCTATAGCCCGTTGAAGCCAATATCGTAGCTGTCTACACCAATGCCATACCAGTATCCATGGAGTTTCTTGCCCATTCTTTTCTATAGAGATTTACGTTTTGGAATGGGGAACTAGTCCTTTCGCAGTTAATATTGTGCCTGTGGCTGGACTGTGGTTTCATCTTTATATTTTTGACAGTTTAAAAATTTACGTTTGTAAGTTTGGGTGTAGCCAGGTTGAGGGTAATCTTCGGAACTAAGTACTGATCCAATTCCGAAAATTCTATAAATGATAGCTATCGGAACTGCGTTTCCTAGGCTATATTTAAAACGAAACGTTTCCGTGAGATAACTTCCGATCATAACGGAAGCCGGGTGCAAGATTTAGTTTGAACTATATGTATTTCAAATGCTTTAGTTTTTTTTTTGTAAAAATGATACTTATAGCGACAACATCATAAAAAATTCCCGGTGCCTTTGATTCAATGTCACCGAGGGACTTGTAGCTGAGTAATAAAAGCACGACGTGTCGTTGTTCAAGGTTAAGCAACGGTTGCCGAGGTCGGACCTTGAATATGTGACCGCTTATTATCCCATGGGACCCCTTTCATGCGTGCGAGTCGCTCTCCGTACATGCGCTAACTCACATTCAACTAACGCACAGCACCAACACCGCATTAGGTACGGTCAGGTGCGTGCCCACTTCATCTCGTGCCACTTGCGTGAGGCTCGTGTGCAGCGGGCTTAGAATGCTAGCTGGAGGGACGCACCTTTAGGACACACATTCAAGGGTATCTCGCTACGGCTAATGGGTAGCGTCCGTCGTCCGTGGTGGGACTGGTGAGTGGTCCGTGCGATACCAAGACGCACCATTAGGACACACATTCAAGGGTATCTCGCTACGGCTAATGGGTAGCGTCCGTCGTCCGTGGTCAGACTGGTGAGTGGTCCGTGCGATACCAAGACGCACCATTAGGATACACATTCAAGGGTCTCTCGCTACGGCTAATGGTTAGCGTCCGTCGTCCATGGTCAGACTGGTGAGTGGTCCGTGCGATACCAAGACGCACCATTAGGATACACATTCAAGGGTCTCTCGCTACGGCTAATGGTTAGCGTCCGTCGTCCGTGGTCAGACTGGTGAGTGGTCCGTGCGATACCAAGACGCACCATTAGGATACACATTCAAGGGTCTCTCGCTACGGCTAATGGTTAGCGTCCGTCGTCCGTGGTCAGACTGGTGAGTGGTCCGTGCGATACCAAGACGCACCATTAGGATACACATTCAAGGGTCTCTCGCTACGGCTAATGGTTAGCGTCCGTCGTCCGTGGTCAGACTGGTGAGTGGTCAGTGCGATACCAAGACGCACCATTAGGACACACATTCAAGGGTATCTCGCTACGGCTAATGGGTAGCGTCCGTCGTCCGTGGTCAGACTGGTGAGTGGTCCGTGCGATACCAAGACGCACCATTAGGATACACATTCAAGGGTCTCTCGCTACGGCTAATGGTTAGCGTCCGTCGTCCGTGGTCAGACTGGTGAGTGGTCCGTGCGATACCAAGACGCACCATTAGGATACACATTCAAGGGTCTCTCGCTACGGCTAATGGTTAGCGTCCGTCGTCCGTGGTCAGACTGGTGAGTGGTCCGTGCGATACCAAGACGCACCATTAGGATACACATTCAAGGGTCTCTCGCTACGGCTAATGGTTAGCGTCCGTCGTCCGTGGTCAGACTGGTGAGTGGTCCGTGTGATACCAAGACGCACCATTAGGATACACATTCAAGGGTCTCTCGCTACGGCTAATGGTTAGCGTCCGTCATCCGTGAGGAGTGGTCCGTGCGATACCAATAATAATTGTGCATGCAAACTAACCTTGATAGGTCCAGTTAAACAGATTAGGACTTATAGGTATGGCGAACATCTCCGTCTCGACTGCATGGTGCAAATGTGCCACGGTCGCCGACGCGACAGATACAGCGGCCAGCAACAATGTACATTGTATGTACATCTTGGAGGCTGAAAAGGTAATGGATTTTGTTAGTACGAAGGCATTAGTAGATAGTACAAACATGGGCTCATGGAGGTGCAATAAAAAGGAGTCCTATATCGCAGGATCTTTTCAAACAGCGGAAAAAATCGCACCCAGACAGGCGCGTTACTTATTTTAAATCATTTCATCTCCACTGCTCTCAAAAGGGTGAAGGAAAACATCGTGAGGGAAATAGCAAGTCCTTGTACCAAAAGATCTAAGGCATATGACATGCACCAACCCGCACTGGGCCGCCGTTGTGGATTGCGTTAATGTTTCTCTCATTAAAGGAGGCCAGTGGTCCAGCTGTGGAAATGTTATATGATTCCTAGTTGATTCACACACACCCACAAACTATAGGGCCTACTTAATATCGTGACCTGCGTGTCCTGTTGTTTGTTCATTACAGGACCTGATAGACGCTACTGAAGACGCCAAACTCGTGGCTCAGTTCTGGGCCGACTCAATTTAGATTGCCACCGACACGCTAAGAAGTAGTTGATTGCTATAAACATAGGCTCATAAAGGTGCAATTAAAGAGGAGTCCTACTTACTAGATCGTGGGATCAATTCAACGAGACTGCACATGACAAGGGAAAGTGCCGACCGACAAATCGTGATGAACAAGCAAGAACAACGCTGGCTAGATGTGGAAGGCGGAGAACACAGTAATATCAGGGAGGTGGAAGTTAGGACAGGCCTGTGTCCAGTAGTGGACTGCTATGATCTAGGCTACGGTCGCGAATCATATTTTGTTCAACACACAGCCAGACGCTGACCTGCAAATTGCAAAAGACGTGAGAAAATTTGAATTTCGCGGGCTACCCTGGCGTTTCGCCCTAAACTACAATGGTCTACACTCCCCACAGATACCCACCTGCCCCTCGGAGAAGGACCCTACCCTATTAACATCGGTAGCCTAGTAACTGGCCCCCTACCCTTCATTTGAAGCATACTCCAAAACAATTATCTAGCTTACTGGTCTCCGAGACCGGGATATGCGATGAATCGCGCCGTGTAGCGACCGTGTGTACCTACTTGGTCAAGTAATTTATTTAAAAAAAAAACTCTAGATCGGAGATGTAAAAGATAAATGATGAGAATGTCCTTGTCGGTTTTAAAAATACAATAATTTTGATCGTTAGTCTGGAAGGTCGCAGTGATTTTTATGTCTGGAGAGTTACAGTAGTTTATTATTATTTTTAAGGTCGTTAAGATGATGACTGTCAGACAAATGTTATCTGCTTAGTCAAGAAGACAAAACTTGGCATTAAATCATTTCTCTATACAACAGGTAAGAATAAACAAAAACTAGTTCCCAAAAGGAGATAACACGAGAGAACCGAAAAATAAAAACAGTTTTTAATTTTCTCGCTTGACTATTTTTCGCAATCTAGCTGGAATATAGTTTAAAACAATAGAACGCACATGCTTCATTTCTTTACGGTGTGCTTCACTGTTCCAAAAACGAATAAATAAAAATACCACAGTGACACCCTGAAACATCTACCTACCATTTAAGTTTTTATTATTTGTTTACCAACAAAACCATTCCTAATTAACATTTTCCACAACCTCATCCAAAGGTCAAAGCGGCATCAATACGAAAGCCCTAACATTACCGCATGAAATAAAAATTCACCCGATCGAAGAAAATTCCGCAATAAATCACACAAAAGATTTAAATTCCACTTACCTACTCTTTACCGGGTCGCCATAGCACTGATTTAAGGAATAAACCCGACCTAAATTCACGGGAATAGAAACAATAATCGATTTCTATTTTAGCCGTTTACATTGAGCGCCGACGGAACATAGTTCGCATGTGCGACGAGAAGGAACGCCCCGAAAACATACAGAGATGAATTGTGGAAAATTGCACACGCGACAAATATAATTCGAAAAAGCGCGCGAAAACTTTTGTGTCACGCTCTCGTCTCGTAATAATTACGAATAAAATATTCAGAAAAGAAACTCAAAAGAATAGGCTAGTTAACATCACTAATCAAAATAATGAGATATTTTTCCAAAAATCTTGTTTTGCATGCGATTACTTTTGTTTTTTATTTATTTCGGAAAATATGAGATCGACAGGTCCTTATACAATGATATACTGAGTACCTAAGTACCTACTTTAAACATTTTGCTGTGTAAATTATCGACGACTGCGACGCGTCGCAAGGTGACGAATTATTACAGAAGCGTGGGAATGTCTCTTATTAAAAACAACACAGGCCGTGTAAAAATAAAAATAATTTTTCTTAATTTTCGCCGTCGCAACTTACGCATTTCTTGACCTCTCGGGTTTAAATACACTCTCCCATATTTATTTACGCAAATACGGCCCTGAAAGTGGGCGTGACGTTAAACTAGCATCGACGTCATTGGTGCAACAACCGACCAAATTCAAAAGGTCTCATAGTTCAAAGGTTGCGTTCCGTTCTACGATCCTCACGCACGCAGGTCTCTCAGAAAGTCAGATTTTAATTGTTCATTCAATACTTTATCACGAAATATTAATATAAATATAATATTTGTAATTTGATTATAATTTTTATCAGTATTTCAGTTGGGATTTTTTAAAACGTTTATTGCTCTTGGACGAAAGTTGTAAACATCGTAAATTATTCGGATTGTTGCTGTTTATACGTGCAAATGTGAGCGTAAAAAATGTCATTCATTCATACAAATGTCAGAAAGGGCTGGGGCGACTCGGGTGATTTTACTACTTTGTACAAAATCTTCCGTTTTTGACGGGGAAACGTATTATTTAAACATAATAATGTAAAGAACAGTATTCTAAGTTAAGGCGTGTTCGCGCCAAATTAAAGAAACAGTGGTAAAACTTACGTTGTGTTGTAAATAACCTCGTTTGTGTTAAAGGAATTGTTTTCTATTATAAAACTCTTCAGGAACATGTTGAAGTTCAAAAAAATGGGTTCGGATAAAGTGCCACTGCTGCTTGTGACCGCCAACGTCGGATCTATTTTCGAAGATGTGAGTATTATGTATAAAATCGATGTTTTTTGCCCTAACAGTTTTCTATAGATTGGTGACAAGGAATGTAATTATGTTGTTAATTCAATTAAATTATAGCGCGCGATGCAATGGTGAGATAACTGTTCTAATTTTAAAACAATGGACTTCATGCATTCAATGCTGATTTTACAGGCAGGTTTTTATTTTTTTATTTACCCACAAGTAACTTTTGAGCACAGAGGTAAAAAAAAATTTGTGTTGTGGATTAGGTTTTTTTTTTAAAATTATTGACTGACTTTTATATACATTTCAAACTAATGAAATTTTTTAATGGATACTAATCCATTTGAAAATTTAAATTCATAATAAAATACTGCCATAGCTTCCTAAATTAATGAAGTGTTCCAATAGCCCATTGTAAGTACCTATATATTAAAATTAGCGGGACACAATTTCTTAAGAGTCAAGTGAGTCATTACCACACAACAATAGATAAACAAAATAAACATACATTTTAGGTTGACGGAGAACATTTTTCATCATGTCACATGTTAATACAACCAGATTACATGTAGCGGGCAAGATAAAACAGTATTACAATTAAAAAGATTTTGTTTTTTTTTTATTTCGTGGCTGCAACTCACTTGTATAGGTCCCTACATTCAACTCATTTTTTTCCAATTCTACTGGTGTGACATGAAGCCCGCAAGTCTGACCACCGTGCTTTCCAAGGGGTATTAATGTTACCCAGTAACTTGGTTGCGGACATCACAGGAAGGCTGTCGCTCCATGTAAAATTATTATTTATGTACTAGACTGGAAGCGAACCCAATGTAGGCGGGAAAAACAAAGTGACATGTCAAAACTCTCATGTTATGGACTGTCAATATTGATGGTTCACAAAACTGTAAGCTATTACAGAGAGAAAACATAGAAAACCTGTGTTTTTATCACAGTATGGTCATGTTATGGTCATGTCTTTTTTCAGGATATTTTTGTTGTTCAGTAAAACATGAAATAGGCAATACTTACATATAAATCTAAACAAACAAGGACAATATTTATTTTTGGTTGTTTTCCTTATTTATTCATATTTTTAAGTACATTATTAACTTCATTGAAAACATAAAGAATAAACCATGCCTATTGTTTTTGTTATCATCTACTAGTTCATGTGTAATAGACATTTAAACATTGTCTAATGCGATCAGTTTGTGAATCAACTTTGTAGTGATTAAGAAAAAAAAAACCTACAGACAAAACCATCGGTTTTTTTTTAATATAGAGTAGATGGGGCACCACATAATCATTTCTCGATCTGATAACCTAACATCGGGAATTTATAATATATTGGTCATTCAATACTCAACCTAAACAGTATAGGACAGATTTTTTATCGCAAGTTTGTTACTGGTCTCATGAAGAAAATAAGTTTGCTACAAAAAATGTATCGTTTCATTCCGTTTTTGCATTGCTTGTTTGTTTTTTAAATTCACGACATTATAATACCCGTTTACGCAATTATTTATTCATATGGCATTGCAAACAGCTCAGATAACAAAAATTGAATTGAATTTACTTACAAGGGCAGAGTTTATTCAATCCTATGAATGCCTTTTCACAATCGCGTAATAATACCTTTTTTCACCATACTAAAAGAAGTAAATTAGAAATAAAACATTCGATGACTACAATAACTGATTTTTTTTTTCGTTAGCCTGAACTGTCCCACTGCTGGGCAAAGGCCTCCCCCATTCCTTCCACTTCTCTCGATGTTGCGCTTCTTCTTGCCAATTAACGAGAAAGTCATCCAAGGCGTCCCGCCATTTCCTCTTTGGTCTGCGGCCACCCCATCTAGCTGTCTCAGGGCTCCAGTTTTGTGATATGCGGTCCCACAGCTGTACCGGCATCCGGCAGACATGGCCTGCCTAGTCCTATTTTAGTTTGGCAGCTTTATGAGCTACGTCTGCAATTTGAGTTCTAGAGCGCAGTGTGGTGTTCCTTATACGATCAATAAGATTTACGTTAAGTATGCTTCACTCCATTGCCCATTGGCAAACTTTGAGTTTGGACTTCTGGATGTTAGTCAAAGACCAAGTCTGTGCACCATATGTCAGTATGCGGAGAATACACATGTCCATTAGCTTGCGTTTTAAGGGGATGAGTAATCGCCCTTGAATAGCTCTTTCATTGACCAGTAGCTCTTCCAGGAGTTTTCCGTGCGTCTTGCAACTTCTTTGTCTTGTCTCGCCTGAAAAGAGACTACTTGGCCCAGGTAAATGTATTCATAGACATAAGTAGTGTATTTTCTCCCCATCATGAGCTCATGGTCATGAGCTTAGTCTTCGACAAGTTCATCTTTAGTCCAACCTCAAGGCTTACATTGCTTAGCTCTTGAAGCATATCTTCCACTTCCGCAGTTGATTAGGAGAAGAGGACAATGCCAACGAAGCGCAGATTTGTTAACCTCGCCTCGCCGAGACAATTACCTCTCTCTTCCCTTCTCTTCTCTCGTCGCCAACTTTCTAAACACTTCTAGGGTACTGGTAGATAGCTTTGGAGAAACCGTGTCGCCCTGTTTGACTCCCTTGAGAGTTTGAATTTTGGACCTATCCGTTCTAATTTTGTAGCTGCTGTACTGCTGGCATAAATATACTGTAAAAGGCGTATATAACTTGATTCTACATTTTGTTTAGTAAGAGCATTAAAGATGGCAGAGTGTGTGATACTATGGAATGCTTTCGAGTAGTCCACAAATGCAAGGTAAAGCGGGATGTTAAATTCAATATATTTTTTCTATAATCTGATTGATTGTATGCAAGTGGTCGGTGGTAGAAAGTCCGGGAGGCTTGCTCGGGAGGTTGTTGCTTGTCTAGTTCTCCAGCGATGCGATTTTCTATGACTTTTATAAAGATTTTATAGATATGGGAGATCAAAGTAACGGGTCTATAAATATTTGTCTGACTTGTATCACTTTTTATGCAGTAAAATTATATTTGAATGGCAGAAGTTTATGGGCGGAACACCCGAACGAAGAATATTGTTGAAAAGGTTATTTTATTAATATATAATATTTAATTTTAACAATAATCTTAAATTAATCACAATCATCATCCTCAGCTCAAATTTACCCACTGCTGGGTATAGGCCTCTTTGCTTGTACCAATCTCCACGTTCCTATGCTTACCACATCCAGGATTTACCGGCCATGGTAACAATGTCGTTTGCCCACCTCGCTCCTGGACGACCGACACTTATCTTCTTCTAAAATCACTCTGTGACAGACAATGTACCTATCTACCTAACTTCATCTTTTGCCTGCCTTTACCAATCTATCTTGTGGTCGGCTTCCAGTCGAACCGGATGCAGCTGAATACTAGTATTTTACATGGAGCGACTGCCTCTCTGACTTCCGTAACCCAGTTAGGTAACGACTGTCAAAGATTTACAAATGACAGCCGAGACAAACGGCTTAACGTGCTTTCCGAGGCACGGAAGAAATTCTGTATGTAACGGGTGATCACCCATCCACGGACCAATCTAGGCAAGCACGGCTTAACCTAAAGATCGACCCCAGCGACCTAAAGATTAACCCCCTGTTATTATTTAGCCACGAGTTCCTCATGTACAGCACTTCTGCGTCTAAAAGCATGAAATTTTGCACAACAGTTTCTTATAGTCCAACAAGAAGGAATACTTACAAGAAAGGATTTTTGAAAATTCTTCCCCTAAAAGCGTTAAATATTAGATGACAATTTGATTAAGAATGTGTAGTTGTTAAAATTACTAAACAAAAGTCTTGTTCAGTGTTTATTTATTATTTAAAGGATCAATAATATGTACCTAATAGTACGTAGAACGTAATAGTGTAGGAAGTTTCCTTGAAAATAATTTCGAAGTTACAGCCCTATTTCTGCTTAACATATACTACGCTGTCAAGAAAGTACCGGGAAACGATCAATTATACACAAAATGTTATTCATCCAAAGTTATTTTATCACCTTCAAAGTATGCTCCTTCAGAAACGATACACTTACGCCAACGAATAATCCAATCATCAAAACATTTTTAAACGCTTCTTCCGGAATTGAGTTCAGTTCTCGCCGCGAATTCTCCTTTATGTCTTCTACCGAATGAAAACGGGTGCCACGAAGTGGTAATTTGAGTTTAGGAAAAAAAAAAGAAGTTGGCTGGTGCTATATCTGGTGAATAAGGTGGTTGCTCGATGGTATTTGTTGAGTTTTTGGTCAAAAATTCGTTCACTATGATGGTCTTGTGCGACGGCGCACTATCGTGGTTCAAAATCCATGAATTTTCTTTTCAAAAAACTGGCCTTTTTCGTCGAATTTGCTCTCTTAAACGCCGCATAACGCTTATATAACATTCTTTATTTACTGTTTGACCTTCCGGCAAGAATTCCGAGTGCACAACACCGCGATAGTCAAAGAAAACGGTCAACATGATGAGGAGAAAATTCAGGTCTTTTGGGACTATCCGAGCGGCAACATGTTTAAAGAAAGAATAAACGTTTATTGGCACACGCCACAAGTACACAGTACAAAATATAAAAAAGCAAATATACTTAAAATAAAATTTAAAACTAACCAAGAAATATTGTATGACTCACAAAATAAAAAAATTGAAAAAAAAATATTATGTGTAAATATTGTTTGTGTGTGTGTTAAATATTGTGTGTTTCATACCCAAGTGATTATTTAAAATGGTACGGATCGCTTCGTGAGACAGAAAGTTCAGCGGCTATCTCTCTCTATCTTGAATGAAGATTTTCAGCCACTATTTCCTTCACTTTTACGATGTTAACTTCAGTTGAAGATGTTGATGGCCTACCAGAGCGAGGCAAATCTCCCATCACATCTCGACCGCTTTTGAACGCTTTGTACCACTCATAAGCACATGTTTTTAATAAAGTCGATTCGCTGTAAGTTTTCTGTAACATTTTCAGGGACTCCGAACACGAAATTCCATTGGCAATGCAAAATTTAAAACAAACTCTCTGTTCGATGTTTTTAACCATTATGAAATTCGCAAAACACACTGAATATGATCTAACTAAAAACAGCACTGTATTTAATTTAAATAACAGACGGAACTCAAACTGCTCGCCAAAATGGAAAACAGTTGTGCCAATCCAACAAAAAAAAAAAAAAATGATTTGGAACCATAAGCAAATCATCCATTCCCGATTCTTTTTTGCTTACAACTGGTTAGTGATATTATCTGTAGCTCTGAGGTTATTGCCTTTTTTCCTTTGCTTTTGACGTCAGTGTGACACAAACCACACGTTAATTAATATTATTTACTATTTTAAAACTCAAAGATCAGAAACAATTATTATAATAGCATAGAAAATTATCCTTAAATGACTATCAAATACGACCTTATGCAAAAATAGCATTTTTAGGGTTCCGTACCTCAAAAGGAAAAAACGGAACCCTTATAAGATCACTTTGTTGTCCGTCCGTCCGTCTGTCAAGACCGTTTTTCTCAGGAACGCGTGGAGGTATCAAACTGAAATTTCTATATGATACTTAGTTCTACTGTCCCTGGAAGCTGTAGAAAAATCAACCTTCTAAGTCAACGCAATCAAAAGATACAGCCACTTAGGCCGCAAATTTCCGCAAATTTTCGAAACTCGCACGGGAATCAAAACCTACAGGGTACTTCCCGTGAACTTAGAATCTTGAAATTTTGTACGAAGTCACGTCTTATAGTACAGATATAGGAAAAATTACGAAAACCGTAAATTTTTAGTTTCGTCATATAAAAAAAAGTTATATACCCACAGGTTTGTACGGAACCCTCGGTGCGCGAGTCCAACTCGCACTTGACCGGTTTTTTTTTAATAATTTAATTGCATTTTTAACCGACTTTTAAAAAAGGAGGAGGTCTCAATTCGGTTGTTTTTTGTGTTTTTTTACGTCATATCTTCGTCATTTATGAACCGATTTGAAAAAAATCTCTTTTATCTGAAAGGATATACATCCCGATTGGTCCCATAGAAATTTCATCAAATCGGTTCAGCGGTTTGATTTTGCAATCAAAATATCTTGAAAAAATATGTTATCCAAGTAAAAGGAATTGCGAAATTGATAGTTGACAAGGCGTGCGCTTCAGTAAGCTAGAAATAATCCAGTCTCTTACTGTCCCACTGCAGGCCAAAGGTCCCGTCTCATACAGAAGGCGTGATCATTGACCACGACGTTTCTCCAAGGCGGGTTGGCTATTTCAGACTTAAATTCAAACTGTAAATCCAGGATTCCTCACGATGTTTTCCTTCACTGATATCAGTAATGTCCAAGATAAACTTAGAAAGAAACTGATTGAAGCTAGAATTAGTACTTACAAAATTTTAAAATAAATATTTTCCATCGCACAGTATAATAAAAAAATAAAAAAGGTGCTGATGGAATAAACATAACCTCCTCCTTTTTTTAGAAGTCGGTTAATAAATTACCTAAGCATTTTGCCACCCTTAAGGCGAAGATAGATAAGCGCGAACAGCAAACTCATTTAACTTTCAAGAGTCAAAAACTTTACTCATTGAAGTGACGTAAATTGTGCTTGCTTGCGCTCTTGAAGCCCCACCCTATAATCTGAATACGTATGTTATTACATGTAGGATAAAAATTAATGAATCATCGCACTAGATAAGATTCGTCAAGTGGTCTAACAGGAACGAAATTAAACGGTACTATCTGTACGTATGTAAAATAAAATAGAGAGGTACGGTGGGGTGCTCGTGGCTAAATAATTACAGCCGCTCGGTTCGATCGAAGGTTAAGCAACGCTTGCCAAGGTCGGTCTGTGGATGGGTGACGTGACCATCTATTTCATATCGAGACCTCGTACCTCGGAAAGTATGTTAAGCCGTTGTTTCCCGCTGTCATTTGTAGATCTTTGACAGTCGTTACGAGTTGTCAGAAGCCTCAAAGTCTGACAAAGCCATACCAAGGGGTATCGTATTACCTACCCAGTAACTGGGTTGTGAAGGTCATGTAGCTCGTAAAATACTGGTATTCATATATTCTGCTGTGTACGGTTAGATTGAAAGCTGACCCCAACATAGTGTAGAAAAGGTTAGGCCATGATCCGGCAGGCTATGAAGGGCCCTTTACAGTACCGTCGTGAAACTATGACACAACGTGGTTAAATTAAAATAGAGTTTGTGACCTTATATCTATTCTCTATGATCTATTATAATCGTTTCTTGAATCTCATAAATGATTCATATAAAATGAAAGCACCTTGAACGATTGAATATTTAGGGCGCCGATTGAATGAATTCGAGGGTTCTTTAAGTCACCCTCGAATATTCAAACATTCTATTCTATTCTATAACTCTTAGTGACAATTTAAAAGGGATTTTATTTTGACTCCCGACATTAAAGGTACTTCAACTTTCGCCAGCATGAGTGAGGTTTTGGCCTACTTAAGGCATATTATGCCCAAATGAGACCAAAGTTTGAACTTTCAACCGAGTTTGTACCTCACATATACGCGGCCCGTGCTAAATCTCGGAAGGGGAAGCAAATGGGGTCAAGACCACCCCAAACTTGGCCTATTTAATAATAGACATAAAGCGACTGAAATATGGCAGGGCTCCAGATACCTGCTTAATCGACCTTCCTCTAATCTGAAGGCCGAAGCCGTACCTCAACGCATTGAATTGCATCCTGCTATAAACCAAATGGGCTGATGGTCTTAACTCTCAGAATGTGTTCATAACTGGAAAACTAGATTTGATAAACATACGCGAAAGGCGGGCGTTCTGGGGGACTGTCTCTTGTAAACTTTGACGTTCAAAAAGTGCTGATCATCAGCCTGATTTGAATAAATGATTTTTGATATGGATACAAAGACTGGGCAAATCATCAAAATGTACGGGCAGATCCTATACTCGCAAACAGAGGACCTCGGATCTTATGCCTTCACCATCCTTGGTTGGTTGGTAGAAAGTGTCTAAGGCATTGAGTCCGCCTTTGTACTTTTTGTGTGTGTGAAGTTTAAATAAATAATGCTATGCTAGGCCAACTGCTCCCAGAACACCTATTTACGTACATTTGTAAAATTTCTTGATGACGACACGTCTTTGCTCGTTCTTATGTCCAACCGCTGTACAAAGTCAATTTTGCCTTGATGACTATGTATTTCGCGAGAAAATCGTGCGAAAAAGTCCACTATCCGCCTTTATCATGAACACATACATACATAGCTCAACTGGAATTTCCAACGCAAAAAAAAACTGTAATCGGGTAATATGTAATTTGAATTGTAATAAAAGCGTGTGGGCGTCAGGATAGCAATATATTAAACAATGTATTGATAAGATAAAGCTTTATTTAATTCAACTACTGCGGTGTATATCTAAATATAGCTTGGGGCCGGGATTCGATAGCGTATTTATTTTGGCACGTTATATTATTATGAGTTGCAAAAAATGTTTTTTTTTTTCTTGTTTATATTTAGTGTTGATGGTCATCGGTTTTATTTGTGACTGGCGAGCTTATCCCGAGTATCCCTTTGGAAAGAGTGAGGTAATTTGTGTGACAATTATTCGGGAGAAATGGTAACATGATGGTAAAATAATAACTTTAGCTCTCGTGTAGGTCTAAAATTATCCCACTCCGGAGCAAACTGAACGGCATAAACATTATCCTATGTCCTATCCAGGCCATGGTGTACCTTTGTGCCAAAGTTCATAGACATCCCTTTCAGCTTTAAAGACGTGGAAAAGTAACAGACAGAGCTACTTTCGTATTCAGCACAATATCGCAAATGGAATGAACCCCCTACCAAAAAATCCTCGCCTCTAAAGTTATAAATGCAAAATTATGGCTTCCTGACTGCTTAATACGCTTTAGCGGTTGAATTACCAAAGCGATTGAAGTAATTGAGCAGAAAAGCTGATACAAATTCATGCGTGAAGACAGCTGTGGTTGTTGTGTGCCTTTACTGCCCTGCTAAGCACAAAAACGGTATCTCAGAAAAAAACGTAAATTGTACGTATTTTGATGGCATCGCAATTTAAATTAAAACCACCAATCGGGAAGTAGATCCATTCAGATAAAAGAAGAATTTTTCAAATCGGTTCATAAATGACGGAGATATGAGGTAACAAACACAAAAAAAAACATATAACCGAATTGAGAACCTCCTCCTTTTTTTTGAAGTCGGTTAATAAAAATAAAATATCATGTTAGCCGTTTCGTTTCGTCACCACTCAAGATAACCACGTCTACCCGAACGGTCATCGGTTCTGCGATCAATTTAAGGGATCCATTACTATTTTTTTTTTATTCTGTAGTAGGGGACTACTTTTGTGCTGAGAGCCTAGACAAGGGGCAATTGGATTTGAATGATTTCGTTTCGTTTTTTCTACAAAGACTGTCAACAGGATTCACATAAACATATCGGTAGCTTATGTCAGTACTTTACATTTTTTACTTTATCATGATCGTTATTGGCCAAATCTTCATGCCAAAGTGAACCAAATAAATAGTCAAAGATCAAGATCCGTCGGTGGAAATTCCAATCCACACCACATTAAGGCTTCGTGCGTTAAACACGCTAGCGATACTTACTTTGCATAATTATTCAGTAACTACTGTCGCCGCCTCATTGTTCTATAATAATGTATTGTTAATCTATTCATTATCCCCTGTCCGTTACGTCGGCTTTAAGTGATGCATTTAGGTTAATATGTGTTTGTGAACATGACGTAGACACAGTGACAACAACACATGTTGATCTAGTAAGCTAGCTTTGGTCCTCCATTTTGTCACCATTTGTGGGTCCCGAGAGAGATTAGTGAAACGCGACTATTATTGTTGTTAACAAATAAATGAATGAAAAATAAAATCATTTTAATTCAAGTATCACTGACTCATAATAAAAATATTATACTCATACAGTCGCAATACATACATAACATTAGTAATTCAATTCAATCCAATTCATAACAATTTAATTTACTCAATTAAATTACAATAAGTCTCTAAAATTCTTACTACTAACATGGTTCTTAAGTACTTACTAATAACAGATAAGGACTTGGTTTTTCGAAATAAGCTAATTGAGAAATGAGTCATACACAAAAAAAAACATAATTAAATTAACAATTTACAACAATAAAACTTAAACTTTATTAAGTATACATTTCCGTTATTTATTTATAAACCATATTCATTTTATTTTTAAATATTAATAATATTTTTTACTGCAGGCCAAGGCCTCCCTTCCCTCCTTCCATTTATCCCTATCCTTTATCGTCAGTCTATAGCATAGTCTATATACATTAATAAATCTGTAGACGTGGTGTTTCTGTACATTGAAAATATTTAGTAAAAACATTGTAGGGGTGTTAAAGGATAACAAACAAAACCCATTTCTACAATTTTTTGAATTTTTGTCTGTTTGTCTGTATGTCTGCAGTCTGTGAGTCTACGGCTTTGTTTGCTTGTTTAAGTAGCATGTAAAAATTACAAAACCAATGTGGTTAGTTTCAATGCACAAGTATTGTGCGTAACTTAGAGAAAGTATTAGTTTTTGTTTCATTGCAATCCGTGCTCTTAATCAAAAGATATATGAATTTAAAGTGTTCCAGAAGTACTATGACTTCACGTTCCCATGTAATGTACCCTGACAATGCCAAAAGAGTACGCGGTCACGTGAGCGAAGCCGCGGACACAGCTAGTACATAATATGTACCTACTCACAACCACCACCGGCGTGCATCTATGACTAGATGTGTAAACGTGGATCGCAGCAGGTAGCGTTGTATTTTCTACCTCCCACCCCCATGCGAAAAGGCGTGCGTTTATGTAGGTGTAGTAACAGAAAACCGCCAAACAGTATAAAGTTAGTTACAATGTTTAAACTGTTGCACATCCATCACTCGTCCATAATGGTTCATTTACAAATCAGCGGCAGACAACATATGTCTGGCATTATTGCTGAAATGAACCTTAGGCGAAGCCATGAGGTACATAATTATAATCCTTTATTGCTCCTCCTTTATTCTTTGGTTCAAATAAGTTCCTTGTATGAGTCGTATGCGACGCGTATGCCAAATAAACATTCTTCGCTATCTTCTTCGATCGCTATCAGCGATAAGACCGCCATTGTAACCATAAAATTAACAATTTTGTAAACCGTTCTGTATCAATTTTGGTGTACAATAAAGTATATTCTATTCTATTCTTCTTTCTTTATTTATTTAACCAGCTATCTGGACTTAGACCTCACCAAAGTTGTACCACAACACCCGGTTCTCGACAGTTCGCATCCATCCATCCTAGCCGCCGTTTTAAGGTCGTCGATCCATCTAACTGCGAGATTTCCCACGCTTCACTCACCGATTTGCGGTCCCCGCTCTGAAAGAAAATCAATACAGTGCTCTGTATCTGATGGGTTCGAGATTGGTTTTATTCGTTTAAATGAGGTTTTTATCATGAACGCGGATCCTATTTATTTTATCTGGATAGTCTTCTTGGCTTGACAGTCGTTACAGGTAATCCTTCTGACAATAAGTCTTACCAAGTGGTATCGTGTCATACAGTAACTTAGTTGTGGAGGTCAGATTGGCAGTCACTTCATATAAAATACTGGTACCAGCTGCATCCAGTTACATACACTGTAAGTCGAAAAGGCTAGGAGAAGATGGATTACTCCTTGGCCTCGAGTTCTCGACGAAAATAGCGACATCCTTTCGTACTTCGGAACCGTTAGTTTTTTTTTTACGTATACCTACTTAGTCTGAAGTATTTACGGACATAGCCCCAAGTTCAGTCAATCTTTCAAACCACAAGGTACAAGATTTATTACTGTTGTGAAGTTTGGATAACATGACAGGCAAGCATATTAGAAGCCAACTCCTTGAGCACTTATGTAGCGTTAACGCTTTTGACGTGTTTGTAATAAATAACAATAATATATTATCTGAGTGGAACAACAAGGCAAAATTTCGCGCCCCTAATACTTTGATCGAGGGAACGCCGCAGATTATCCATGCGAATATGCAATCTAATTTCGACGCGTTTGTACCTAACCGTACGCCCCGTTTACGACCTAAAGTGATGCGACCAACGTCTAGTGGCACGTGCGTGAATTACTTGGTGCCTTCGTTTGAGTACCCTCGTGTTGCGCTGATACGTGGCATGCTGTAAGCAATTTCTGTCATTCGTTTACTCCTGTCGCTCTCAACATGTTGCATAAGGTTTTGGCTTAGGATTTATAGTCGGCCACGTGACACTAACTCTCCTTGGAAATGCTTTTGTTGGTGGTTTACCCGTCACCAATCGGTTGACCCAATGTGCTTGATAGTCTGCACCGAGTCGTAAGTTGGATGGATTTTGTGACGAATGATATGAAACAGAAAGGAGTACATGATGCCGTGACGTCTGACAGGGGAGAATGGCAGAAGAAAACGTGTTGCGCCGACCCCAAGTAGAAATGGGACAAGGGCAAGAAGATGATGATGACGCTGTAGCAACACGCGTGTCGCTGAACGACAGAGTGTAACTTGTGGAGCGGCGTATGTGTAATAATTACTAATCTATACTAATATTGTAAAGCTGAAGAGTTGGTTTGCTTGTTCGGTTGAACGTGATAATCTCAGGAACTACTGGTTCGAATTGAAAAATTATTTTAGTGTCGGATAGCCCATTTATCGAGGAAGGCTCTATGCTATATGTATAACATCGCGCTGCGACCAATAGGAGCGGACCCTCAACCAAAAATGTTACGCAGACGATGTTGCGCGGGTCAGCTACTCATACTAAGTATAACAGTAAGTCGATTCAAGTTCCCACGTCACAGGGGGCGATCTTATCATGAATTAGAATCAGCTCAAAATGTACGTTAAAGTAATAACGATTAGCCACTTAGTATTCCTCTTATGTGCAACCAATTGTTGAGGGAAACATGTACCGAATTACAAAATAAATTCATTCTTAATACAGGCACGGTTCATTCATAATTCTCTTGTGAAAAGATCTACAGGGCTGATGAAATTGATGGACCGAGGCATGATTAATCATAGCCAGAGGCTTCTCAGAAAACCCTTCATTTTGGCTTTAGCGTATTCAGAGGTCAAATTCGAATGAGATGAGATATGATCACATGAATGATAATGGCTAGATTGAAAACGTTGAAATATCTTGGCGTGTGTTTGAATAAAAGTGGGCGGGCTTTCAATACGCGGGAAATGAGAAAAGCAAGGATATAGAAAGTGGGTCAGCCAATTACATACAAACTTTGATACGACCATTAATTACTATGCTGTGTTTAGATTCATAGATTGGACTGCGTCGTTAGTCTAGTGGTCGGAAGCGCGTCTGCTGAGCATGAGGTCCCGGGTCGGTCAATCTGTTATTGGGTTTTTCCATTAGGAATTTGTCAGTAGCAGCCACGGAGTCTGGATTTGTGCCCGGTTGATGGCAATAGGCTCGCCCTCTATTATATGGGACTTAAATATAACTGGCGAAATGTGGGTGTACCATTAGGTACACCTCTGCCTATCCCTCCGGGGATTACTGGCGTGATGTTATATTAGATTGATTTTCCATTTTAATGCTTATCGTATCAAACCGCAAGTTATAGCATGTTGCAATCAATTTATTATGTACGCTCGCTTTAAAATAAATGAAACTCTATTTGTAATTAAATATTCTAATGAACTACCTATATTTAGGCGTTGTTTATTTGCGATCTCTTGCATTTTTGGTACCTAACCCGCATCACGCACTTTTCCTTCGGAAACTGAGATTGCGAATGAAAGAAAAGATAAAAAAAAAAACACTTTTAACCATATCGAATCTACATCTATTACTCGTTTTACAAATCACGCGTAAAATAAAGTATATTCTAGAAACCTATCCATCTACAAAAAGATAAATCCCTTTTCACGCCGTCACGAAAATAGCTCACGCCGCCGTGGTGAAAAGATTAACCAGGCAGCAAGGTTGCTAGCGCTATTTCCAAGGGTGTGGCGGACGCACCGTACTTAAGTAGCTGGTTTTATAGGGCTGCCAAATACTGAAATGCAGACCGGGATATTTATTTTATTTTTATATTTAAAAACGCTGCCCTCTCACACTAGGATCTCCTGCACCGTGGGTGCGTTTACGAGCATTTAAACTCACACTCAAACAACCAGACCCGGAACAACTACATATAGTAGGCCATATAAATATTAGTTCCGTTCGGGAATCGAGCCTTCGACATTCAGCTAGTAATAGGAATAGCTAGCAGATAGAAATAAGGTATACGTTAAGGATAGTCAGAAATCTGGAAGTCAGACAACCAGTGTTAATAAAGGGGAGGGGAGAATTTACTCAGTATCTGGATTGTGGAGGTTGGACAGCCGCTCCATGTAAAATACTGGTATCCAGCTGCTACTGGTTGGACTGGAAGCCGACCCATTCATAGTTGGGAAATCTTACTCCTACTCCTCCGCTATTCTTTTGTGATTAATTTCTTTGCGGGATCCAAGACAGTTGAATTGTTTCTCTGGGACTTCGTCGAGCTACATTGTCTCGGCGCTTTTCTGGTGGTCGCCACTGTTGATTCTGGCTTTCGGGAGTTGCAGTGGTTTGAGAAGAGTGCGGCGGGATTGTCCCAAAAGGAAGTTGAGAAAAGCCTTCGAAAATGATGCTGAAGATGATGTGGGCATGATAGCTGGCCTCGCATAGCTTGTCCATCCTAAGCGTGAAGCAATTCGTGGTCAAATTAATGGTGAGGTGCGACGCCGGTGCGGCAACGCAGCGCAGTATCCAACTCTATACTAATATTATAAAGCCGAAGAGTTGGTTTGGTTGAACGCGCTAATCTCAGGAACTACTGGTTCGAATTGAAAAATTCTCTTAGTGTTGGATAGCCCATTTATCGAGGAAAGCTATATAACATCACGCTGCAACCAACAGGAGCGGAGCATCAACCAAAAATGTTACGCAAACGGGTCAGCTAGTTGTTTATAATATCAAAGAAGTTTAAAACGCACTACGCAGCGACGTAGTGGCGTCTTCATTGGGGGCGTTGCGACACCGCCTTGGTCGCGACGATGGCGACGCAACGCACCGGGAACGCCCGTTTGGCTTCAATGTACGGGGTCGTAACTTTGGCAGCCCTATTCTAGTCTAATCGCTCGAGAAGGCTTTCAAGCAATTTGTGCACTTAGGCAACAGTGCAATTTTCTATTGCGCCTGCTAAACAGGCCTGGAATTGCCCCACTTCAGGGCGAAAGCCTCTTTATGTGCTTACAGAAAAGGAACGAGTATTAAATCTTCAAGCTGGCTTAGGGTGGGTCATAGAAAATTATAATCCCAATTTTCTTATCGCCAACTTTTTGGTACTTGCCAGGTTTAAACCGGCACACAGTGGATCCATATTGAAAATTAGTGGACATGGGCAACAAAGTTCCAATATCGATTCGATATTTTTTTATGTGATTCTTCATGATATTCCAGACAACTTTTACTCTTGTGAAATTTCTTCTAAAGTTGATCGTTTGTCTGAAAAAAAAATAAATTATATTTTTTTGTATGGAGCGAATCACGTTTATTTTTTTTTCTTCAATTGTACGAATATGTTAGGTGTATGGCGTGAGTATATGATAGCTAGGGTCATTCTCTATCCACGAAAAAATATATCAGCGCCGGCCATCCGCGGCCGCGCGAGTAATCATTCGGTAAAAAAATAATATTTTCTATGAAATTTTTTGCCTTTTAAAATCAATTCAAGGTCATATTTTCTGTCTCACTTGGCTGTTTTCACCTTTTTAGTTAAATATATAGTTTTAATAGCACATAGGTACTCACAACTAGTAATTCTGGAAGAGGTTAAGTTATTATTGCATGTTATCGGTGGCACCTGCATTGTGATTGATATTTGTTTGTGCGCTCGGTTAAGTGCATAACAAACGAGTCACCGAAAAATAATTGTCTCTGATTGGCTGTTATTTTTTTAACTACCTGCACATTATCTATTGTTATCGGTGACACCTGCATTGTGATTGATGACTCATTTGTTTGTGCGCTCGTCTAAGCGCATAACTAATGAGTCATCGAAAAATGCTCGTCTCTGATTGGCTGAATAATTTTCAGTCATGCTAATATGTTCACTACTTGAGTAATTAACACTGACTATAAATACAAAGACATTCACTAAGTCCCTCTAGTTTCGCTCTTGTCGCTTATTTGTGAACACAGTGAAATACTTTTATTTTTATATTTACTTTAGAACTATGGCTGGATTTTGTACCAACCTAGATCTTTTTGTGAAATTAAGAAGTGGTGGTGATCTGAAAAATTATATGTTTCTATATGAAAGTATAATTTCTGTTTTGAATACCACAGTTTCTGAAGAAGACAAAAACCTAATCAAGGAGTTCTGTCGGCTTTTTTGTGTAAGCCTAAATAAAAAGTGGATAGAGTCAAGTAGAAATCAAAAAACTTTTATGAACCGTGTAAATAATCGCAAGTGGTTGGAAAAAAACATCAACTGGCCTGTTTGTGACAGTGTTGACCTGAGAAGTGAGTTGGGCTTTTCGGACACAGCCTTATCTGAGGCAGTGGATATGAATTCCCATGTTCCTAATCTTGCAGTATGTACTACGGAAGCGGGAACATCTACAGAAAAGGAGCACAGAAAACCGTTCGAAGACTTAAGTAATAAGCAAAAAAAAAGACGTTCTACTTCCATAGTAGAAGAAAATTCCGAGGAAGAGTTGCAGCACTGGTACTTAACAAAATTGAAAGACAACGGCAAAACGAATCTGGCAAAAGTGGTCGAATACCTTTCCAGTAATCCAGAAACGCTATCCGAAGTACACGAGCGACTATTCAAAAAGCAGAGCCTAAGTACTGTCTCTGAAGATAAGTGTTTAGCTCTTTACACATCACTTGCGCTCTCGAGATGGAAGTACTTAGCTCTTCGACAATTTCTGAAAGAAGAAAACTGTGCTGCCTTTCCATCTTATCCAAAGCTCGTTAATGCCAAGAAAAGATGTTATCCACCACAAGAGAGTATGGAGATTACCGAAAAAGGAGCTCAAATTAAATTGCAAGCGCTATTGGACCACACTGTGGAGAGGATTTTACTAGATGTGAATTCTGTTGATAGGTCTCAAAATGAAGAACTCAAGTTGACCTGGAAATGGGGGCTTGATGGTTCTTCGTCGCAGAGTAACTATAAACAGAAAACGTCAAACACAGCTACAGAGTTCGGTGATTCATCAGTAGTCATGATAAGCATCGTCCCTCTTCGGCTAGTGTCTGGCTCATTATCTGGGAATGAAAATATAGTTTGGGAGAACCCCACACCTTGCTCAACTCTGTACTGTCGACCAGTGAAGTTCACATTCACTTCGGAGACAGCTGATTTTATAAAGTCTGAAGAGTCGGAGATGAAAAAACAAATTGATGAACGAATATCTACTCAGTGTGGAAATATTATTGTATCACATGAATTGCATATGACCATGATTGATGGAAAAGTGGCCAATATTATTGCTGAAGTACCATCATTTGCAACGTGCCCCATTTGCTTGGCAAAACCAAGTGAGATGAATAATTTAGACTCTTTGACTTCCAGACCACTTCGTGAAGATATTTACAAACAAGGAATTTCTTCACTGCATATGAAGATTCGGTGTATGGAATGTCTTCTCCATATATCTTATAATCTGGATTTTCAACGATGGACAGCTCGAGGCGAACATAAGGCTTTGAAACAAGCTAAAAAAAAATACCACGCAACAAGAGTTTCGTGAGCAAACTGGAATGCTGATTGATATAGTCAAACAGGTATGTATTTAGTTCGTTTTATGTTTTTTGTGTATTATATCTCTATGTGTCGTATATTACAGTCTTTTTCCCCATTTCAGGGTTTTGGAACTACAAATGACGGGAATACTGCGAGGCGCTTTTTCCAAGATTACAAAACATCATCCAGAATAACAGGAATTGACGAAAATCTAATTTTCAGATTTTCCGTTATTCTACAAGCCATATCATCAGGCAAAAACATTGACTGTGAAAAATTTAGAAGATACTGTAGAGAAACAGCTGATGTATACGTGCAACACTATTCGTGGTACTACATGCCAGTTAGTGTACATAAACTTCTAATGCACGGTGCAGACATCTGTAACCACTTTGGTGTTTTGCCAATCGGTAAGTAAAAAATAAATAGAGTTTGATGTATAATTTGACTCGATTGCTTTTTGAAATTAAAATGCATGTACTTATTTCTTTTAGGTACCTTATCAGAAGAAGCTTCGGAAGCCCGTAATAAGGACTTCAGAAACGTCAGAGAGAGACACACTCGGAAAACGGACAGAATAGCAACAAACGAGGACATCCTCCATGGACTTCTAATAAGCTCTGATCCTCACATATCCTACATAAGGCCTAAAATAACGAAACAGGTTCATAGTGAGTTGTTGCCTGAAGCAATTCAGTTGTTACAGACTACCGAGCCTCCCTGTGACAGTGAGATTATGGAGGAAGAAGAATGCCTCATAGCAGAGTCCGAAAATTTGCCGGACCCACTTCTGGAATAAGAAATAAAGTGATCCAGCTATGGACTATTCCCACAAAAGCCCATCAGGGCTGGGAATATGACAAACAGCCCTTTTCAGGGCTACAATTATTTCACAATTTCCTTTCGATCATACGTACGATAACTTATACTATACTTTACATACGCTTGATTATGTAGATAATGATTATCAACGTCTTGCCCGTAAAAATTCAAACTATTTCACGTATATTTGATAAAATTAGTATACCCAGAAACTTATTACATGTTTATTTTACAATAGATAACGTGCAGGTAGTAAAAAAAATAACAGCCAATCAGAGACGACCATTTTTCGATGACTCATTAGTTATGCGCTTCTAGCCGAGCGCACAAACAAATGAGTCATCAATCACAATGCAGGTGCTACCGATAACAGTAGATAATGTGCAGGTAGTTAAAAAAATAACAACCAATCAGAGACAATTATTTTTCGGTGACTCGTTTGTTATGCATTTAGCCGAGCGCACAAACAAATAAGTCATCAATCACAATGCAGGTGCCACCGATAACATGCAATAATAACTTAACCTCTGCCAGAATTACTAGTTGTGAGTACCTATGTGCTATTAAAACTATATATTTAACTAAAAAGGTGAAAACAGCCAAGTGAGACAGAAAATATACTTTGAATTGATTTTAAAAGGCAAAAAAAATCATAGAAAATATTATTTTTTTACCGAATGATTACTCGCGCGGCCGCGGATGGCCGGCGCTGATATATTTTTTCCTGGATAGAGAATGACCCTAGCTATCATATACTCACGCCATACACCTAACATATTCGTACAATTGAAGAAAAAAAAATAAACGTGATTCGCTCCATACAAAAAAATCTAATTTATTTTTTTTCAGACAAACGATCAACTTTAGAAGAAATTTCACAAGAGTAAAAGTTGTCTGGAATATCATGAACAATCACATAAAAAAATATCGAATCGATATTGGAACTTTGTTGCCCATGTCCACTAATTTTCAATATGGATCCACTGTGCGGCATCCTCTTATCTAAAAAACTTCACAAGAGTTATGTACTTATTATAAAGAAAATTGTGACATAAGTCCTGGCGAAATGTGGGTTTACTATTTTGTACACATCTGCCTTACCCTTCGGGGATTACTGGCGTGATGTTATGTTTATGTGTGATGTTCAGAGATCGGAATAGGTAGTTTTTTTTAGTCTAAAACTTCGAGGAAGAAAGTAACATGTGGATAATACCACCCTCTTATTTAACAGCTCTGTTTCGGAATTTAAAAATCATTACGGGTTTTTTTAGGGAGGTATTTTATCTCCCTGTTAGTTACTTCCTTGAAGTTTAGGGAAATAAACTCTACCTATTCCGTTCTCTGGTGATGTTGTACCTACAGAGTACAAATACAATGGGTTGTCTTATCGCAAGTTCCGCGGCGCAACAATGAGCAACCATGTCATGTATGCCTCTGTAGTCTCCGAAAATACCATCAAAGCGATGTAATCAAATTATTAACGCCTCTTAAGTCTTGAGGTGCGTAAGTTCAAGAGTCAATTGCGTTTAATAGAACTAATTTGTACATAAGTGGCGAAAAATATCATTACAATCACCGCTGGCGTTCGGAAGGTGGATTCCATTGAGAGACGGCGAAAAACAAAGAACATCATTTATCACGATATTAATGTGCTAATTTTCGAAAGCGGGTTTGTAGCTAAGTAATAAATAGCTTTACAGGTCAATCGATCATGTTAACCTGCGCCTGCTGAGATCGATTCTTTGTTTAGTTGACCATGTTTCCAAACCGGGACTCCTGACCTCCTTGCCTCGGAAAACACGTAAAGCCGTTGGTTCTGCTTGTCATGTTTAGATCTTTCACAGTCGTTTAAAGATATGTTAATATACTTAAATCGAAATAGCGGTGGAGGTAGTTTTTTTCCCGGCTAATGTTAAATGGAAACTGTCAGTCGTTACAGCTAGTCAGTGGCCCGGAAATCTGACAACTAGTCTTACCAAGCAGTATCGTGCTACCCAGTAACTGGGTTGTGGAAGTCAGATAGGCAGTCACTCCATACAAACTACTGGCATTCAGCTGCATCTGGTAAGACTGGAAGCCGACCCCAACATAGTTGGGAAAAGGCTAGGCAGACGGTGATGTTTATTTCCTTTTTACAACGTACCAGAGTTAATTCCTAAATGACCACAAAGGTTAAGGTCTACAGTACAGACGCCAGCACATCAAGCTACAACAATCTGTCAAATTTCTTAAATAGATTTTTAACTTTATCGTTAAAGAATTAGGTTCAACGTTGATTGGAAAAAAAGTTACAGTTTCGGGTAGCTTGGTGTGATGGCGTCTGTACATAGGTACTCCTCTATCCTGTCCACGTTCAGCGACGTTCATACAATCAACAACAAAGTCCTCGTATTCATCATCGTTCTATTAAAAGCATTTTACTACCTATATTATTATCAACTGATTTATTTTAGTGTTTCAATGTCATGGGTCTGATGGAATATTTCCAACATAACAAAACTATAAAAAACGGGATATGGCTTTACGTGGTTATCAAACGAGCGACCGTTGGATTCAAGGGTTATCCACTATTTGCGTCATATCCTGTGGTTAGCATCCTATTATAATGATAAATCGTGTTGTTAATTCGCAGCAAAAAAACAAACATTTAAAACGCAATTTTGATGTTCAGACTGGTGTTTGAATGCAAATGATCATGAATCGCTTGTCTTGTGTTCTAGAATTTCTTGTACCAGGGGCTCCCAAACTTTTTCAGTTCGGGGCACACTTACAGGTTTAGCGTTTTGTCTCGGCGCGGCGACCTAGCTAGTTGTAATAGGTACAACGAGGCTAGGTAAATAGATCGGCACAAATATTAAAATATCCGCAATATGAAGCTTAGTTTTTATAATTATATATGATACACAAGAATACATCTGAAAATCCGGCTTCACATAAATAAGTTACAAAGGGAATGAGAATATGAGAATTACGTAAAAGTTTCATTTTGGACCGATATCCAAAATTCCACCAATTCGGAACACGTAGGTAAATCTTGTTTTAAGACTGCTGACGCAAGAGAGATCAATGAGACTCTTCTTGTTGCGTAGTGAATTCTGGTGGATCTTCCATGATGGAAAGGATCTTGGCTCCACGCAAATGTTTCGCCATCGTCTTCGGCAAATTATTTCGATAACCACTAAGTGAGCCTATTGCTGGTAACCGGGCAAATCATACTCAGCAGTCGTGCTTACAACCACAAGAATAAAGAGTCAAATAGTTAGTCAATCTAATATGTTTTTAACTTAATAATATGCTATCTAAAACAACAACAAACAATCAAGAACAAAACCGACATCGCAGGTAATTTGAGAGTTTGCACTAGCTGACGCGACGTTTTTCATTTGCGGAGAAGCTCGTACGGAAAAGTTCTAACAAATCTGTTTCCTCCACGAAGCAACTTAGACTGTGTTACAGGTTCGATGTAATTATAGCCTCATAGTATACTTGCTTTAGCTCGCGGCTTCGCCTGTGTGGAGTTCGGAAATTGTCTCACGGAAACGTATACAGACAGGATTCCTGTCGCATTTATAATCTAAATAGATATGGATTTTAGCTTCTTCTGTAGGTTTGATCGATGGAGTCTCTATAATAGGCAGTGAGAATTTAAAATTAAGTGCTATCAAATGGTCCACTGGTTGTTAAAAAAAGAAACATAAATGGAGATCATTAAATATCAGTCCGTCCAAAATTTGTCTGGATTTGTACCCATGGATTAAGAATAAAAAAGCTAAAAAGCTGTGTAATAATTTTGGTATACAATAAATTACATTCCATCTACATAACATCTTTCGCCTTCGTACAGTTTTTTTACTTGTGCATAAAGTTTTAATAAATAACATAACATCACGCCTGTAATCCCCGAAGGGTTAGGCAGAGGTGTACCTAATAGTAACCCCATATTTCGCCAGTTATGTTTCAGTCCCATGTAATAGGGGGCAAGCCTATTGCCATCAACCTGGCACAAGTCTAGACTCCGTGGCTGGTACTGAGAAATTCAAACCCAATAACAATTTGCCCGACCCGGGCGTCGCACCCAGGACCTCATGCACAGCATTCGCCCTTGCGACCTCTGGGCCAACAAGACAGTCACTCCATCTACCTATCTCTTATATACATCTCTCTTCCTCACAGCCCTCAGTAATGCTACCAATATGGACGTCGGAATTCCTGCAAGCCGTCTCCCGAATGGACCCGAAGTTCATCGCTCTACACCTGCAGGAGGTCGGAGGCAAGGCGTACGAGAAATCCATGCAGTACGTCCAGGACTTCGTGCAGAGGCTCTGCGACTGTCCCGAGCTGAGGCTCTTCGACAAGATCAGGATATTTCTGGACGAAGACTTCAGTTCGCCGGAGAAGTTCACTGTGAGTATTACTTTATTTTAGTGCTTTTTAAAAGAATAAGAGGTCGGGTAATAAAACTACGAGTGTGAGCTACATCGATGTTAAATGAGTGGGCTATTCTTTATCGTCTTTGCTATATAACAAAATATCAAGACTGGAATCTCCGAAAAGCTAGATAGAACTGTTTCATTTCTCTCTTTCGAAGCCAGCCACATTTCGCCTGTTATGTTTTAAGTCCCATATAGAAGAGGTTGAGCCTATTGCCACCTGGCACAAATTCAGACTCCGGATTGGTACTGAGTTGATTTACAGAATGCTTGGTTGACGGCTTCGTGAAGGGTCCGTTTACACCTTGTATAGCTAAACTACCAATGAGTGTACACCTCTGTTAATAGCGCTAAATATTTCCGCGCCCTAATGAAGGCTGCAGCTCTGCTTAGTGGAAATATATTATCTTAATGTCAGGCCAAAGGTCAAGTTATTCTAGAATCAAGACCAAAGATTTTTATAGTCTTTTTATTAAACTAGTCTAGGATTTAGTTCTGTTTTTTTTTACTGTTTATTATAAACACCTTTGCTTCATGTTTATTTATTTATGTGTCATAATCAGTGATCGGAATAGGTAGAGCTAATGTGCCTAAAGTTCAAGGAACAGAGACGAAAAGCGGAGACTTCCTTACGACTAATATTTTTTTCGGAATATTTGTTCCGAATGTCGGAACATTACTTAAGTACAACTAATAAAGTAAAACAACTATCGAATTCATTTACTGTTTCCGTTTAAAAAAAGGGCGCGATTTTTATTGTTTTAAAAATAAAGGGAATCCCTATATCTTCGTTTGAACGCCGTAAGTAAGTGCGTAAGCTAATTTAATTTTCATACCAGCTTTAATAGTTAGAACTAACAAGGTTAAAAAAACTATTTATATGTTTTCATACCATTTATTAATTTTGTACAATTATTGGAACTAAACATAAACAGAAATCAACCTCAATAATTAAGGTAATTACCAATCTTAAGACTCAGTCAGAATATTATTTCCGTTGATGTTGAAAGTTGTCCTTTAATCTGAATCGGTACAGTTTTCACCAGGAAAGGAGTTTTCTTTGTCATCGCTAGATTTATCTTCTTCCGAAGAATTAAAATAAATTATGAGCACTTTTTCCATATTATCTATCTTCAAACGATTTCTTTTTCCAGTACTGTTTTAGCATGCCTGATAGACAAAAGAATCATAGCTTCTAAGGAGCCTTACAATAGTTTTGATTTGTTCGTAATATTTAGCATAATACGAAGCTGCTTCTAGCCATGTACCCCACCTTGTTGACTGGCTCGGGTCCGCCGCGTTCTTTACCTTAATTAATAACAATAGAAAACTGACTTTTTGAGAACGTTCTCCTTGTTGTCGAAGTCGGTTAAAAAGGAAAAATATTGAATTCAATTAGTTTACTGTACTGATTAATAAATAACATTATTATTAAATGTACTTAACTGATTCCGAGACATTTCCGAGTTTCAGAAAAAAATATTCGGAAAAACAATTGTCGTAAGGAAGTCCCCACTTTTCGTTTCTGTTCCTTGAACTTTAGGTACATTAGCTATACCTATTCCGATCACTGGTCATAATAAAAACAAGATCTAGATTCTAAGCCTTATTTAGTCGTATAAATATTCCAATCATTTTGTTTCCTATTTGATGTTATTTCCACTTAATATTGACTTTAAACTAGAAAATTGATTTTGATTTCAGTAAAACCGCGGCCGTTGTCCGTCGATCGACCACTTTTCACCCTTATTTCCTTAGTAATAAGGTAGAAAACTGTTCCACCAACAAAGTTCATCTACTTACATGTTAAACCTACTAAACACTTACATTTCCAGGCCCTCGGCAACATGTACTTCGCCCACACCTCACTGACGGACCTGAAGATCTGGGACTTCGAGCTGAAAGCCTACGTGGAGGCCACTGGGAAGGAGGTGCATGCTGGCAACATTGAAAAGGTTCCAACTAAAGAAAAGGCCAAGTTCCCACAGCATTTCTTCCCGGAGGTATGTTTTTTAATCTATTTTGTTCTCGTATAGCCTAGTTAAGCAAAGTCCCATGTAAAATAGGATGAGCCTATTGCCATTAACAGGGCACAGGTCCGAAATTCAGATTGCTGCTGATAAGAGTGTTCCAATCCTTTAAACTTTTACTTCTTTAAAAAAAAAAACTATCTTTAGGAATTTTAGGCGGCCTTATCCAACAGATCGGGCAAGATTGTAAAAGTATAATGATTTGACTTAGCTGTAAGGGTGGTATCACAAAAATCAACCCCGAAACTATTCAACCTTGACAGTGTTGAGTTGGGTTAGTCACCAACTCAACACGAAAGACTGGACACACGTGTGTCCAGTTGGTGAAACTCAAAATTTGTATGTCTTATTATTATGTCATCTGGACACGCCAAGATTTTTCCGCGAGTCCACATAGTGAAACATAAATTAAATGACTTTTATGTTTTCGCCAACTGGACACACTCAGTATTTTTGCAAAAAAGGTACAGTCAGGTTAATAATCACTTTTAGTCAAATTATTCATTTGTTTTGTCGTAATCGTGTTTAGGCCTCTATTTTTTGTTCTATCTTCAAATGTGGCAAAACGATCCATAGGACTCCTTTTTCTAGAAGAGAATACGCCAACCCAGCCTAAGAACTTATCTATATTGTAAGTTCTGTGTCTAAAAACACAAATCTCACGACTGATACTCAGATTCGAAACATCTATCCAGTGGCGTGCCTAAGAGCCAACAATACGGCAAGCCCATAAGGCAAGCAGACTGTTCAGAAACCCTAACATCATGAAGAGTAGCAGGTTTTAAGGGCAAGCCAAGCTAGTAGGCTTGTATGAAAGTACCGCCACTACCTATCAGCATTCTGCATCATCAAAAATTGTTTCCGTGCTCAAATCGAAATCGCAGCTACTCGTGCAGAAAGCAATCAGCTCTAGTTGGATTATACCGGCTCCATTCGGCCTCTGACCTAATTAGCAGTAAACCGCTTTCCTTTCTGCACTGTCATGTCACTGGAAAACGAATTCGACTGCACAGTCATTTAGATCCGAAATATTTTGGACTGTGAAAGTTACATTATGTCGTTGCTTTATTAGGTTGTTGGCGTGCTGTTGACCAAAATGACAACAGCGTGTAAAATCTATAGGGTTTGTTTGTTTGTTTGGTTGGACGCGCTAATCTCAGGAACTACTGGTTCGAATTGAAAAAATATTTTAGTGTTGGATAGCCCATTTATTGAGGAAGGCTATATAACATCTCGCTGCGCCCAATAAGAGCGGAGCATCAATCGAAAATGCTACGCAGGCGAAGTTGCGCGCGTCAGCTAATTATACAAACATGGTTATACAGCCGCCTCGGATTTTCATGCGGAGCTGTGTCAATTATTTGTTTCAAATGATTTGTTCCAAATAATTATTATCATCGCTCTAGAGAGCATAAATTGTTTAGTGTTCTATTTTGTCGCACTGTAGCTCAATCCACCTCCCTAGTACGCTGCCACCGCGTATGCTGACGATGCTCAACGCGCTCGTGGAGACCAACCTTGGATTCGACTTGTTTGCTGATGAATGGAAGACGATGTTGGAATGTTTGTGTAACACAATAAGACCAACAAGTAGTTTAACCAGTAGGTACAACATATACAACATTAGTTTTAATATGATTATGCGAAACCTGAAACACGTGTCTAGTATTTTTATGTAAAGACTCTATGTACAAAATTTCAAAACTGTATCATGAAAAATCACAAAGTTATAAGCTTGTTATGTTACCTAGTTGTCCGTACAAAAACATACTCACCACGCGGCGCCCCGCTGTGCGCCTGCGCCTAATGCCTGTGTTGTGCCCGTATGATTGCGGATAGGTACGAAGTGTCGCTCGGTGTCCAACTCGTAACCTTTTTTAAATATTTTTGGGAAAAAATATAAGACGATATAAAAATTATTGGAATCGATTCAGTTACTTATTCTGAAAAAACTATATTCTGGTTTCGCATATACTAAAAATAATGTTGTATATGACGTACATACTTTTATATCTTATGTTATCGTTGTTATAAAGCAGGATATCGTCCTATTGGCCTGCCAACCCACTCACGTGAACAATAAACTATTTTTAAACGTATAAACAGGTCAATCAATATTATTTTTCCTCTCTAGTCTACAAATAGGTATCTGCCTTGTTGGTCTAGTGCTAAGCAGGAGGTCCTGGGGTCGATTCCCAGCCTAACTACCCTAACTACTATTTAGATTAACTGTTATTGGGTTATTCCATGATGAGTTTCTCAATAGCAACCACGAAGTTTAGATTTGTGCCCAGTTGATGGCAATAGGTCTATTAAATGGAAATTAAAAACTTTTTTCCAAAAAAATAATCGACTTCCAAAAAAACATAAAACAAATTAAAATAACTTTACTTTCGGAAGTCGGTGGCAAAAAATCAATAAAATAAACAATAGTTGTATCACACACAAAGCCTTGTCAACTATCAATTTCGCAATTTTACTTGGATAACATATTTTCACCAGATATTTTGATTTAAAAACCAAACTACTAAACCGATTTTGAAAAAAAATCCATGGGACCAATCGAGAAGTACTTATATTCTTTCAGACAAAAGAAGAATTTTTCAAATCGGTTTATAAATGACGAAGATATGAGGTAACAAACACACAAAAAAAAAATACAACCGAATTGAGAACCTCCTCCTTTTTTTTAAGTCGGTTAAAAATAACTAACGAAATGTGCTTGAGGCCACTAGAACAATTCGTTGAACCACTAATTAGGCACAGATAATTAATGACACCATAAACAAAATAATTACTTTTCCTACTTAGGTTGTAAATAACATAGATAAAGTGTAAAATTAGAACAACAGCTTATACGGGGTGGACGCCGACGCCAAAACAGAAAATTTTCGTCGGTTATTAGAAAAAAACCAGCTGTTTCCTACAAAAGCGTAATACCTACATGGTCAAAATGTATGGAACAGCAGTTTTTTTCTTAATAACCGACGTAAAATTTCTATTTCGGGGGGGCCCAGAATGATGTACTGAGTATGTGGTTTCCGTTTTCGGTACGGTCTCCCTTCCACCCCGTATACAATGGTAATTAAGACTTCCTTGGGGTTGCCCGATATATGTATATCTTTAAACGTTTCGTTTCAGTGCAAATGGTCGCGCAAAGGTTTCCTGCGCACGCGGTGGTGGATCCGCGGCACGGCCATCGAGTTCGTCAACATACATCTGTTCCACGACGCGTCCAACCTGCTAGCTATTGAGCCCTTTCCTTCTGTGAGTGTATTTATTTATTTAAGATATCCAACAAATACACAAACACACACACAAACACACACACACACTCACACACACAGATCTTGAGAAATAAATATGGACGACAAAAGTGTCACGTAGGTAGACTCTTTCACTTACAGGAGACCACAGCATGCATAATAGGATTTACATCTAAGCTTCATCATCATCAGCCAACAGCAGTCCACCGCTAGACGTAGGCCTCCTCAATCGCACGCCACTCAACTCGATTTTTGGCCACTCTCATCTAAGCTTACATAGTTAACATACTAATAGAAGACATTTAAAAAGTTTACAAGAAATAAAATCAAAACACATTTATTAGTATCTACTAATTGAAAATAAAATTAAAATAATTAACAAATACATAAATCTTAAAGACATTTTGTTTTATACTTTGCAAGAGATTCACAGTGTATATTATAATTGGTAGAAAGTTGAAGCAGGCTCTGGAGGGGAAGTACCCCTTTTTATTCTGTGGGGAAGTCCACATGTGTCCTCCTCTGGGGATACCATCTCCCTGGGGAGATCGGAGGGTTCCATCGGACTCCTACCGGCTAAAATCTTATGGTTCCTACTAATATCATGAGTTGGGGGCCAGGGAGATACACGTATATTCGCGCATTCCCGCCAAGGAGAAGAACCTTAAATATTATTTTTTGCTCAAATGCAACATACTATTTTTCAAAAGAAATAAGACTGTAACAGTACTTAGTACACGGTTAAAGATAGGTGTGAAGATTTGCCAAGGTATTGCGGCTTAACCTAAGTTTATCCGGCTAATCTTCAGGTTATTTTCACACCTATCTTTAGCCGCAACGTATTTAAAAAATAGTATTTCAGTAGAAACGCATATAAAGCATGTTACTAAAAGAGTGATGGATGGAGAGGGAGAGGAAGGCCAAAGAAAAGATGGATGGATTGTGTGGGGAATGATATGAAAGGGAAAGGAGTAAATGATGCCGTGACGTCTGACAGGGGAGAATGGAAGAAGAAAACGTGTTGCGCCGATTCCAAGTAGAATGGGACAACGACAGGAAGATGATGATGAGGTATTTCAGTAGAACTTACGCAGGAACTTCGAGTTTTCCTTTTTCATTCTCTCACTCACTCCTCTGTCTCTCTTTCTTTATTTCTTTCTTGTACTTAGTGTTCCAATTTGTCGTCTTCTCAGGTTTTACTAAAATAACTTACTGGTCTTGTCGGTCCACTGTAATCTGGCAAGTCTCTATTCAAAAAACTTACGTTACTGACCTTGACAGGAGTGTATGTGTTTGAGGTACCGGTATTTGTATGGAAGCATAGTAAATTCTTTAGATTCAAAGGTGACAGTTACACTAAACAAAGATAGATATCCAACAAGAATATGGATACCGTTTTGTAATACAACAATATTTTTTTTTAATAATAATAAATTAAGAAATATTTAAAAATGTAAAATAATGTGTATAGGAAATAATAATAAAAGCTCAATAATAAATAATAATATTTTTTTTTATATTTTTAAATGTTTTTTTTTTATAGGAATATTTAAAAATGTAAATAAGTAAGTAAGAAAAATAAATAAAGGAAATAATAAATAAATAAAAAGTGTTTATTTCTCACCACAAGCCAAAAAATACAAACAATATTTACACACAAGCAGTAGCCAACGATTTTTGGTTGTGGATCGCTGGTGCCTGTGGTAGGTAGTAACAATTAATGTAATAACAAGTAATGTCTATCATGTGTGCATAACTATTTTTTGATAAGTTGCCTAATATAATTTGATTCTGGATTCTTAAGTTCTCTCATTCACTCTCTACTTCTTCTAGTCTCTTCCTCTATTTTACAACTATGTGTTAATAACTCTTGCTCTTGTATCCCAGGTATACTGCCGCTCCCGCCGCCGCGCATTACGTCACACCCTGCGTCACCTACACTCTGACGTGAACGCGGCGCCCTACTTCATCTTCGGAGACTTTAACTTTAGGGCCGACACTGCGGGCGTTGTGAAGGTGAGACAAAAACTTGTATGAGTGGTGCGACAGAGACGGCACTATACGCCCTGTATACATAGATCCATCTTATATTCGCACTGAAACATTAAGCTTTGGTATCTGAACGTGGATCCGCGCAATACCGTTATACCGCCTACCGCCGGAACGTGGATCCACGACAAAACGCGTTTTTTTTAGATCGCTTTAGTTTAGTTCGCGGATCCACTACGGCCATACCAAAGGTTAAGCAGCTTTTCTGTTCGGTATGCAATGATCCTCTAATGCAGGAATGTTTTAGTTCAATAGCAGTGTCGGAAAGAGATGGCGCTAGACAGCCAGTATAGCTCTCTCTTTCCCACACTGGAATAGAACTAAAACATTCTACATTAAGACGTCATGGTAGGGCCACAGATCTATATTCCTGTCACTATCGCTATCGCACAATGTCAAACTATAAGGACAAGATATAGACGGGGTTCTTCTTTAGCTTTTTTTTTCTATCGAAGCACGAGCTAAGTAATATTTATAGATATCGGCCTATGAAAACACCTAACAATACTTTTTGATTGTTTCATTATCAATTAGCTAATAAAAGTCCAAATTTAGTCGTAGCAATATAATAAAAATAAAAATTCCATCAACACCACACTCACTAAATACATTGAGGTACGCGGTATTACTACACAAACATTTTTTCGTGCTTATCTAACTGATATATTGCCAGCTTAATTAATACCACTGCCCATTAGTGAGGATTAATGTTATCGAACATGTAAGAGCAGTGATGCGTAATACTCACAACCGACATGACGTATCCAGATTAAAACAGATATACATGGTGAAACATAATAAACGGAACACCTCCTGAGTGGTCTCTCAGACCATGAAACCGAACAATTTTTGTTCTACGAGCTCTTGAAATTCGCAAAAAAAATATAACGGACTTTGTATAGGAACTGACGCGATCAGCTGATCTACATGTATAGTAAAGTTTAAAAAAAATTGAGAATTTCCAAAAGTCATCGAACAAAAGTTGTTCAGATTTCATGGAGTGAGACAGCACACGAGAGGTCTTGCGTTTATTATGTTACACCCTGTATAAACGTGGACGAGGAGACAGGAATATGCAAGGATCGAAGCAGACAAAATTGGCGAAATTTGTGTGTACAGTCAATGCCCTGCATTTCCTGTCCCCTCTTCTGTTTTGTGAGAGATCTGCTTATAACACCTCTGCCTAATCCTTTGACAATGATGGTCTGTCTACCTCGCCTTTTCCAAACTATATTAGGGTCGGCTTCCAGTCTAACAGAATGCAGCTGAATACCAGTATTTTACTTGCAGCGACTGCCTATTTGACCTCCACAACCCAGTTAGTACTGACATCATGGTATGTGGTTATGTTTAATCTTCTTTATCGTGTGGTTAGTGCCTAGCCTGGTGTCAGAGTTTTTATGCCGCCCATGGGCCTCTGATTTGGCTTAACATGCCGTCGAAAAATATCTCTCAGGCATGCTGGTTTCCTCGCGATGTTTTCCGCAGCAAGTGATAATTATACAATTCGCACATGAATCCGATAAATCAGAGGTCTTGGGTGCGAACTCGAGACCTGTGACTTGGCAGTCCGACGGTCACACCACTAGACTATCACTGCTGCTTATGTTTAATAATACCCATCTCTTTTCCTCAACAGAAAGTAACAGAGGAACTGTCAGGCAGCAGACTGCAAAACGGCGCAAACGTGGACGCTTCCCGCTTACAATACCGATCAACCTCAGACGGAAGAGTAGTACTGACCATCGGCAAGAAGGAGTTCTCGCATATAGACCACCAGAAGATATTCAGAGAGCCCTGGGTGAGTGTAGAATTAGAATTGCTGTGTTAAGGTTAAACATTAGATTGCAGGGACTCGTCGAGGAGCTCGTGGCTAAATAATAACAGCCGCTCGGGTCGATTTTCACGCTAAGCCGCGCTTGCCTGGGTTGGTCCGTGGATGGGTGACGACCCATTACGTACCGAGTTTCCTCCGTGCCTCGGAAATCACGTTAAGCCTTTGGTCCCGGCTGTCAATTGTACATCTTTGACAGTCGTTACTGGTAGTCAGTGGCCCGAAAGTCTGACAACCAGTCTTACCAAAGTGTATCGTATTACCCAGTACTAACTGGGTTGTGGAGGTCAGATAGGCAGTCGCTCCATGTAAAATACTGGTATTCAGCTGCATCCGGTTAGACTGGAAGCCGTTGTTTGTTCATATGTTCTTTTATCTTAATACTACATTTTCTACAGCTTCAACGCTACGACCGCGAGCTGGAAGCGCTACGGCCACACTTATACGAGTTCCCAGTCAAGTTCCCCCCCTCCTACCCGTTCGAAGAAGACGTGCATCTACCCACACACTACATGAAAACTAGGTATGTGACAGCTTTTAGCACTAAATGATTTTTGATCAATGTCATTGTTATACCAACAAGAATGTAACGAAGATTTTTTAACAATATTCTGATTTAAAAGAGTGTCCATGGAGTTTCTTGCCCATTCTTCTCCATAGAGATCTACGTTTTGGAATGGGCAACTACAGTACTTTCACAGTTATTATGTCTTGTGACTGGGACTGTAGCTACATTTTATTCGTGTCTTTATTTCGAAAATTCAATAGTGCCTGTAACCTGTTGCTTACTTGAAATAAATGCTTTGATTTTGTCATTCTTTAAATATTTTGTCCTAACATTCTAGATGTCCATCTTGGTGCGACAGGATCCTACTATCGCAGTCGGCGCGCCTGTTGGTACAACATCAGGACACCGCCAGGCAAGCTGATAACAAACAACTGCACGCTTCAAGGTCAGTAATTACACAGTTATATTTTTGATGCAAGTTGTACCACTGTTAATTGACTCATTGACACAATGAAGTTTGCTGTAAGAGAACCCAATATATATAAGCTTCAATACCAATGCATTCCGTTCTTCCATCGGGAGTCCAGACGTACTGCGGGTTATCATTATCACCCATATCTACCTTGTCGATATTCCACACATTCGCACGAAGCGCTTTGCTACATCTTTTAATAGGGGTTAAAATATGAAACTGCCGTTTTTAACTTTGGATTGACATTAAACCTTCATGGTATTAGATATTCGAGTGAAACTTTTTACATTACACCTATGAAATTTTCTTTTAAAAAATGGGCAGTTTCGATTTTCGAATTTCAACTGTCAAAAATCCGAGTAATTTTTGAATACGAGTTCGGACGCGGAACTAACGCGGCAGAAACTGCTCGCAATATCAATTATTCGTTTGGGGAGGAGACTGCTAATGAACGCGTCGTGCGTTTTTGGTTTAAACGCTTTCGTAATGGAAACTTCGACTTGAAGAACAAACCACGTGGAAGACCGCCCACACAGGTGAATAACGCTGAATTGAAGGAGATGATGGAAGCTGATCCGAGGCAAGCTACCCAGGAATTAGCAGCATGGTTTAACGTTACCTTACCTACAATATTGACTCATATTTATCAAATCAATAAGATAAAAACAAAATTAAAAATAGGTGCCTCATGGTTTGACTGATCTGCAGAAAGAAACGCGTGTGGAAACTTGCGCTGCCCTGTTGAATCGGTACAGAAATTAAGGAATATTGAATCGAATTGTGACATGTGACGAAAAATTGATTCTTTACGATAACCGTAAGCGAAAAATGCAGCGGTTGACCCCAGGACAAACCCCCAAGTTGGCCCTAAACCAAAGCTTACCAATAAAAAACTGATGGTAACTGTTCGATGGTCTCTTCATGGTGTTATTCACTATAGCTTTCTCAGATCTGGTTAAGGAATATCAGCAGATGTTTACTGTGCCGAACTTCGAACAATGGTGGCGAAACTGGCAGTGAAACAGCCCCGACTCGTGAATCGATCTTCACCATTATTGCTCCATGATAACGCAAGACCTCACACTGCACGGGACACCGTTGTAACTCTACAGGAGCTGCTGTTAGAAACCATACGTCATCCTCCGTACTCGCCAGATCAACTGACTACCATTTTTTCCGTGATTTGGACAATTTTCTACGTGGTAAAAAAAAATCTTCCCAGGAGGCAGTACAAAATACTTTCACACAGTTTGTCGAAACTAGATCCCCAGAGTTCTATCGCAAAGGCATAAATGAACTTCCGATTAGATGGCATGGTTAGGCAGAGATGTACCAAATAGTACACCCACATTTCGCCAGTTATGTTTTAAGTCCCATGTAATAGGGAAATATCGTAAAATGTTGTACTTAATGGCTTACAGGAAGTCGGTGACAGATTCCACAGACAGCAGCGGTCGCGTATCATCTTCCGACAGCAGCCCGGCGCGGTCCGGATCACCCGCGCGGCAGAACACACAGGTATTTATACATGGTGGAAGGGACACCGATGCTCAAAAGCTTACCACGTATTTAGTACATCTTTCTGAAACCCCCCCTCCCCCTCCACATAGAAAACGTTCGTCGGTTATAAAAAAAAAAAACTGTTCCACACACATTTTGGCCGTGTAGGTATTGCAGTTTTGTAGGAAACAGCTGTTTTTTTTTGTTTATAACAGAACCTTTTATCTTCGGTGTCCTTTCCACCTTGAATATTACACGCCCAGCAATTATGATCAATATACGATCGCAAGCAAACAACCCCAGCATGAACGAGCAGAGGAAACGTAACGTAACTTCGGACTATTTTGAAATTGAAAATACTACTTGAATGGCCAATCTCGTTTCCAGGTTTACGCGAAAAATCTGTTAATCTCTACCTCCATTGCCCAGCGTTACCTTTCTTCCCCTCTTTATCTTTGAGAGTGAGGTCAGATAATGCAAAGCACTGAATGAACAGTAGAGAGAGAAGCATACCAGACCATTTAGATTTGTGATATGTCTATGTTAGAGACTGATGCTCAAAGACCGAAAACGCTCATTGACCGAAAAATCCAACATGAAAATTCTCAAAATTTCGTCATGGATGTCGTTTCCAGAGTTTTCGGGGGCGCTGATGACAATATTGAGGTCAAAATAAAAATCCAAGATGGTGGATGCGAAAATTCTCATAATTATGTCACGGGTGTCGTTTTCGAGGTTTTCATGTGTGCGAATAATTATATTTCTGTCGAAATGAATTAATTTCTGTTATCATGATACAATACAGAGTTTAACAGGCAAACCCAACTGTTGCCTTGAATACCTACTTCTGGACCTCATTTTAAATCGATTACTGTAAAGAAAACAGCTGTTTCATACTAAAATGATGATAATGGACTCGGTCAAAATGTATGGAACAGCTGAATTTTTTCTTAAAAATCAGAAAAAAAAGAAATATAAAAGCCATGTATTTTGATTCTTTCTCCGATTTTATGTGATAGCGTTATCTTCATTTATTACAGGGCAGTCCAGGCAAGACTTTGGAGAAGAAAAGCAGCATGGTGGAACTTGACGCTCTATCCGTTCCAGTGGGTGGCATGAATTTAAGCAGGAAGAGTATCGCAGACCCCACTAGCGTGCAACAGGCTATCAGTGCTAGGTAAGTTTCTCAATGTTTAGCAACAGTCTATACAGTGTAACATGGTATGTATTATAATAAAACCTACATTTTGCATGGTGCAACATAAAAATTCTCAAAAAAACACGAAGCAACACTATTTTATGCTCGAGTGATGTACTTTGAATCTCTCGCTGCGCTCAGCAGTCTGAGATTCTGGAATCCCGAGCGCAGCGAGGGATTATACTCGTAAGATCCTTCGCACCGCTCTCGCCTTTAAAATAGTAGTTGAAATCTCTTTCACAGTTAGCTTTCTTTGTTCATGAGGTGTTTAGGTGGCGCCACCTGCTCTCCCAGTTTTGAGTAACATTCGTCATTGTGTCCTCTCCCAGGATGTGCGAGGCGGAGGGCAGCGCGCGGCGCCGCCTCGTGCGCAACCAGTCCGAGGGCGAGCCCGCGCCGCGCCGCGAGCCCGCGCCGCGCCGCAGGCCGGCCTACGGCGTCATCGGGGACGCTACCTGTATGGGGGACCATAAGGTATGTACGTACGGCTCGTACCAGTCGGAGAACGGCGTTCATATCATACCCATATCATGGGAATGCATAAAAGAAAACTAGTCCGCCACATTTATCCGTCATAGAATGACATCACTTAGCTAACTATGGCATCGAAATCAAACATGTATGCAAAATAACAGCTAAATCGGAAATCGGGAATTGGGTCTTTAACTGTTTTTACATAGTTATAGGTGAAGCTAATAAAACCGTGGTTATAATAATGATATTTTTCATTTCGGATACATAGATCCATATTTGAGGCACAGAAACTTATAACTAAACAAAAAAAATACAATCCTCGCAGCCGTCATATGTTAGTACTGACCATAACATTTTAAGAGATAAATTCAAACAGTGCAATGATGTTTAGTCTACTTTCACAAGTCTCAATAGAACAGCAAACAGACTTGAACCCAGTCACTTTTACAAATATATATGCACTAATTTAATATTAGTATAACTAATGTTTGTATAGAACGCTACCATACTGAGCATAGGTAAAATCCAATAAATCGCAAGAGTAAATCCCAAATTCTTTCTTATTAATCCTCTCTCTTTTCTTAATAATTCTTTCAAAGAAAGAATTAATAAAGGCTGCGACATAGTGAACTACTTAACACTTACTATCTCTTCTTCCACAGCCGATCTACCTGCGCGTGATGCTCCAAAGCGACCGAGGTACCCTGGAGTGCTGCAGCGCCTTATTCCCCTGTTCACTCTGCGCCAGCGCAGCACGACTCCCCTCCACTTTATCCCTCCTCCCCTTATCTCCCTTACCCACCCTGCGTCGCTTGCCGCGTCTGCCTACAGACCCGGACCTTTACGCTAACAAAAAGATTAAGCTACCAGACATTTCTATCAGCCATCCTGATAAATTTACCGAAGAATTACGCAGAACTCGCACTGGGTCTCTCAATGAGAATATGCTTAGAATTCCAGATGTTGAAATCACAAGTGCAGATTACTGTAGTTACGATGGTGTTTACGTCAATGATGTTGATAATACGCTACTCTGTGTTAGAAGATGCGTTGATCCGTACACACCAGAGAGTATAGACTCTCATAGTCCCAACGTAGAAGCGTCTTCTGGCTCCGAAGTTTCAGTTGAAGTGACAGAAATATCGACTAGCAAATCGACTACATTAAATCGAGACCGTAGCGTATCACCGACTCAGTTAAAATCTCGACTAGATAAGTTACTAAGCAACAAAGATGAGAAGGTTAAAATTATACCGGAGTTGCAAAGGTTGAACAGTCGGGAGTCTTGTAAGTCTGAGGGCAGTAAGAAAGGAGGTTTATGCTGTTTAGCGTTGAAGTGTTACGGGTTCTGTAGGAGACGGGCGCGTAAAGTGAAGTGTGATTGTAGTGGCTTGACTAAATGTTGCACTTAAGCTTGGATTCGGAATTTTAAGAACAAACTGTATGACTTAAGTGATGAAGTTCAAATTCCATTTGCACATTAATGCAATGTAGGACCTCTTTATTGCAATAAATATAAGGTTAAGTGCCAGTGCAATGTCGATGACCTGATTCTGATGACAAAGTGCAAATTTCATTGCACATAAATACAATTTAAAACTTTTTTATTAATCAAAAATCAACTTTGTCTACATAACTCTTATGTAGATAGTTGATTGACGATGCAATGAAAATCATCTATGACTCTGATGTCATAACCGACAAAGTTGAAATTCAATTGTCCTCTTTATTACTTAAATCAACTTTAACTACGATGTAATAAAGTAGATAGTTGATTAACAATGCAGTACTAAAAATATAAGATTCTGAATTCAAGTACAGCTTGTTTATAGTCATGTGATTCGATTATTTTTGTGTGTTAGTAGATTTTTTTGACGATTATTATCTTAGAATAACTTATTTGACTGTAGAAAAACTTTGAATTTTAATGATTTTTGTAATTCATGATTTTAGTATAAAAAGACGAAGATAATAATCGTATGACAATGCATTGTTTGTGCAGTTTTTATTTACTCATTGTTATGCACTGTTTTGACATTTTTATTTTGTTTTAATTTAATAATTAATGATTAAACCTTGAAAAAGGTTGTGTTTGACCAAAAATGGTAATATCTTACCATGGACGCGCATGGTAACAATATTTAATACCGCATGCATTTTTTAACTATAACATATCAATGTCAAATTGAATCTTAATTAAGGGCGTTTTTCACCAATGAGAACGCGTTCAAGCGGTGTCAGTGTCAGTATTCTACAAGTTGTAAACAGACCCTTCAGGACGCCGTCAACCAAGCACTTTGTACATCAAAATAAGTAACTCTACGCAGAAAATATTGCTGGGAAACTACTTTTTTTTATTTATTTTAACAAACAATTACTTATAGGGCATAGATAATTAAAACTTAAAATTAACAATTATTTACATTTAATTATTAATTAATTTTATTTTTTCGGATAAAAATCACGGTTTGCGGTAGCACTCAATGTAACGCACTCAAAACATTGTGCTGAGGGATCCATTGAATAGTAAAGGACCCTGGAAGTATTCAAAGTAAAGTTAAAACATTAAAAACTTGTATTTTTTTTTAAACTTCTGTAAAATTTTGACCTTCAATAAACAACTAGAAGGTTCACAGGTGTGGTCCAGAACAAAAAAAATCGCAATGACGGGGCGAACCCTTGATTGGTGTCGAGTGCCTTTCGGCTTTGTTAAGGGTCGTTTTACATCTATTATAGCAATCAAGACACTGCCAGCTCTTGAACGCGGTTTACATGAACGCGTTCAGTTCTTCATTATTTTTTGTAATTATTTTGTAATATATCTTAAGGACAAACTATGTGCTTACTACTAGTCGATATTATTTAAATCGATATTTTTAATCGCGGACTAAACCCCCGAGTCGCCACTCTAAAAGTGTTCGATATTCGAATCCATAGAGTGATGTAGTCTTTTTTTAAGACAATTCATATCCATCATTCGGTGATTCCTAATACTTATTATTCCTAAATTCCATTATTATTAATAATTTATTGCTTCTTTTTAAAGGGGGGTAGTACTCAATACAATGCAATAAGATAGGCTAGACTTATAATATAATTTAATTGATATACTTATAAATTACTCAGATAATTTAATATAAAAATTATACCAAAAGGTTTATATAAAATCTAGTCTGTTGCTCAAGCGGTTAAAATACATAACTAAATATGTATTTCTTTTATAAAACAATTTTGTTGATCTATTCTAGCAAACAAGATCAAATTGGGAACGAAAAACTATTCATGAGAAGCACATGGTCGAATGTACAATACTCTCTGTATTTGTACGTCCTACCTTATGCTCAGAAGCATAAAGTCGTATGTACAAAACTCTCTGTATTGGTACATCCGATCTTATGCTTCTGATGTTGAGAAAAATACAAGACCCAAGAATGAGTATGAACAAGTTTTATGTGTGAAGAGTCAACTGAGAGCCTGGACGAAGTGACATTCTATCATGATGAAAGAGAAAAAAAACAAAAATGTATCTATAAATGATATTTATTTTGCAAATATATAATAAACTAGACGAGGCCGTTGTTTTGTACCTGACTACTCTGAGAAGAAACAGCCGGAATAAACTTAAATTTAAATAATAAATGTTTATCCAATAGATGCAAATCACACACAAGAGTTAAACAAACTAAAATTATGGGTCCATAGTAAGTCCGTGGTTAAAGTCTTGTGTACAAAATTTTACATACTTAGTTGAGATCTTAGAACCCCAAACTAGACAAGGTATGCCTGTATTTTGGGAGTCTTTAGATTCCTCCTAAATAACAGTGACATACTGACACTAATTTACAACTTTATGGTATATTGTTATAGGTTGGATCTTATACTTAACACTTAGTGTTTTATTAATTTACTACAAAACCTACTCAGGGGTTATGGTCTCTTTTAAGGTTCTGACATAGTCTTGATCAACTCACATGAGGATTGTGCAGATAAGTGTGTCAAATTGACACAAATACTTAATCTACCAAAGAGCTTACGAAATATCCTTTTCTTTTGTATGTCGTCGTAAAAACACGAATTGGTTTGAAAACGATTGCCTAGCTAGGCTCAAGTAAAAACATTTTTATCTTTATCAAAAATATTTGATGTATTCCAATATTTTGGTTGATAAGATTAATTAGGATAAACTAATGTCGGAATGCGTTCCTCAGAATGACAAAAAGTTCCATCGGACGTTTTTTTACCAAAACCACGTTGGGTTCCTCACAATACTTTAAATCTAGGGAGCTTCTTCATTGACCCAATAGGCATCAATCTGCCTTATTGTTCTAGAATCTTTCAACAAAATTCTATCATCACTAACTTAAAAAGTATTATAATAATTATTGGTTTATTATCATTCTAAATTAACTTAAATATAACAGTCACTATCACTTTTAGTTACCATTATTTTTTGGTTTGAAGTCACTATTTAATTTAAGACTGGTAACACTTATAAAACTTAATTATTTTTGCAGTGGCAAGACCTTACGACTTAATATTTATTGTCTAAAATATACTAGAATACTTAGGTATTAAATTATTGTGAATTATTTGTCTTTTACTAGTGAATTCTTGATTATAATTATGTGGTTAATAAGGGTAAAAAAATGTCTGCCTTAATTTGAAGAACTGGGTTATTTAGACATTAAAACAGAGCCTTTTAATTAGACAAAGTACATAATCAATGTTTTGAGTCCATCCTCTATTGGTGATACTTAAAATGATATAAATAAGTCCCGCCATAAATCGGCTCCAAGTGATGATCCTTCACACACGCGACAATTGATTTTTATTTATAAATAAATTCATTTATTTTAGATATCACAAGAACCATATTATAGGTACATTCATAGTTATCAGGGATTGAAAACATTACCCGTATAGAGATTATAATCAGGTTAATTTTTAGGGTGAGCTGAAAACCCCTATAGTAAAGGTTAAACCGAATTATTGGGTTATTTTTGCACCTACATCAAAATATGCAAGAAAATAACGGACGCCTGCGCTCTTTTTTATTCTGCTTGATAAGAAATATTTAAATGGTTAACCCAAATATTAGAAGGTTAACAAGGTTAATCAAACATATGGGTTATACGTTTAACCGGTTCACCTTTTAATCCGATTAATCAGTCTGAAAACGTAAGGTCTTTCCATTGCTAACTCAATATTAATACGTAAGACGCGTATTTATGTAAGCCACGCCCGACATGGCGGACTCGTAAAATAAACGTTCTTTGCACTGATATATAGTTTTATTTGTTTTTTTTTTTTAGTTTTGCCTATGAAATATTTTTAGCTAAGATTTTGCATGAAGCAGCGATTTGGTCAGCATTCAAATTATTTTTAACATTTTAATGAATAAAAACACTTTAAAAAGTTTCCTTGTAGGGTGATTCCAATTGTATTAAGGTTACATGTTACCATTGAAACTAAACACGATCAGGAAAACCAAACTCCGTTCACGAGGTCTCAGTTTCAATCATCATCTGCGTAGCCTTTTCCCAACTTTATTGGGGTCGGCTTCCACTTTGGATACAGCAGAATAGCTCTTAGTATCAATATCTCGTAATAATGATGACACTGACAGTACTTGAACGTGGTTTAGGTGTGCCAATTGCGTTCAGATAAAACGGTAAAAACCCACCTATTTTTTTTATATAATATCATTACATGAACTATTTTTCATATTGTAGTTCGGCAAGTTTTATTTGAATACTATTTCAGGCAGTAGCTTTAGTCTTTAATATGTATAAGCTTCTGTAAAATGCGTATATTTTGTTGTTGTGTTATTTTTCAGTAAGATGTTGTCGTTGTTCGCTTTGCTTGTAAGTATTGATTTCGTCTTTATTTAGCAATGTTTGTGTATGTTAGCTGTATTTTGTTACCATCAGAATTAACAGTAATTTGAATAGATTCCTATGATAATTAGAATTTTTTTTAATTATTCTGTGAATCACCATACCATACCATTTTATCTGGACACAGACATAATTCACTTCAAAATACTACTAGACTGAAACAAAATTCTGTTCAATTCAAAACAACCGTGCGTTTAGAACATAGACTAAAAAAAAGTAATAATTTTTTTTTACTTTCCAGGCAACTTCCGTCAGGAGTTTCATTCTGAATCGTCTCCGAAGCATATCAAGCCGGAAGACCCCGAAACGGTCACAGAAACGGTTGCCGACTCGCCAAACTCACGGTACATACACTTCAATCTTGACAGTCCTAGCAGTATATTTAAAGAGACAGATATTTAAGTACATGATATGAAGTACATGTTTGAACGGATTTTAGTAATTGATGAAAATTTAAAGGTAGTGTGCACCAACCTTTAGCTGCAACGCCGTCCAATCGTAACAACTGATTGCAGAGACTCAATATACCGCTGTAGTTTTAATTCTAGTCGAGTGCAAGAAGCCAAAAAATACTCAAGAGGGAGAACGAAGTTTATAGTGGTCCGATTTTTTTTATTGAGTTCCTAGAGGTGTGAAAGAGAAAGTTAAAAAAAGACGATTTTCTGATATTTGCGAATGAAATTTTAGTCACTACTACAATCATGAATGTGGTTTTCTTGAAAATGTTTACGTCCATTATCCGTGAAAAAGTAGCAGTTACCAATTACAAATGAAGTCTTAGTCTTAAAATCCGGTATTTTAAAAATAATTGGAGAAAATAGAAAATTTCCAAAAAAAAACTTAAAAAACGCATTTCATCGACAACAATGTACAACTAAACAGACAAATTGGCGTTTAATGGATGCATTAAATCCATTAAACACCACAATATAAATTCGTCAAATTTCAAGTTTTTCATAAACGCAAAAAAAATAATAAGGAAATTTAAAAAAAAAGGTACCGAGCGGCAATTTTTTTTTACTTTCTTCGCCACCCCACTAGGAACTTAAAAAAAAGTCCCATGAATATCCGACCACTACAAACTTCGTCCCACCTTTTTGTCTAATTGCACTCGCCTATTCCACATAGGCTCGCCCACTATTACATGGGATGGGACTTAAACATAACGTCGCTGTAGAATGAATACCTCGTATGTCAAAAATTCTTTTTTTTTTTTTTTTTGTAAAAATCGTATGAAAACCACGTATTTTATAATACGGCGAAACTGTGAACCCAGTATATGACTACTAGTGCCATCTATTATATTCAAAACATGAGACAAAAGCACGTAAAAATATTTAAAACATTGACAAAATTAAACGTTTTTTTCGTTTCCTGTGAAGTTTGGTTTCCTGGACATACGAGGTTATCATTCTACAGCGACGATAACGTAACGTAGCGATCGGGAGAAGTTTGCCTGCAGTTTGTGGTTGTCCCCTCATTTATGATCGCGGATGTAACGCGTCTTGGCGTTCAGCTTATTATAGATTTTAATAAGACATGAGTTAATCTGTAGAACGTTTGAACCCGATACCCGCTTTGCTCTCAGTTACTAAAATCTAGATGAACTTATTTGCAGCAATAATAATTGTTGTTGCTAACATGTCATAAAAAAGATATAAAAACTACTCCCTACAAATAAATTAAGTAATCGCCAATTACTTAAACTGAATATAGTATTTTAAGTATATTTCAAATTATAAAGTTTTGTCGTATCTCTGTTATAAAACGGTATGATATTTTTCAAACTATGAAGTTGTGTGTGTTTGAATAAAATAAAAATATGTATTTATAAATATTATATTATATTCAGGTATATTATAATGTTGCCATTTTATGCATACTTAAATGATTTTAAACAATTTGTTTAAAAACTGTATAATCTCTCTTTGACAATCTAGATGACATTCCAAATCTTTATTATTATTAGTAATCATAATTTTTACAAATTTTAATATGATTACAATTTGAGCAATTTTGATTTTAAATGTAATCATCTCGATTTTTTATTACATTACAACTTAAATACTCATCTAGTCTTAGCTGTTATGTTTTAAAATTGCTGTTTTCGCTCTTTCTCATTACTTTGTGTAATCAATAATTGAATTTATTTAATACCTAGGATATAGTCAAGGATTTACCACAGGGTACTTTATTTGCAATTTAAGATTTTTTGCGTGTATTTACGAGTAAGTAACAAATAAAAATATAAATATTCAGTAATTCGGGAGTTCTGTATGTTTATTTTTATAATAATCTGACACTATAGAAATTAACGATACTATACATATTTTCAAAAAAATCACTTACCTTGTGGCCACGAGCTACGCACCCAAGTGACACGCGAGTTGCGACAACGTGTCTCTTGACGCAAGTCGGATAGCCTTAAGCCGTGGTCGAAGCCTTAGCTCCGAGTTTTAGAATAAATAAATAACATTATCATTCTGGAAGCAAACTTTATATGAATGAACTTAGCTTAACAGACTCCCATTTTTTACATTAAAATATTAGAAATAGATCGTGTTCGGTGTCTATTTAATATTGCCAATAAATTATATACCTACTTATAAAAGTGTTGTAGGAAAATAATAAGTAAGTACTTAATAATAATAATACCCTCCAGAAATAATAATACGATGCTCATCACTATTGTGATAATCAGATACGAATCATTCGCTCGCCATCATAGGTATATAGATTAAAGTAAAATGTAACTTAATATTTCTATCTTGTATCAATCTCACAAATCTGTCTGTAAATACTATACCGATGTTGAAGACAAACCTTTCTTGAAAAAACCTGGTGGCCTACCATGGCGTTTTAATGCAGGAATGTTCTATTCACGTTTTGGGAAAGAGATAGCACTAGATATCCTATATAGCTCTGTCTCTTTCCCACACTGTAATAGAACTAAACCATTCCTGCATTAAGACGTCATGGTCGGCCACCTGTACCAAAACTTGTTATATGTTACGTCATAAATTCCCGTTTTCACTGACCTTAAGCGAGCTCTAAAATGCCTATGCCTAAACATTATTGCCATTTTGGCATTTCAGCTTCTGTGGCTCTAAACTCTAAGCCGAGAGTTGAAAATCCAACAGAGTACTTTTATTTTAGCCATTCGTCAGTGATGTGTGATGGTGTTGGCGAAAACGGGCAAAATATGTAGTTTAAATCGCACGTTTGCGTGAGTAATAAATACGATATAACTAGGAGTCCTAGGATGTTTGCCTATAGATCTTGACTTTGGCTGCATTTGGATAATTATAATATTACTTCAAAAAAATAACATATTTAAACATTGTGTCGCTAATAAAGTATACGATATTTTCTCATGAAGTTCTAAGCTATCTTCACTACAAGACATCATCTCAATCGGTTCAGTAGTTCCTGAGATAAACAGCAAATCTCAACTGTAACATAAGATCTTATTGTTATTCTTGTAAATTAAATAAATATAATTACTTTAATTGTTATGGACACGTTTCTTCCTTAAAATAAGCTTTTAATAAGTCTTAGATTATAGTAATTTAATATTTATTGTTTCTGTAGTAGTTTGTGGCAAGAATTTGAGTGTGGCTTAAGTGTGGTAGATATAGAGTAGATGATCTCTCTCCACTTATATCTCACCGAGTACGGATTGAATCTCTCTCAAACTCTAGTTTCGCTAGCTGAGACTAACTTTAGGTCCCTGATCCAGACTAGTTAAAATGGACCTCTATTAGCAGCGATACTTTCATACATGCCTAAAAGCTTGGCTTACCCTTATAAGGGTTTCTGAGCAGTTTGGTCGCCTTTTGGGCTTGCCGTATTTTTGGCTCCTAGGCACGCCACTGACTTCTATGTAGGTTGTGTAGGGCATAGCAAAATCAGGATATAATGTGCTCACAACTGAGTCGCAGGTCACTCTGAAAAAGGGAGTCGGCCGTAATCCATCACGCTGTCCCAGTGCGGCTTGGTGAATTCGACAGTTTCGTTGATTCGTCAGTTTCGCTGATTGGACAGTTGTGTGAATTCGACAGTTTCCATAATTTGCCAGTTTCGTTGATTCGACAGTTTTATTCAATTCGTCAGTCGAAGTACAGTCGGTAGGAAATCGCACACACATCTGCTAATTTAAATTTTTTATCCAAAGGGAAACTGACCAGTGTTACACAGACTCAATATCACATGTAGAATTTCTGAAACTTTGTAGTTTCTAGCTAGTGCCCTGTGTGGTTAGTATCTATTTGTTAGTGTTAAATATGCTAAGATACGTGGCTTAATGTATACTTCGAACACTAAATATTGATCTAATATTTCAATAAAATTCTCGCCACTTGTAAATTCTTGCCACAACACTAAGAGCGGATTTGACCTCTTCTTTCACGAAATTAGTCATAAGAAAAGATGTTAAATCTTTGAAAATTTATAGTTTTAAGTCAGTAATCTTAGAGCCATATCATTGTCACTTTCGTGAGTTATAACGGTACCTGCCTTAGCATTAATTATACATTATTTTATTAATTATACTTAAGCATATTATATCATTTTAAAAACGTCACTAAAAGTACACATAACTAAAAATGTTAATAATTACGCGTAAGTATTGATATATTTTTTGTCATTAATAAATAAGCTTCTAGTCAGTTTTAAGATAATATATTACCTATTATATATACATGTATTAATTCAGATACGCTAGCCAGAAAAATAACTTTAGCATAGTGTTAAATATGTATGTTGATCAAAGTAAATAAATTAGTGTAGTTCGCTTCACAAAACACGATAGACGATTGTTTATAAAATGTTATCACTATTAGCTAAGCAGTTACACTAATTGATCAATAGCAATGTTATACACAAACAAATGACAAGTTAACAGAATAAAAAAAGCCTCAGTACAGTTTGACAGTTTAGATTTTTTAAACCAGGAATGACTCAAAAGTTTAAAAATGCCAAAAAAAGAATATTTAGCAAAGCAATTTAGTGGCCAAAATGTAAATGTTAGGTCAAAGCAGCCTTGCACTGTAGGCTAAATAAAAGACAATTTAGATATGACCCAGAATTATAATGTAACCATTGGTTAGCAGCAAACAATAAAACTCTTCTTATACAACACTAGGCGACACCAAAATGCACGGTGTGGGACTTTCAACCCTCCACTCAAAAGTCGAGAGTTTAAAGTGTAAAATCAAACTGCGCGCTTTTATTTAGGCAATCATAAACAGAAAACAATGGACTTTCATACTAATTGCGTCAGCCGATGCGATATTAATATGGGAAGGCCAATTCTTTTTTCGACCCATTGTAATTCCTGAGTCAAAGCTGTCCAGTTTGATGGTCTGAATCACCACCTAAGATATACTGTGTTTATTCTGGTTATACCCTGTATTTAAGTGTTCGTAGAAACGGGGATGGAACCTACAATTAATAATACGATATTTTTTCTCAAATGTAGTCGTATATTAGTCTGTGTCAAGTATAGTATAGAATTATAGATATACAATCTTTATAGATACAATTTGAAATAATCTAGTTGTCTAAATAACGAAAATACAGAGTAACGAACACCAAAGTTGAGAGATTTTAATATATCAATGTTGTATTCAAATTCTTAGATAGAAAATTGTTAAATAAAATTGTAGGCCTCAAAATACAATCTCAAGTCAATAATAAATAACTTTCCTGTAGCCATATGTTCTATCGCAATAATGTTGTCTTAATTGAGGAAAACCACCTTCGTATTATAATTAGAATTATTACGAATTCCTCGGGGTTGTTGACTCGTACGTTTTCTGTTTTACATCACGTATTTTACATCTTATATGCATATCCGCCTGGACTTGTAGTATGATAAAATTATCTATTTTATTATGCGTAAAAAGTGTCATGCAATAAATAATTTTCTTTCTTTCATAGAAACGTGTGATAGAAAAACTGAGATTTAAAATCTGCTGGATACGGGCATAAAAGTAAAATTCGAATTAAAAATACCATCCAACATAATCTTCTGAGGTCTACAACATAGAACAATGTGGCAAAAAAAACTAGGTACGTAGGAGCATATTTTGCCAAAATACCGAATTGTATTGTATAACAATATTGTTTGTATATTTATAGCAAATAGATCACATCTCTCTTCGCGTTATTTCACTATGAAACTGTGCTGTATCGTGTATAGTTTAATCAATTTTAGTCCTTCTATTATATAAACTTATACATATTTCGTTTTCGAGTGACGTAGGCGATCTATCAGATACCTATGCAGTGTAAACCTCTCGTAACACTCTCTCGCTTACACAGGTGTACCGTTAGACCAAACAGTTCTACCCTCTTATGTGAAACTTTTTACTGTTGTTATTCACTTTTAGAAGGTTTTATCATTTATTTACCTAAGTGATCTAAGGGTATAATCCTCATCAAACACCAGAAAAGTAACATAAGCTGGCTCCATTAATTTCTAATTCTACTAAAAATAGGTTGACTTATACTGAATGAATCGTATCTACTTACTTTAAATATTAATAAGGGAAACCCCGGATGAATAATCACCGGCCCTTAAACTGGAATAAAAAGATTATCAATTTCGGTTCAAAACATGATGTGTTGACCGACATGGTAACCATAACTAGTGGAATTCATTCATATTAACTGGTAAAGATAAAAAGAGCAATACATCGACTTTTATGATACTATTTTTGTCTTAAATGACACTAAAGATCTTTGTTTTTTCATTTTGCAGGCCTGCTGTTAGAACATTCTTTTGTAATAGGCTGTGTCTTTGTTATAAGTTATGTTAGGTATGTTGTTTCCTAATGTCTTCCTACCTATTGGTACATAAATGATAAAGTAAATTATTATAAATTATTTGATTCGTGGATTTTTGATTTGGTAATCATAGGTCTCAAAAAGAAATAACAATAATCATGTGTCTTGCCAAATCGTACTCAAAATGAATGATGTAACCAAGACTTTGTAACAACATAATGATTTAAAAGAGTGTCCATGGAGTTTCTTGCCCATTCTTCTCCATAGAGATCTACGCTTTCAAATGGGCAACTACAGTACTTTCACAAGTTATTATGCCCTGTGACTGTAGCTTGGTTTTTTTTTGTGTTTTGGCATTCAAAAGTGCCTGTAATGGTCTTATCGAAATAAATGCTTTGAGTTTGAGTTTAAACATTTTACTATTTTTGTAATCATTACATTACAAATAATCATCATCTAGGTCACTCGATAACGAATATCGATAACGTCTGTGTCTATCTATAATACTCTTTAGATGAGCAATTTTCAACTATTTATTGTTGTAAGTACATCTCTATATCTAGTCATTTTATGTGTATTGTGATCGGTGTGATTAAAATGTGAAAAATATTTTTTTTCTTTATTTTTAAATCCTATCCTTCTTATATATTACAAATAGACTGTTATAATTTTAGAACGAGGTTTTAACCACCGAGCCATTACTGAATTTCGAATTTTATTCAAAAACGTTACGCACGTGACGTCAGCCCGCCACAGCCAAGCCAAGCATATTGATTTGCATGAGACAGCCAAGCCAAGATGTCCAGTGGGGATGTGTTAGGTAATAAAGCCCTTAGCCAGCCATTTATAAAATGTGTCATTTGATTCTGATTTTATGATAAATAAAGTGCTTATTGTAAAATCCAGTTCTTTGAAATTTAACATCCTAATTAAGTCCGAATTCAAAAATAAAAACTTTGTAGTAGTATTGATTTCCAAAATGCCCCAGACCACCACTCCCTTATGTTAAAGCTGAGCAGAATTGGCGCTTAGTGAAGAAATCGATTAGTATGTCAGAACCTTGAGACTACCTGCTAGTAGTTTATATCCAAAACTAGCTACCTGCTCGGCTTCGCAAGGGTGCCACTTATTTATGAAGAAAATTAGTGCGGTTAGAAAAAAATATCAAAATTTAATTTCATATAAAGGGTTGTTGTTTTGACAATTACGAACACAACAAAAAAACGCCGTCCTCAAGACAAGTGATGGTCCGTCATGATGTGGAATTTTTATTTACCTTTTACCATACCTTAGCTTAGTCTTATCTAAATCCAAAATAACAAGAATTTTATGCGTAATTAGGCTTCTAAGCAACAGTCATAATTTACTATACTCTATAAAAAAATATGCAATTTTCCTCAACACAAACAATATCTTATCTACAAATATGTAGATACGGTACCTATCCCCCTATTTGTAGATAAGATATTATTCGGTAAAACTAGCCACTTACGGTGCAATAATACGCATATTTCCTATCCATATCTAAACCACCAATTAGTAAACTTCCGACAAGAATAAAAATAGTACATTTTGATATAAGTGGGGAAAGTTTGTTATAGCGGCCGAGGCGAAATACACACACGAGCCGCAGGCGAGGGTGTTACGGAGCCGAGAACTGCACACTTTTAGTTTTTTGGTTTTAGTTTTTAGTCCAAATTGATTCAATGGAATAGAAAAAAAAATGACTGTGGTGGCGAGCCGCCTCATCACCTGGCTGTGGAATGTTTATTTCCGCACTATAGTGCGGGAATATAAGAAGAAAACCACGAAGGTGAAATCCATAGCATGTTGAACCTAATCCTAGTGCGATAAGAGCCAGTTTTCGAGGAAGTGTATTGAAAAAGTTTTTTTCTCTACACTCCGCCTCGTTCGTCTAGTGGTCGTAAGCGCGTCTGGTGAGCATGAGGCCCTGGGTTCAATTCCCAAGTCGGACAGTGTTGTTGCGTTTCTGCATCTGGAATTTCTCAGTAGCAGCCATGGAGTCTGGACTCGTGTCCGGGTGATGGCCATAGGCTCGCCCAAACCAATCAAAAGGATGCTAAATTATACATATTTTGTGATGTATATAGATATTTTAATATAATTCCAATAAACACTTCGGTACAACTTTATATTTTTAAACAAAGCAGATAATTACATGGGACTTAAACATAACTGTGCGAAATGTGGGTGAACTATTAGGTACACTCTGCCTAACCCTTCGGGGATTACAGGCGTGATGTTATGTTATGTAGATAATTATATTAAACTAGCTGTACCCCGCATGCGTTGTAATGCAATGCACTTTTCCCTATTACCTATTTTCTCACCTTTTAAACCTTCCTTGGACTTCTACAAATATTTCAAAACCGAAATCGGTTCAGCCGTTCTCGAGTTTTTGTGAGACTATATACGTATATATACAGATTACTAAAGTAGGTATTCGAACTTTTATTAAGATTTTACAATAAAATGCCATAATATCTCTCAGCCTTTATCTCAGTGTATATCGCCCCCTTTCTAAACAACCAACTTTTTACAACAATCCGTCCACCTTTTCTTTGATCTTTCCCTCCTAGAACCATTCTCTTTAAACTTACACAACGTTTCCCATATTCCTCCTTAATCATTTGTAATAATACCTAATAGTTAAGTTTTATATTATTGACCGGTTTTTTAGTGAAACATTAAGCTTACTTGCGGTAATTATCTTTTTATTACTTTAACCCTAGAGTGGGCGTGCGGGCGTGCCTTTTCGCGAAACTTCAGCGGGCGCGAGGGGACCATTTTGCCGCTCTTTTTCATTGACCATTTTAAGTAGGAGTACTGCATTTGATTTAATTTATTTTCTCAGGATTTAAGTAAAACACAAATAAGTAATGACAAATCAACATATTTATTGAACCCTGTTTTAGGAACTTTGGTTTATAAAAGATAAAGATTTTGGAAAACGTAACATTTTAAATTTAAAAAAGCGCATTTGCTTGTTCTAACAACTTAGCTTGCTAGAATTTATTCTTATCATAAGTACATAACCCTTCTAGCCTACCTATAAATAAACCAATTTAGGTATATGGTTAAAAATGTAGACGCCATTTTTTATGTCACTTTGAAGAGACTACACATTGTCTTATTAATAGTAAAATAGCACCTTATTGATACACAATAAATAATCAGCCTTATTTTCCTAATTGCTCACTTTCATTATACAAGCAACTCTTAGTAATATAGGCTGTGCATTGTCTGTCTGTCAGTGACTCATAGTAGATACTAGCGTCCATCTGCGTATTTTTTTTAAAGTAAATTTTACTATGCCTATAACCTTAGCGTAAGACGAACAATACGTTGACAAAGTTTATCAGACGAACGGTAAGGCAGCGCATAAAATATTTTTATTTTAAATGTAGGTAAATCTATGCTCACAACTGACATGGCGCACAATGCTATACCGTGTCGAAGGGACACCGACGCGAAAACGGTTTCTATGCGGAGGACATAGAAATTTTTCATCGGCAATTTAAAAAAAAAATAGCTGTTCCATACATTGTGACCGCGCACCGTGTAGGTATTGCACTTTTGTAGGAAACAGCTGATTTTTTTTAAATAACCGACGGAAAATTTCTATATGGGGGGGTTTAGAATGACGTACCTACTGAGTATGTGGTAACCGTTTTCGCGTCGGTGTCCCTTCCACCCTATTACTATTAGTCAGTATTAGTCTTTGTTTTTTTTTGCATTATGCACTATAGTAAAAATATGTCACAGTAAACAGTTTTGTATGTTGCACATTCAGTCAAGTAGGTACACCATTTGATATCAATTTAACAAAGCTAAAACATAGAACTGTAATGGCTTAGCAGTATCTATATGTATAAAATATAAAAAAAAAACGCCCAAAAATATAAAATGTTGGTAGGTATAAGTACTAAAATATTCATAAAAATATCCTAATCCATGCATACATGCCTCCATAATTGATTAGTATTTTCTTATATTACTTGGCCATGCCAAGTATAAACAAAAAAAAATTATGAGGCTCAAGTTTGTGAGTAAGTACAGTCAGGTAATTTGATTGTTTTTAATTCAAATCACAACTTAAATTTTTTGACCGTCTCATGTAATTGCTATAACTCGGCAGATTGACTTAGGGGTAGTCCTGTAATCATGTGAGGTTCAAAAAGGGGGGAGGGGTTCACAAAAAAAATCACAACTAATCACTGCATCTTTAAAAACCCGAGCAAGTGAATTTGTGTCTAAAAAGTCTGATAAATGTTTATAAAACTATGTGATCTTTTCAATAAAAAATGTGATGCTAGGAGGGGAGGAGGGATAGCCTAAAACCTCACTACCTGTCACCAAGAGAGGAGGGAGGGCAAAACAGTGGCCTAAAAACCTCAAGTGATTAAAGAATTGCCCCTTAAGGTGTGAATTTACTTATCAATTCCTGACTTCACAAACAGTATAGAACATTTTAATCTTTACAACATTCAAATCAAGAACAACAACACTCAAAACATCCTGCAATGTGTTCTCCATCAACATTGCCCCCGTCCACAGAAGGCCCAGCCTCACAGCAACAAGTGCAACAGTCAAAACAATTGTTGCAGCAGTCATCACAGCCATTGCCGTCCATGCAAGGAAAACACCAACATATACAATGATCATGAACTATTACATGGTCGTCATTTTTCATCTCTTGTTCCTCTTCAGTTATTTCGTTCGTTGGTTGAGTCGTTATTACGTCTGCCACTGCATCTGGGGATACAGTTATATTCGGCATGTTTACCGGTAAAGGTTGTGATGTGATTGCCTTGGCTTCAACTGTAGTTTGAGACCTTTTGGTGATTGCTATTATTTTTCAGATTTAAAATAGTGTTCTTTTCTTATTTCTTTAATATGATATTGCAAGCTGGACTAAGCTAGACAATAAATATAGCTAGACAATTGTCTTCTAGCTTCTAAGTCAGTTCCGTTTGCCAAATGTTTTGGCACTCTTATTATTTCATTCAAACTTTTCTTTATGTAATTAAAAAAAAACTACCTCTAGGAGTTTAATATACAGTTTTAGCAACTTTACGGAACTCTTCGTGGTGTCTTCTTTAATATTAACTCGAGAGTCAATTAAGTTTTTCATTTGCACTTTAAACCACAAGTAATTATTTTTATTTATTTTCGGAAGTTCGGCTTTGGCACTCAATACATTTATTTGTTGCACTGTTTCTGTATTAAAAACTTTATGAGGCAGTAAATGCGTACAGTGATTCATTTAAATATTTTACTTCATAAAACTCACTTCCAATATTTTTAAAATTACAAAAATACGTTTATAAATATATTTTTCACTACATCTGGCACTCGCACACCAACTTGAACTGTGAACTTGAATGTGATCACCAAAGAACCTATAACTACCTAACTTTGTCTGTCACCGAATGTCAAATATTTGACAGCGCCCAAAGTCAATGACAGCGCCTAACTTCTTAACTTCAAACTTTCTGACATTACGTTTAGTTTACATCACTATTTAGTTTCTGTCTGTAACAATGTTATATCATACAAAATTACCATTATCAAAGCTGACCCCAACATAGTTGAGATAAGGCTAGGCACATGATGATGCCCGAATAATTAAATCCCATGGTAAAAATTAAGAGACAATTCACTTAAACTTAGGCTTCACTGAGGAGATGTTTTTGACTAATTTATAACTTGATTGTAAAACGAACCGTGTCTTCTCTTAAGCTGCGCCACAACATCGCCACAGTTCTCCACCTTCCGCATTCCATTTTCATCCGTCATGGCGTTTAACGTCGTTGTTTCGTTTAGCGGAGGATCACTTCCTCTGTTTACACACTGTTTGTACGACAACTACAATCATGCTGCACGGCATTCCTTCTATACACCTCGTGCAACATTTGACACAAAGATCTGGATCGTTACAGCAGCAGCAGCACCAGTTAAAATATTCATCACAACAGCTAGTAAAACAGTTACAGAGTTGGATTAGACATAGGCCCAATCCAACGTACGTTCCTGCGCTTGAATCAGGTCCGTTTATATTACTGGCAATGCTATGATGCCGACTATCTTTTCTTTCTATAAGATTCAGGTGAGATTTGTCTGGGATGCCTGTAGCTTTTATTTGGTTGTTAACTCTATTTGAGGCATCCGTTGGCGGATTTAAAGCTTCTTTTGATGAATCTGTGGTTGTTTTTGGTGTATTCGCAGCTTCAATTGAGGCATCCGTGGATCCGTTTGGTCGGATCGTGCCTCTATCAGATGAGTGCAAAGGTTCCATTATTTGGCCTTCTTCAGTTTGAGTAACAGTGAATCGATTTTTTGAATCCATTTTCCCATTTTGGGCGATTGTAGTTTCCTTCAGCTGATCTGGAGCTTGGCCTGGTGGATGCGTGACATCTAGTTGAAATTGGGAGCTTCTTGCTGAAGGCTGATTGGTGATAACTTAAAATTCTGTGGTAGATAAAGATATTTTTCGTATTGTGTCTTATACCGCGCGAACGGCTGACGTAACAGTTTTAGATTTCTGGCTAAAAAAGTAACAGAAAAATTCACAGTTTCTTGATTGAAGATCTATTTATATAATTGGTGGGATACAAAGAGAGCCACAGCGTGATTACGATTATTTGATTGCACGCATAAATCACGAATTACGGATTTTTCCTCATTCTAGTTTGCAACGAACACGTATTTGCTTACTTCACAATACACAATCATTTTATTTAGTTTGAATCGACTTTATCAAAAACACGTGCTTATGAGTGGTTCAAAGCGTTCAAAAGCGGTCGAGATGTGATGGAAGATTTGCCTCGCTCTGGAAGGCCATCAACGTCTTCAACTGAAGTTAACATCGTAAAAGTGAAGGAAATAGCAACTGAAAATCCTCATTCAAGTTTGAGAGAAATAGCCGCTGAACTTTTTGTGTCTCACGAGACGATCCGTACCATTTTAAATAATCACTTGGGTATGAAACATGTTGCAGCTCGGATAGTCCCAAAAGACCTGAATTTTCTCCTCATCATGTAGACCGTTTTCTTTGACTATCGAAGTGTTGTGCACTCGGAATTCTTGCCGGAAGGTCAAACAGTAAATAAAGAATATTTTGTGACCGTTATGCGGCGTTTAAGAGAACAAATTCGACGAAAAAGGTCAGATTTGTAGAAAAAAAATTCTTGGATTTTGCACCACATTAATGGGCAAGTCAAGTTGAGCATCAATTGCACATGACGATGATAGACGGCAAAATAACGTCATATTTGTCAGACACATCTTCAGCTGTCTGTGACATTTGCAAAGCAAAAACGTCAGAGATGAACAATTTAGAGTCACTTGCTCAAGGAGAAAACAACCAAGAAATGTTCCAGTATGGAATGTCATCTTTACATGCCTGGATAACATGCTTGGAGGGTTTACTTCATATCAGTAAATATAATTTTATTATTTCATAATATTTTCATGTGTAGTTTCCTGTGAGATTATTTTTTAAGTGAAATTTCTTTTTGTTTGCAGCTCATCGTTTGGACTTCAAATAATGAAGTTGCATGGGCGATGACAAAGAAAAAATGTTACTCGGAAAGAGCGCTATACAGCAAACATTTAAGAAAGAATGCGGTTTACTTATCGATGTAGTCAAGCAAGGAGTAGGCACAACCAATGATGGCAATACTGCCAGAAGATTTTTCAGGGATGCAGAAACAACAGCCCGCATAACAGGAATACGTAAAGATTTAATAGAAAGGTTTCACGTGATTCTTCAGACTGTTGCATCTGGAGAGCGCGTGGACCTTTCTAAGTTTTCCGAATTTTGTAGAGATACTGCAGAACTGTATGTAAATTTGTATCCCTGGTATTATATGCCTTCCAGTGTACATAAATTGTTGGTACATGGGAGTGATATAATTAAGCACTTTGGTGCCATACCTTTAGGTAAACTGTCGGAAGAGGCAGCGGAAGCTTGCAATAAAGATTTCCGGAAATATAGAGAGAGCCAATCTAGAAAGGCAAGTAGAATGGCGACTAGTGAGGATATTTTACACAATCTTCTTTTGTCTTCTGATCCAAAGATCACAAGTCTAAGACCTCGAATGATGAAACAAAATATAATGGTTCTCTCTCCAAAAGTCAAAGAGCTTCTGCTGAGTTTTTCCACAGAATCTGACATAGATTTTATTGACGTAAATAATTTACAAGATAGTCATAGCGATAGTGAATAAGATTTTTGGTAGATTGTAAGTTCCTTGTTTTTTTTTATTTATTTATTAGTTTGTATGTCATAATTAAAGGGAAATAGTAAAGTTTGGTGTCGTATATTAGTTTTTAGTTTACTTGTGTTAGTAGTAAGTTAGTTTACCTTTACTAATTTATATTGGTATGTATCTTCACTTACTATTCGTATTAAATCTAACTTAAAAGAACATTTTATAAACTAATTGAGTCATTAAACACACAAATAGAAATTCATAGATAAATCCACATTTTTAAATCATTAGTAAATTTAAGCTAATTAAGGACCTTTTAAATGTATTGATGTTAGTTGTTAAGTAATTATTATGTGTATTATTACGTGCTCATACAAACTATTCCATATCAAATTTACCATAAAAGAACTTACGAAAATAAAAAAATAAGCTTTTTATTCCGTTTTTTCATTTTTTTCGACCCCTTTTATTTGGCAGAGTTGTAACTTTATGCACATGTTCATAGCATCAATTGATAGTAAACTAGACAAGGTATAAAAAATAAAGTTACAAAGCTGGATCACACGCCATTTAGCAGGAATTAAATTTAATTTGAACCACTCCATACAAAAAAATCACAAAGCCCATTTTTCTACCCAAAATATAAAGTTTAGGAAAAAAGTGTAAGGACAATTATTATTGAGGTTAATGAGCTCTATCCATCCGCATAAAGAAAAATGTAAAAACACAAAGTTGGTCCCTATGTCACTAAAATCATAGTTTAGTAGACCCACTGTGCGGCGTGTTTGTTACAAAGTTCATGGGTAAAAAGATCAGTGTAAATAATTAATCATAATTTTGCACCAACATAATTTCCGCAAGTATATTAACTTACTTGCGGAAATTATCTTTTTACTTATTAGGGTAGACCGGGGACAATTAAAACAGGTCATGATTGCAACAACTTCAATTTCTCGGAAACCATGATACCTATGCGTGTGACGCGTCGTTCGTTGCATCGTCGGATATGTTCGGTTTTGTGTTTAGTACGGCTCGAGCGAGCGAGCGACGCACTTGTGCACAGGACGTCTCGACGAATTTCGCGCCAAAAAGTAAGTATTCACGATTTTCATTTTTTTGTTATTTACCTATTTAAATCTTGTTGTTTGTCAGTTTTTCTTATTTTGGAATATTGTTTATCCATTTAAGTTTGTTTTTATTACTGTTGATTAATGATTAAGTCAATAAATAACAAAATATTGAGTGTTGAAGTAGAAGATGTGACAAGGGTACGTTTGAAACGACCTGTCTGTGGACGTTTGAAACGTTTCAAACGTCCCCGCATATTCCGCGTTTTTACCCGACTGCACAGAAGAAGGTTGTGTTTTCTAGAATATCAATAATTAATAGAATATAAAAACGCATCGATTTTTAAAAATAAAGGTATTACGATGAAAAATAAAACTACTTTTAACTCACAATCACTTACTCCGACGACCCCAAAAATTGAGCCCGCGACATTAAGTTTAATTTTTTTTTTCTAGACATGCCCAGAAAACGAAAACACGTTACAGACAGAAGTTCCAAGAACGTATTTGCATATCAACAAGCATATGAGGAATTGGTATCGGGTAAATCGTTGAGGAAGGCTGCAGAAATGTTCAGTTTAGATCACGTCTCATTATCACGATATAAAAAAAAGAGAGAAAGCGCGCCTGAAAATACTCCTGTCGATGATATAACAATGGGTTACAATTCAGCAAAAAAAATATTTACATCCGCTCAGGAAAACGAGATTGTCTCGTATGCAATCAAGTCCGCTGATATTTACTTTGGGCTAACCGCTAAGGATATGAGAAAACTAGCATATGATTTGACTGTACGCTACGAACTCCAAAGGCCTGCTACTTGGGACGAAAATGAGATTGCCGGGGTAGAGTGGTTCCGTGAATTTTTGGACCGCCATCCAGAATTGTCTGTCAGGTGTGCTCAATTGTGTGTCTGTGTTTTAGGGTATAAATTCCCAATATTTTAGGTGTTAAGTGCCAAATACTAAGTTGATTGATCTTCTCTTAAATTAAGATTCTTAGGAAGAGTCAAACCTATACGGGTCAATAAACGATTGTTATGATTGAAACATTTTTATGATTGAAACATTGTCATGATTGAAACATTGTTATGATTGAAACGAGCTGTTTTGTATGAGACTGGATAACCTTTTTTTCTCCCCCATTTAAGTGCAATTACAGCAAAATAGGGTAATAAGTCTTTGAATAATGTGAAATAGTACTCAATAAAACAAATTAGAGCACGAAAATGATTAAAATAAGAGTTATTTTGCGTTGTTTATATTGAAGATGTTTTTGCATTTTTAATTTTCGAAATATTAATGTTACGGTGACGGAGTTGACACGATCTCAATAAATAATTTAGTGGTAAGTTACATTGTTAAGATTGATTAAAAACCTTCAGTATTTCCTAAAATATTTCAGTGTTTCAATTATTCCCACATACCGTTTCAACCGTCCTTGGGGTGGGGTCAATAGAACCACTGTGCCCGGTCTTCGTTAATATGTGATTGTAGGTTAACTATTCGAAATAGAGATATAGATTATGTTTAATTTAGGAACTAGATAACGACTCTTTCAACTATATAAATACGAGGGATGTAGGTACTTTAGATACTTCACTGCCCACGGTTTAAGTAAAATTGTTTCAATTGTCCCCGGGCTACCTACGTTTACCTACCCTAGAGTGGGCGCGTCTTTCCGCGAAACGTCAGCGGGCGCGAGGGGAGCATTTTGCCGCTTCTTTTCATTGACCATTTTAAGTAGGAATACTGCATTTGATTTAATTTATTTTCTCAGGATTTAAGAAAAATACAAATAAGTAATAAAAAACATGTTTATTGATCTCTGTTTTAGGAACTTTCGGTTATAAAAAACTAGCTGACCCGCGCAACTTCGTCTGCGTTACATTTTTTATTAATACTCCGCTCCTATTGGTCGCAGCATGATGTTATATAGCCTAAAGCGTTCCTCGATAAATGGGCTATCCAACACTAAAATAATATTTCAATTCAAACCAGAAGTCCCTGAGATTAGCGCCTTCAACCAAACAAACTCTTCAGCTTTATAATATTAGTATAGATTTTGGAAAACGTTACATTTTGCTACAACTTATTCTTAACATGATAAGTACATTTAACCCATAATTATATAGGTACCTATAAATAAACCAATTTTATATGGGTAAAAATGTAGACTACGTTTTTTTTTATTTACTTTCAAGAGACTACACATTGTCTTATTAATAGTAAAATAGCACCTTATTGATACACAAATTTATATTATATGTCCAGCGACATTAATAAATAAACAGCCTTCTTTTCCTTATTGCTCACTTTCATTATAATACAAGCAACTCTCAGTAATTTAGGTTGTGCATTGTGTCTGTCAGTGAGTCATAGTAGATACTAGCATCCATCTGCGTATTTTTGTCAAAGTAAATTTTACCATGCATAAAACCTTAGCGCAAGAGCAAGCAATAAGTTGACAAAGTAAATCGCAATCGGATGAACGGTAAGGCTACAAAGTACAAAAATGTTTTTTATAAATTCGATGCTCACAACTGACATGGAGAACAATGCTGATTACTAAAGCCCTTCATGGCTATCATGCATTTAATCCTGATTATCAAGCATTTATTAACACTACCTTAATTGCCACAGACGGGCTTAAACATTATAAAACATTGTAGTAAACATTAAAGTTCATATAACTATAACTTATATAACTATAAACACTACTAACTATACTTATATTATTATATAACTTTCTATAGAAAAATATATAATCTTATTGAACCTACTTTTGTTTTTTGCTAATGCATTATAGTAAAAATATGGCACTGTACATTCGATAAACTGTATGATTGTGTTGCATGTTGCACATTGAGTCAATCACACCATTAGGCTTCAATTTAACAAAGTAAGGGGCCGTTCAAGTATTACGTAAGCACTATAGGGGGGCGGGGGATCTTTGCTTTGCTTATCCTTGATGACATGGGGGGTGGGAGGATCTAGATGGTGATTACGTCAGTAGTAATTATTTACTTTTTTACACATATGGCAACCCACATATTGTCTATGCTTGAAAACGAAATGCATTTTCGGGGATTTCTACAAATAATAAATACGATCATGTACTCGCTTAGAACTGAGTAGGACTGGAACTACCGCGCGCTATTCACTTGTCTAAATTTTTTCCGTCAATTTATTGTTTTGTTTCGATACGATTGACGATTTGACGTTACAGTCCTCTATTCCAAACCTATTCCTTATTGCTAGACTTATAACTGCTGCTCATGAATAAATCAATTGTACCAATGTTTACGTAAGCATTGGGGGGAGAGGTAAGAGCTTTGCTTACTTTTGCTGACGAGGGGGAGGGGTAGGTTAATAATTGCAAAAAATCTGCTTTCGTAATACTTGAACGGCCCCTAACACTACAATACAAAAAACTTAGAACTGCAATAACTTAGCAGTATCAAAATATAACTATGATATAAAATATAAAATTAATGCCCAAAAAATATAATCTTTGTATAAGTACTAACAATATAGATCAAAATATTTTAATCACATGCCTACATAATTGATTAGTATTTTCATATTTATCTTGGCTATGCAGAGTACAATATATGATAAAAAATTTGCTAAGTTAGCTTAGCAAATTTTTGAGCTTAGGCTCAAGTTTGTGAGTAAGTACTGTCAAGCATATTAATTGTTTAGCTAATTGTATAATAACTTAAATTCATTGAAATCAGTAGGTACTTAAATCTTTTGAATAGCTATAACACAGCATATTGACTTAGGGGTCATCCTTTAATCATTTGAGGTTCAAAGAGGCGGAAGAGGTGTCACAAAAAAATCACAACTAATCAATGCACCTTTAAAAACCCGAGCAAATGAATTTGTGTCTAAAAAGTCTGATAAACGTTTCAAAACCTATGTGATCTTTTCAATAAAAATGACATGCTGGGACGGGAGGAGGGATAGCCTAAAACCTCACGACCTGTCAGCAAGGCAGAGGGAGGGCAAAAAAGTGGCCTAAGAAACCTCATGTGAATAAAGGAATTTACTTATCAATTAATTTCTCTGACTTCACAAACAGTATAAAACATATTAATCTTGACAACATTCAAAACAAGCACCACAACACTCCACACATCCTGCGATTTCTTCTCCATCAATGTTGCCCCCGTCCCCAGAAGGCCCAGCTTCACAGCAACCAGTGCAACAGTCACAGCAATCGTTGCAGCAGTCATCACAGCCTAAATCGCAGCCATTGCAGTCACAGCCATTTGTACAGTCCAGGCAAGCAAAACAGCACCATGTACAATCATCAACTATTTCATGGTTGTCTCTTTTCTTCTCTAGTTCTTCTTCAGTTGGTTTGTTTGTTGGTTGAGTCGTTATTACGTCTCCTGCTGAATCAGGGGATACAGTTATATTTGCCATGTTTGCCATTAAAGGCTGTGATGTGATAGCATTGGCTTCCACTGTAGTTTGAGACATTTTTGTGATTGCTATTATTTTTCAGATTTTAAATGGTGTTTTTTTCTTATTTCTTTAATATGATTTTGCAAGCTGCACAGAGCTAGACAATAAATAGATTGTCTTCTAGTTTCTAAGTCAGTTCCGCCTGCCAAATGTTTCAGTACTCTATTTTTTCATTCAAACTTTCTTTATGAAATTAAAAAATAACTACCTCTAGGAGTTTATTATCCAGTTTTAGCACCTTTAAGGAACTCTTCTTCGTGGCTTCTTTAATATTAACTCAGAGTTAATGATGTTATTCATTTGCACTTCCAAACCACAAGTAACTTAACTATTTTTATTTATTTTCGGAGGTTCGGCTTTGGCGCTCAATACATTTATTTCTTGCACTGTTTCTTTATTAAAAACTTTTATGAGGAAACTTTACGTCACCGAATGTCAAATATTTGACAACACCTAGCACCTAACTTCTTAACTTCAAACTTTCTGAAATTACGTTTAGTTGCTGTCTGTAATATTATTAAATGTTTTTTTTTTTAAAGCTTAAGGCTTCTCTGAGGAGATGTTTTTGACTAATTTATAACTTGATTGTAAAACGAACCGTGTCTTTTTCTAAGCTGCGCCACAACACCTCCACAGTTCCGCATCCGATTTTCATCAGTTTTGGCGTTAAATGTCGTTGTTTCGTTTAGCGGGAGGAGCACTTCCTCTGTTTACACACTGTTTGTAGGACAACTACAATCACATGCTGCACGACATTCCTTCTATACACCCCGTGCAACATTTGACACAAAGATCTGGATCGTTACAGCAGCAGCAGCACCAGTTAAAATATTCATCACAACAGCTAGTAAAACAGTTACAGAGTTGGATTACACATAGGCCCAATCCAACGTACGTTCCTGCGCTTGAATCAGATCCGTTTATGTTACTGGCAATGCTATGATGCCGACTATCTTTTCTTCCTATAAGATTCAGGTGAGATTTGTCTGGGATGCCTGTAGCTTTTATTTGGTTGTTAACTCTATTTGAGGCATCCGTTGGCGGATTTAAAGCTCCTTTTGATGAATCTGTGGTTGTTTTTGGTGTATTCGCAGCTTCATTTGAGGCATCCGTGGATCCGTTTGGTGGGATCGTGCCTCTATCAGATGAATGCGAAGGTTCCATTATTTGGCCTTCTTCAGTTGGAGTAACAGTGAATCGATTTTTTGAATCCATTTCACCATTTTGAAACGCGCGAACGGCTCACATAACAGTTTTAGATTTCTGGCTAAAAAATAACAGAAAAATTCACAGTTTCTTGATTGAAGATCTGTTTATTCAATTGGTCGGATACAAAGATAGCCACAGCGTGATTACGGCCGATTTGATTGCACGCATAAATCACAAATTACGGATTTTTCCTCATTCTAGTTTACAACTAACACGTATTTGCTTACGACTTCACAATACACAATCATTTTATTTCACTGTTTACACAAATTCGCTCACTTGTTCACTCTAGGTCAGACCACTAGCGGGACCTATACCAACTCTGATAATCTGAATGAACTTTAGATACCGCTGAGACTTATATTAGTAGGCAAACTTGTAGAACTACTGTCTTCATATAAAAAAATCTATGATAAACTCTGACTTTTGCTTGCCCCAAATCTAATCTAATTTTAACACATCACATAACATCACGCCTGTACTCCCCGAAGGAGTAGTAAGTTGAGGTGTAGGTACCTAATAGTACACCCACATTTCGCCAGTTATGTTTAAGTCCCATGTAATAGGGGGCGAGCTTATTTATTTAGAATAGGTACGCCATCAGCATATTGCCATCAACTTGTGCCTGACAAGTCCAGACTTCGTGGCTGCTACTGAGAAATTGCCAATGGAAAAACCCTATTAGTAACACTTTGCCCGATCTGGGAATCGATCCCAGGTTCTCATGCTCAGCAGTCGCGCTTGCGCTCACTAGACCATCGCGGCAGTCCAGAAACAGAATACTTAGATAAACTATCGCATTTAGAACAATAATTTGGATGTTAACGCGTAAGTGTGACGTAAATAAATGCACTTGCATTTTCTCAGTAATACTGGCTGTTTGCCACTGTATTGCTGATTATTGGCTTGGTTTCCCTTCATCTGGCATAGTGCATCCTAAATTATATGCACAAACATAACATCACGCCTTTAATCCCCGAAGGGTCAGGCAAATGTGTTTCCTAGTAGTAGGTACATACATCCACATTTCGCCAGTAATTATGTTTAAGTGCCATGTCGTAGGGTACGAGCGTGTCATCAACCGGGCACAAATGCAGACTCCGTAGCTGCTACTGAGAGATTCCTGTTGGAAAAGCTCAATTACACTTGGCCCGGCCTGGGAATCGAACCCTGGATCTCATGTTTAACAATCGCCTTTGCGACCACTACCTAAACCGTTTAATGCTTCTGAATTTTACAGATGCCTCTTGTCGCTAACTGCAGCTAGATGATAGGTAGGAATGAATGAAAGTCCAAAAGTTGTAATTTCAACTATTGGCGCTGTGTTGAAAATCCAATAGCGAGATTTTAAGCGTTCATATGGGTGTTACCTAGTTTTTGTGAACAAAGGCAACGCTCGTGTCAAGCTTCAGTTTGTCGTACAAGCGTGCTTTTGAAGTATGGTGAGTCGCAGTGCAGTTTTGTCGCACAAGCGTTAATCGCACATCAGTTTGTCGAGCTCACGTAGTGCACTCAGAATCTTCAGTGTTTCTCAGCATGGTGATTTTGGAAGAAGTGCCAAAGTTTAATGTGGCATTAAAATTGACAAAATAAACAGAGCTGTTCGACGTTTCAGAGATTTATTCTCAGAATTTTATAGTCAACCAACAGGCTGCGCGCCGTTTTAAAAGATATCACTAGAGAGCTAACACCTAGTTGGTGTATATTTAGCTTTTAAGTTTTGTTTAAGTTCCCCACCGACAATCAACAGATTTAACTTTACACCTATCACCAACAAATTACCCGTAATTGTTGTTAAAATAACATGGTAACACTGAACTCAAATAAAGTAAGACAATTTTTTTGTTATAAAAATTCAGTATACGATTTTAATAAGTAGGTACACAAAAAATACAACATATAAAAAGCACAACATTCAATGTTTCCTTAATTAAATATTAATAATTCATGACTTGATTAGTTATTACATTTTAATGTAGTATACGCCCCTTGATAGGCCTTTTTTGTCTACCGTGTATTTATACAGTTTAAACAAATTATTTAAGCGCAAGTTTCTTTAATCGCATTTACACACCAAACACATTGTTTTTTTACAAAGGCCCAATTATGGAATCAACCTAGAAATGGCGAAAAAAAATCCTTAAAATTATTATGTTCCCATAACTCGACAAAATGAAGGCAATCATTAATATTTGTTTTCGCGATTTCAGGGTCCCAGAGGCCTAAAAGTTACACCGTGATTTCGTGAGCACTTCTTTTGGTTCTTAAATCGAGTAATTGAATCGTTTTTTTATTGTACAATTATATGTATTGTGCGTATTTTGTAAAATTTTCACGCATACAAAAATAAAGATTTTTTCTCTGCACCGAGTTTTGTGGTGTGATGTATAATTATCATGTCGTAAAAAAACTGACCTACTTTTATTACATAGATCTATGGTGCAGACAGTCTTCTTACATATTTTGGCAAACGACGGAATTGGAACATTAATCCTATCTTATGTTAGGATTAGTTATACATAAATAAATCAAAATATAAGTATAAAATTAAAAAAAAAAACTATCACATCATACAACATATGGGCACATAATTATGGTATACATATAGGTATTTACATTTTTATACAAATAAAGCACATTGTTTATCTCAGTAAGTACAAGTCCTTGCCTTGCTTATTTATTTAGATTTAGGAACAGACAGATAATGAGTGAAAGAGTTCTAAATTCTCAGTTTTCATAGCTGTACGTCTAACAAGCTATAAATAGAACCACTATGTATGTTTCCAAAATGATTCGATGAGATTCTACTGATTAACCGTTAATGGTATTTTTTTTCGTAAGTATACCTTTAAATATATATTTTGTATCTTTGCTTTAAGGAATACCAAACCAGCAAATTTAGGCATTATCAATATTCCAGAAAAAGTTAAAATACCAGATTATTCACCTGATTACTTACGGTAAATGTCTTAATTTTAAAGAATTCAGTGTGCTTTCTTTAAAAATAGAATATTATAATTTTACAATTAAGTACACAGTAAGACATTGCTTGTACGCGGTACGCATATAGATACACTCCTTTGCAAAAAACGGGTGGTTTTGATTTTTCTGTATTATTGGTAATCATTTAGTTCAAAAGAGGATATAATACTATCCAAAAAAAAATATTAATACTATCCATAGATATCCATATAAGCCAATGACTGTAAGGTGCCCGTTTTTTTGCAAAGGAGTTTAATAAGTTAGTGAGCAAATAGCATTAAATACCTAATTAAACAGCATAAGTAATTACTTAATGTTACAAGAAACTGTAAACGACGACAAACCAAAATGTGTATAGGTAGAGTATTCGAAGATTCTAGGTCTCCAATATACCTTCTTATGGCAAGGTTAATGAGAAATTGGGACGACAAACGAAAATCAATGAACCTTAAATGTATCGTAGGCATTACTGTCTTGTGGACGAGGTACAAAAGGCCTTTAAAGGGTTAAATCCACCAAATAATTGAACGTAATCAGCGCATTTGTATTGCGTTCAAGAGCTGTCGTTCATTGCTAAATATCGAATATGACCACTCAGCAGCTCTTAAACGGGAAGTGCTGATCGTGGTCAATTACAATGGTGAAATTCGCCCGAATACGTAAGACATATTTTACACCTAAGTTTATGTAAAGGTATAAAACATATCATCTATAACTTATAATTTAGTCATCACCCCCTCCTCCGGAATCGCATCCTCCCCCAGTATCACCTCCACCTGAATCCCATCCGCCACCTGTATCGTGGCTACTAGTATGACAAGTTGAAGTGTCGTGGCTACTGGTGTGATTGGTCCCAGAGTCGTGATGGCTACTCGAGTGATGGGCGCCAGAATCATGAGGGCTAATGGAGTGATGGGTGCCAGCGTCGTGATGGTTATTCGAATGATGTGTCACAGAGTCGCGATGAGGACTCGAATGATGGGTTGCCGAATCGGGATTACGAGAGTTGTCATTCGAATTCAACATCAAGTCTTGAGAGGGCTCGCTAAGATTACTGCCTACTCCCACATGCATATGTTGAGCCGAAAGGCTGTTAATGCCCCAATCATCATTATCCGCAGTGTTATCATAGTAACTGCCTCCGGAGTTCGTGTATCTTTTGTTATAGATCCTTTGGTTCCTCTCTCTAGGTTTGTCTTCGCAGCAGTCATTCAAGCAGTTTGCACAGCAATCACAACAGCTTTCGGTACAGTTTTTGATGCCCTGGCAACACATTGATAAAAGCGTGCAAACGAATAAACAACATCCTTTTTTGTTTCGTGTGTGGATGCAGCAATCGTCGCGTTGCTCGCTGTCTATCCTGTGTATCCTGGGTGGGTTATCACCGTCGTTGCCCTCTTGCAGTGCTGTCGGTTGATACGGCGATGTGGCCGACGGCTGGGCGGATATCACGTGCGACATCTTATTGTTTGTTTGGAACTGCACTTAATTTATTCGTTTGTACCTACGTCTGGCCGCTCCCGAAACATGACGTAACCTCTAGAAATATCCCTTCCTCTCCGTAAATAGGTTTATGTCAATTATGCCATAAATCACATTATACAGTCAGTTTTGAATAAAAAGTTCTTTGATAAACTATAACGTCAATGTTGTTTACTTTTTTTATCACAGAATAAACACCTTGAACAAAACATCAGCCTTAGATACTGGTAAACAATGTCACTTTGTCCTTCAAGGCTTGAATTTATTATTGAGAACACGTTTTTCAATGAATTCACTATGCTTTACGTATTGTTCGGCGCTGGGGTACAATAATACTGGACAGGAATAGCCACGCTACGGACAACTAGTACAAGTTATCGTGGCACTCACACATTGAACCAGCGACTGCCTGTTGTAATAATCACTAACTGTGAAACCGTCTGAGTCATGCCACGCAGTAAACAAGACTGCGCTCTACCGAATGTATTGGAGAATCGGCGAGTTTTATAGTAGCTCACTTGGCACATTTATATTTTAGTGCAGTTGTTGTTAAATTAAAAATTCAGAAGTGCAAGAACAGTGCCTGCCTTACTTGAATTAAAATGCGTGTAGGTACCGTACGTCGTTATGTTAATTAATTTGCCAATATTATTTGTATTAATTATATTTGACAAGAATTTGAAGAAAAAAATAGTAGTCCTCCACACACAGTTTTTTGTTAGGTATTCCTTTTTAACTAAGCAGGTATCTACAATGGATAGGTAGAGAATAGAATATAAAGGATGGGAATGGATATGAGATATTTCAATGTCTAGTCACTAAAATGTTATAAAATAAAAGTAATATAGAATATTCTTTCAATAAAATAATTAGGTAATGAATTTCGAATGACATAATATGTGTGGAATGCAGTTTGCGTAACACAGCTATAATTAGACCTAACTAGCATATTAAAGCTTCTCTAATTCTTACTGTAGCGCTAATTGTTTCGTTAATCGAGCAAAATGTGGTAATTTAAAAACAACTCTGGCAACACTGACAGCCAACTGTCAAAACCAAGGTCATTGCTCTTATCGCCAAAATAAAGGCGCCATGAAATCCAACATGATTGCATGGATATAAAGTTAAATAAATCGTTTTTACTTATTTTTTACTAACATACGACGACAAGAGTTGACGATTTTTTAATGGCAACTGCTGTGCGTTGTTCACATTGACCCTCATAGTCGTAACCTAGCTATTGTAGACTCTAGTTGCTCATAAATAATAAAAAGGGACATACCTAATATAACATAACATCACGCCTGTTATCCCCGAAGGCAGATTAGGCAGAGGTGTAGGTACCTAATTAATAGTGCACCCACATTTCGCTAGTTATGTATTAGTCCCTTGTAGTGCAAGCCTATTGCCATCAACCGGGCACAAATCCAGACTCCGTAGTTGCTACTGAGAAATTCCTGATGGAGAAACCCAATAGGTAATACTTTGCCTGACCTGGGAATCGAACCCGGGACGTCATGCTCAGCAGTCGCGCTTGCGACCGCTCGACCAACGAGGCAGATATGAAGATATAATATAATTATTTTCATACCGTCGTAGAGCTTCGTCTTAAACGATTTTAAGACTTATTTTTACTACAAATAGAGTTTTAATTCGGTCGGGGTTTGGTGGCACATTTTTGTGCCAGCGGCGCTCTAGCTTACCTACCATAGCTCTAGCTTAAACTTACCGACCATGTACGCAACACCACACTGCGCTCCAAAACACAAATTACTGACGTTGCTCAAAAAGCCGCTAAGCTGAAGTGGGACTGGGCTGGCCATGTTTGCCATATGCCCGACGAGCTATGGGCCAAAATAACCACGATGTGGAGCCCTGACACAGCCAGAAGGCGACGCGGTAGACCTCGCAGGCGATGGCGGGACGAGCTGAACAGAACCAACGATCAGTGGTCCACCTTAGCCCTGGATCGAAGAATTTGGAAGTCATGGGGAGAGAGAGGCCTTTGCCCAACATTGGGAATCATCCCAATGTTGGGCAAAGGCCTCTATCTCCCCATGACCATTACTGTTACTGTTAGCCTGTATCAACAGGCTAACAGTAACAGTAATTTTAAAAGTATGTATGTTAAAAATAAAGTAATAAACTGACTGGCTGACTAATTCAGCTGACACCACTGGGCCTAGAAGCATGAAATTTTGCACAAACGTTCCTTAAATGACGTAAGTGTGCACTAAGATGGGATTTTTGGAAACTCATCCTCTAAGGGGTTAAAATAGGGCATAAAGGTTTGTATGAAACTTCATCCACGCGAACTAAGTCGGGGCAACAGCTAGTTAAACATATAGTAAGTAGATGATGATGATGCCTTCATTATGATTATTAAGTATGTTATATTAGACGTAGGTATTATCAGTCTTAAGTATCTCACAGAACTTCATACTACAGACTAGGTAGGTACAAGTTCCCGCATCGCCAAGCCGTCGGTGTCGCCAGCCACCAATACGCAATACCACCAGAGTGGAGTATCGTTCCCAACCCACATGGTTAGGTTAGAATCAAATGAGAGATGATCACACGCGTGTGGGTTGATGCAAGCGAGCAACCCAAGAGCAACTTCAGAAACTTGGCACACCTCGACATGGATAGGTTAGGTTCGAAGAGGACGATGCAGGTTACAATAAAATCACTTTCTTTTGATGCCCTTTTATAGTTTGTAGTTAGTTTATTTTAGTTATTTTAATTGTTATATAGTTAATGTAAATAATATTTTTTTAATAGATTACACAACAACAAAGTCACTTGTTCTCCTCGTCATCATCATTGCGATATTCTTTTGATCTAAAGCCAGAGGTTCCCAAGCTTTTTTCTCTTAGACCACTTTCTAAATCTGGTTTCGATGGACCCCCTGCTGCTACATTTCCACCATATTAGATTGCACGAGAACCGTAGGTAGAAATTTGCTGAAAATTAGATTCTTAAAGCTTCAAAATGCATTCTTTAAAGTCTCAATACTTACTAAAAATTTTCACCGAATTACAACTTATCAAAAATCACCGAAAAATTTGGTTAAGTTTTATTTAGCAGTTTATTAACTGCCTACATTGATAGGTCAAGCCAAGCCAACATTTTCGTTCTTCACTGTCGAAATCAGATAAATTTTCGTGGACCCCCAGTTACAACTTGTGACCCCCCATTTTTTTTCACGCCAACGTAGACCCCAGTCGGGGCCATTTTGGGAATCACTGATCTAAACCGTAGTATTATATTATCTGTGTCTAAATCAAGCAAGTTTTTAATGTTATGTACTCGTATAAGTTTACTTTAAATACCTCCACGACCCCGGTACTATTTAATGCATCCACCAGCACAATGTTATAGTCTTACCGTAAAACGTGATTTTTCACCCAAAAAAAGTCGTTTCCGAGCAACAATTTTTGCGTAAAGGTACTTAGTTTGATGCTTGGTAGACGGCTTCGTGAAGGGTCCGTTCACACCTTGCATTTTTAACTTCATTTCGAACCGGGTCTGGGAACAACTGATACTGACAGATAAGTACTTCAATCTTATTTGTATGGCGGTGTCCGTGTTTGGTGCCGGCTCCGTAATTTATTCATCTTAAGAATGATTGTATGCGAAACTTCATTCATATTCTTGCACAACACAAGCATAGTGATGCTTGTCAGAGGTATGTAAGTTACTTAATTACTTTCTGCAACTTCTCGCTATTTTTTATACTGTAACTAAGTAGTCAATTTCTAATGTCCTTGTGGTTAAATAATATCCGCAGGGGATCAATCTTCCGGGTGCTGCGGGTTGTTCGAAAGAGATACCGCGGCCCCGGAACACAAAGGGCGATGAAGGAACATGGGTGGGTTTTAGTCAGTAAAAGTTCTGACACTCCCTCCCGCTCAGCCCAGAGCGGGAGAAGTCATTTGATGATTTCTCATCCGAAAAAAAAAAAAAAAAAAAGGGGTCAATCTTCAAGGTTAAAAAACGCTTGCCAAGATTCGTTTGCGGATGAGCGACCATCCATTATATATCGAGATTCCTCCGTGCCTCGGAAAGTACGTTAACCCGTTGGTTCCGGCAGTCATTAATAGATAGGTAAATGTTTGACATTCGTCACCAGTAGATAGACGATCAAAAGTCCGAAAGTCTGACAACCAGACTTACCAAGGGGTATCGTATTACCCAGTACTAACTATGGTGTGGAGGTTAAATAGGCCGTCGCTCCATGTAAAATCAGCTCAGCTGCTTCCCAACGTAAGTAAGTAAGTATATTTATTTGCATAAAATGTGGTAAATGAAAAATGAAAAATGAAAAATTTTATTACCTTAAATAGTTGTACAAGAAAACACTTATCTAAACACTATGCAGCATTACAACTATGGAACCGTGTGTTTTCGATGAGCTCTGGCACCCAATGTAAGATTTAACTTGTGTTTAGGGTGCCAGCGTCCTCGCCTATGATTTGGGCTTGTAACAGAAGTTGTAGTACGAGCACAGTATAATATTATTATATTACAATATGACATTTGATCAGTTTACAATATAATATTTAATAGTTACTGCAACTATGATGTGGCCTATTTTTGTACCTCTGTATGGGTGTGTGTATGTGTGTGATGGAGAGATAGATAAGTGAAAACAAAAAAAAAAAAAAACTTGTGTTTTTGTAAGTCGGTGTAAATATAATTATAAAGATATTAATAACATTTGGTTAAGCAATCGATATCTGAAGTAGATCTTCAGTTTTATCATAATTCAATGTCAATAGCGACTTCGTGACCTTAGTTTTGCATCCATTTAGACACATAGGAGCAATGGAGCAGAGTTTATTTATTTTATTATATAAATGGTTTGATAGTATACCAAAATGACGTTGGGCAAGGGCCGTTCTACATCCGTGAGTTGAGCATACTTCGAAGTGTCTACGCTTTTTGGTGGCATTCGGATCGTATACCACAAAGAGATGTTTGCGCAGAATAGTACCAAGGACAAAGAGCTGTCTCACAGTGAGCACCTGACATTCTGTGTAGAGAGCCGTGGTGGGATACCTAAAAGGCTTCGAAATCATAACCTTGAGTACAGCTCTTTGTGCTCGTTCCAGAGGCAGGAGGATTGTTTTGGGAGCGCCACCCCACACTGTGATGCAGTAGTTTATTATGCTTTGACATAGGGCATAATACACAGTTTTAATCGTATGACGGTCCGCGGAGTGCCTTAGTTTTTTAAAAATAAATATACACTTGCGGACCCGCGAAATGAGATTATTAAGGTGAGGTTTCCAACTCAGAGAACTATCCACATAGACTCCTAGATACTTGACAGATTCACATCTTTTAAGTTGAGGACAGCCACATTGTGAGGAAGAAAGACCGAGTGAGCAGGTATGAGCTCTGAGCACCATTGAATCCGGAGGAGGGAGGTTGGTGGATAGTAAGGAGAAAGGTAAGTACACCGTTTTATTTAAATTTAAGGTTAAGATATTATTTGATAGCCATTTCATCACTGAGTTTAGAGCAACTTCAGCGTATTTTACTGTTTCAGGCCAGTCACTACCATGAATTAACAGAGCCGTATCATCTGCGTAAGTATAAATTGAACAATTCATTAGAGACATTTTGCATAAGTTGTTAATGTAAATAAGAAACAGGGTAGGACCCAAGATTGAGCCCTGGGGAACGCCAAAACTCAATGAAATGGTGTCACTAATAACATCATTTATTTTAACGCATTGAGTTCTATCACATAAGTAATCCTGGAAAATTTTCAAGGTATGTCCGCGAATACCTGTAGCTTCCAGCTTAGATAAGAGGTGGGGAACGGACACAGTGTCGAATGCCTTAGAAAGATCTAAGAAGATAGCCAAGCATTTCATTTTGTTATCTAATTTAGATACTACATGGTCTACCAAGGCAGCAACAGCATTTTCGGTTGACCGGCCACCTCTAAAACCATACTGGTTATTACTTAGTAATTTGTATGACTCAAGATAGTCTACCAATCGTTTATTAAGGATCTTTTCTAATATTTTAGAGATGGCAGGCAAGACTGAGATCGGTCTATAATTATCTACACTGTGTCCGTCCCCATTCTTAAAGATTGGGTGAACAACAGCTCTTTTGAAAACCCTGGGAAAACAACCTGTGGAAATAGAGCGATTGCAGATATGAGTAATGGCTGGGACAATCGCGGGCAAACAAGATTTTAACATTCTCGATGAAATGCCATCCCAACCAACCGCAGCATCAGTTCGTAACCCAATAATGAGATTCGAGACCTCCACTTCATCTGTAGGTAGAAGTACTAGCGAGTTAGAGGGCAGCGCATCGAGAGAAGATTCGGAGGTATACGAGGTGGACAAGATTTTGTCAGCCAAGTTCTTGCCAACATTGGCAAAAAACTTGTTAACTTTATTGACCGAGGACTTTTCATCCGAAGAAATTCTTAACAGCTCGTTGGGGGATTTAGCATTGAGATTAGTTCCAGTAACATTTTTAATGACCTTCCAAGTAGCTTTAGGGTTGTTTTTCGCCATTTGGAACTCCTTCCTTTCATATTCGTGTTTTAAATTTTTGAGAAGCTTGTTACAGAAATTACGGTATCGCTTATATGTAATCATGAGAATGAAGTTTTCAGGATCTACCTTTAACGTTCGAGCCATGTTATCTCTATTTCGGATACAACGGAGCAGTCCATTTGTGATCCAAGGTTTCAGGATTCTCCGTTTCGAAGACATGTGCACTGATTTGGAGTGATTAGCGATGACAGAACCAATTATGGAAACCAGAGATTCGGCGGCATTGTTTGGGTCTTGAATAGTCAATATTTCACTAAAGTCCGTTGATAAGATGTCAGTGATTGCAGCTGTATAATCAACAACTGTACGACTAAGTTTAGAAGCGGGGAGTGACATAACACGTTGGATGCTAATAATCGTAGGCCTATGATCAGTAATATAAGTATCAAGAACCAGAGTCGTATTTTTGTGGTCAGATCTTAACATTACGTGATCTATACAAGAGTTGATACGAGTTGGGAATAGATGTGTAGGAAGGAGGCCATGTGAAGCAATGAGGTTAAGGTACTGATTCGCTTGTTGGGAGATAACATTCGGAGTGATGTCAATATTGACGTCACCCATGATCACAACATTTTTTTGAACTGACGTCTGAGTAAGGATAGAGTCTAAGCTATCGATAAAGTTGTCAAGATTTCGCGTGGAGGGAGAGCGATATAACGCTAAAAGTACAATATTGTGAGATTTTACATTACAGATCAGGCCACTAGCACCAGATATAGAAGGTTCGGTGACGATATGAGGTAATTCTGATTTTACATATATTATAACACCATCATTCTGATTAGTAAGTTTGCTCGTGTGATAAGAAACATACCCTTCCAGAGGTGGAACCGTTGCCACCCTAAGCCAACACTCCGATAGGATCAAAACGTCACATGAAATTTTTATTCTAACCAGGAGCACAAGGAAGCTATCAAAGTTACAATTTACACTGCGTATATTTAGGTGAATTATATTAAGCGACTTGTTAGTGTCATTAATGAAACGACTGCATGACTCAGGTACACAAACATGTGAATCACTCAAACCAAGGGAGTCAATATCATTTAAAGTGTCAGAATCGAATATTGATGTTTAATGTTATGTGCATATTAATTTCAACCATAGATATGTGGAATATGTGTATTTTAGTTTTGTGGGTATTTAGTAATTTTATTTTGGAAGTTGCAGGTAAATTAAGTAGAAATAAGATGGTCAATAGGATATACTTAGATGCAGATATGATATGAGTTGTGTGTTTGTAATAACAAGTTTTCATATGATTATAATTTTTGCACGATCTAAAAAGGTACGATGTGTAATACAGAGGCTGATATATACAAGATGCAGTAAAAAAAGTTGTCAATCTTAATGATATTATTATAAAGTAAGTTATATTGATAAAAAGGTAAAAAACAGATTTGTTAGGAGGTACTCGAGTTTTAAGTAAACGAAAATGTAAGGTTGGAATATATTCTAGATCTAGAAGCATGCAATATGAATAGAAATGAGATGCCTTGCGTTTATTTTGCAGGAGTAAGCAGTTTCTTAAGACAAGAAGTTGAGTTGATAACAACGGAGTCCATTCCCTCACGATCGCGAAGAAAAATTTTTCCATTTTGCGACCAACAAAACTTATATTTGTTCGTTTTGGCAAATGAACGAGCCTCAAAGAATAGTTGCCGCTGGGTGCGGGGCAGGTGGTCGGCAAATATACAGGATGTTATAAAATGTTTTAGAGCAGGACACATTCCGCAGTAATAATAGCATGCAAATTTTAAAATCATTTTTTACACAAAGTACATTAACTTGACCACATAGGTAACCCTTCATACAATTATGTAAGTACATTTGAAAAAAAAATTAATCCTACAATTAGATAAAAACAAAACGAAACGTAGTTGGGAAAGAAGACTCGGCAGATGACGTAGCTAGTCAGTTCCGTCAAAGCCCATGTCTAGATGATCGCCACCGACATTAAAATCTAAGTCGCCTTCGTTAGATCTCCCATTCTTCTTTTGCCACTTCACATAATCAGTACAGCAATAAAGTTTGCAACAAAATATTTTACATGTCTCGTCTGTTGGTTCCGTATTGGGTTGGATGTCTGCTCCAGTGCCTTTTGCCGTCGGTTGGGTAGATATCACTCCCGAAATTTTAGTGTTGTTAGTTTTTCCTAGCTAATATGCTACGAAACTTTTAAGTCGTCGAATCGGCCTGATCTCGCATTCAGGTCCTATAGGAAACTCCAAGATTGCTTTTGAAAATGAGTCTTCAAAACTTTGAAACAACAATACTGACTTTCTTTACTACTTTGTCGTGAGCGTTTTCAAGCTTGAAAAAAGTTTTGCAAACACGTTTAGGAACTAATATTACTCACGCACTTTTACGAGGACGCTGAGAAACAGGCTAACCGACGCGACGCTACAGTCATCGCTTTTTATACTACTATAGAGTTTCACACACACACATTGGTTTAAAGACTGTCTGTCTGTCTGCAGTTTTTATTGTCATTATCCTCCTACCACGCTTATTTGATATTACGAGATTGGAAGCAAAGACAATAATATATATTGAACTAGTTAATACCCGTAGCTTTGCTCCTCTTGTTCGGAAATTACGGGAACGTACTACCAGAATAAAATGGCATTTTGATCACATAGGATTACCTAACTAGGAGTCCCCCGTCCTGGGGAGAACGGAGGGGTCTGTCAGACTCGTACTGGCTAAAATCACACCGGTGTTCCCTCGCACACTTGCGTGGGGGGGCAGCGGGATCTAATGCGACTTCCGTGGTCTATCTGTTTGCGAAATTGCAATGAAGTAGGTATATTATTCAGCCGTGCAAATGAAACAGACTGACACATACAGTTATTTTTGCATTTATGATATTAGACTTTTGAATGTATTGAAAATGCAATGAAATTCACTTCATTTCAGAACACGACACGTGGATAACTATTTATTTATTTAACACTTTATGGTAAACCTATATATCAAGATTTCAACCACCATATTTTACAGTTCAAAATTAAATAATGTGTTCCTGGCAGGTCCTATTGATTCAGTAACTCATTAAATATCTATTCAAAGAAGGAAAAAAAAGAATGAAATTTGTTTTGAACCTACCTACCTTTTTAACCGACTTCAAAAAAAGGAGGAGGTTCTCAATTCGGTTGTATGTTTTTTTTTTTGTGTTTGTTACCTCATATCTCGGTCATTTATGAACCGATTTGAAAAATTCTTCTTTTATCTGAATGGATTTACTTCCCGATTGGTCCCATAGAAATTTTATCAAAATCGGTTCAGCAGTTTGGTTTTGAAATCAAAATAACTGGAAAAAATGTCGTCCAAGTAAAAGAAATTTCGAAATTGATACTTGACAAGGATTTGTGTGTGATACGATAACTAAAAAAAGGGTAAAATAAAAACTTTTTTGCAACAAAAAACCGACTTCCAAAAAAAACACTAAAAAAGTGGAAAATAACTTTACTTTCGGAAGTCGGTGACAAAAAAGTCAATGAAACAAACAATAGTCACCGACTTCCGAAAGTAAAGTTATTTTCCACTTTTTTAGTGTTTTTTTTGGAAGTCGGTTTTTTTTTTTGGAAAAAAAGTTTTTTTAATATGCCTATTTAGCATTACTTTCCGAGTGCCAGATCGTTATGCACGTTAAACTTTTAAACTTCATGTACTACCGAGTTCACTGAAGGTCGACCACTTTTCCTCCTTATTACTTAGGGCATAAGGGTGACTTACTTATTACTTATGGCACTGGCAGCCCGCCAGTGCAGTATAATAGTAGTACAATTATAGTGGTACATAGCAGACTGAATGCCATAAGCCTTATGGCATAAGGCACTCCAGACAACCTTAGCGTTAAATAAATGGGACAACATGGCGTTAGGGTACCTACAACAAATAATATTATTAATTTATTAAGTACCTACTTATACAAATCTTGAGAAAATTTTAGTATGGAATGTCCGTTACGTAGATGGCAAATAAAGTGGCATTTATCCTGTTGTGTCTTCATACCTCTAAGCGGGCAACCCGTTATTTAATTCAGCAACACAGAGCGCAGTTACCTGTTTGAATAAAATCACCACACCTCATTCCTAACATAACATCACGCCTGTAACCAACGAAAGGTTAGGCAGAGGTAAGTACCTAATAGTACCCAGGTACATCCACCATTCGCCAGTTATGTTTAAGTCCCATGTGATAGGGGGCGAATCTATTGCCATCAATTGGGCACGAATCCAAACTCCGCGCTGCTCTACTGAGAAATTCCTGATGGAAAAACTCAATAACATCTTGTCCGACCAGGGAATCGGATCTTGGGTCAGGCTCAGCAGTCGCGCTTGCGACCACCAGACCATTGAGACAGTCAATCAAAATACTCATTTATACCTAAGTATATCTCTTCGAATAAAATCACCATTCCTCATTCCCGTACCTTGAAAATCCCAGTATTATATTAATAGTTTAATTACCAATGATTCAATAATTTCAGTAGGCTTTGACGTCATATTATTTTCCCGTTCGCCGCTTGTAACACATTGCTTTTAAATCTATTTCGCTCAACCATTCTTGTACCAAAGTATAAATATCCAGTACTAGTTGACCCGCGCAACTTCGTCTGCCTAACATTTTTGATTGATGCTCGCATTGGCCGCAGCGTGATGTTATATAGCCTTCCTCGATAAATGGGCTATCCAATATTATAAGAATTTCAATCTTTCAATTAGAACAAGTAATTTCAGAGATTCCCAGTTTTATAATATTATTAGTGTACTAGCGACCCGCCCCGGCTTCGCACGGGTAGCACTAATCCATGTATAGCTGATGACTTCTGCAAGATGGATGGGGAGGGGTGGGATGGTCATGTGACAAAGTTTTAGCAGATATCTACAGGGTGGGCAGCACATCAGGCTTTACTTTGTTTCATGCATCATAATATTGCTCTAAAGGTAAACACTCTCACTATAATAGTGTTTAGACGGACGGTATAGACGGGATAGGAGGGGATACAACGGGATACGACGGGATACGACGGGATAGACGGGATAGGACGGGATAGGAAGGGTTAGGACTGGATAGATGGGATAAGACGGGATAGGACGGGATAGACGGGATACAACGGGATACGACGGGATAGGACGGGATAGGAAGCGATAGGACTGGATAGGACGGCATAGGACGGGATAGACGAGATACGACGGTATGGGACGGGATAGACGGGATACGACGGGTAGACGGGATAGGACGGGATACAAAGGGATACGACGGGATAGACAGGATAGACGGGATAGGATGGGATACAAAGGGATAGTAACCACAAGGTTACTATGGGCTATGTAAGATTACCAAACACAGAAGAAGAGTGGCTTTCAGTGTCGCGAACTTTTATGGCAAAATGGAATGTACCTAGGTAATTGTTTAGGTGCCATTGATGCAAAACATTCGTGTAATATCTCAAAGTAATAGTGGATCAGAATATTACAATTACAATTCATATTTCAGTATTGTTTTGCTTGCCGTGGTTGATGCGAATTGTAACTTCTTATACGTTGATATCGATTGCCAAGGGCGCATATCTGATAGTGGAGTTCTACGTAACAATAGTTTGTTTCAAATGATATAAGATGAATCTGAACATTTACCACAGCCACAAGCATTAGGAGGAAGAAATACGCCTTTTTATTTCATCGGTGATGACGCATTCCCCATCTCGCCCAATATCATGAAACCATTTTCAGGAAATCATGCGAAGGGGTCACCGGAGAGAATTTTCAATTACAGGATAAGTCGAGGACGAATGGTTGTAGATACGTTTGAATTTACAACCTCGGAAAGCAAAACTTGTGGTGATGGCTTGTGTGCGTCTGCATAATTTTAAAAGGCGAGGTAACAAAAGTTTTACGGCGGAAGTACCTATACAATTAAATAATATGCAGAATACGGTTAATTTTGAACCAGCGTTTATTAGAAATGACCTACAGAATTACTTTCTATCTGAACAGGGTCAACTTCCTTGGCGAGTTTAATGTGAGGAGTGTTCATATTTTAAATGTATTTAATAAGATGCCTAATTTGTAATGAAACCAATCCAACTGTGTATGTAAATGCTTATCAACAAAATTGTATTTATTTGTGTTCTAAATTAAAAAGTATTTGAATTTTCTATTTTTCATATTAAGTTGTTTAGTGGCTTCATACCTTTGCCTCTGCCTTCAACCTGGCGCAACCAAAACACGGGAAAAATAGAAGATCATTTAATTTCATAAATAGTTCATGACAAAAATAATTTTCGTTCTATTATTATAATATTTCTTCGAAAGCGTAGGTATTGAAAACCGTCGTTTGATACCTAGTCTTGTTATTGTATTAATTGTTTTAATCCCCGTTTTTACAAACACTTCTGAATGACCGCCTTAATAAATTGGCACTGTTGAAATTGCAGCTCTTGGTGTTACGCCGAACGTTGAAATCCAATCGTCTTTTCCTATTTTAAACAGGTATTAATTAATTATTTGCAATTTGGTTTATTAGCTGAAATTATAACGGATTATGCTGAAGGTATTTGCATTGTTTGCTAAAAATAGATGGCTTGGTATGATGGACATTCGATTTAGGTTTTTCCATGAAGCACCTATGTATCTTCTAATAATGTTTTCCTAGTGTTTCCAAAAATTTGCTTTTGATGAATGTATTCATTTATTGCAAAATATAGGTACATATACAATTACTTACAGGCTAGGCTTGGGAATGAGCACATGGACCTGTTACTCCTGTTAGGGCGCAGCAAATCTTTATAAATTACTTACATTCGATTTAGATATTCAGGGTGGACTTTTACGCGCAACTATGTGGAATAGTGATAAATACTCAAAAAGTCGATTTCCCTTCCACCAATTTAAATAGATTTTGTCCGTGAATTCGCCTGTCGAAAATTATTCCTCTGAAACGTACTACGCTACGTCTGGAATTCTGAATCCCAGATCACCTGTATGCCAATTTTATCGAAACTCGTTTAGCCGTTTAAACGTCGGGAAAAGTAAACAGCTTTTCGCATTTATATTTATAGCATGCATTTATCATTGCAGCCGGAATCAGAACAGTTAAAAATAAAACAAAACCAAACATATTGATTTTCCAAATATTTTATTTTATAAATTAGAAATATAATCTAATTAGACACTGACCATGTAGCAATTATGTACAATGGGCATTTATACATGGCCAAGACTTATAGATCTAATAAAAAATGGACAGTAACTATATGACTTATTTTGTAAAATATAAAAATGACTATCCGAATGAATTCAAAAGCACTGAAAGGGTTGTTGCAAATGTCACAAAATTACACTTGTTTGTCGGTTTTTGGGTGACCCACGAAATTAATTTAAACGTTACGTTCACGCTTAGGGTAAGAATCATTTCTGTCTCTGTCACACTACAAGTATCAAATAGAAACGAGAACAATGCTTTGCCAAAACTGATCACACTGTTTACATGCAGTCAGTAGTCGTGATGATTTCTTGACGGTGTTAAACACACGTTATTAAAGTCAGTGGGAAAAATTATTTCGCTAAAACGGCAGAATTTACAATGACTAAATTATTTGTTGAGAAAATATTCCAATCTGCTGTTGGAAGAGTTGACGGACATGTTGATAAAAGAGACATCCAAAAAAAAAGAGAGTTGGTTTAAGAAGTTTAGTTATCACGGCATTTTCGTTTGAAAGAGATGGCGCTAGACATCCTGTATAGCTCTGTCTCTTTCCCACACTGGAATAGAAATAAAACATTCCTGCATTAAGACGTCATGGTAGAGCCACTGGGCGTGTAAATGTGATGTTACACGTAATGCTCTTTTACACGAAGAATGTTTCTCACCCGTTGGAATGCAAAAATTACCATACGACGATTTTTTGAAGGACATCGATTGTCACATTTCGACAAACAAACACAAAATTTATAGGTAGGTACAGAAAGACGACTGTATAACATATACAACCTGCTTCTTTTCATATCATTTCGATAATTTTGATCACATGAGTGTTCGAAGAGAAAATCTTTCTTCGTGCAAATGAGCCAGCTATCTTTCAAATTCTGTTCCTTACGTGTCCTTGAGGTAATATACAGGGTGGACAATTTTCAGTGGGGCATTAAGCAGCTACACGAAAATGGTCTTAGGAGACTAGCCTTACTTACTTTTCATGAAATTTTGATACCCACGCACAGATTAAAAAAATAAAAGTTATTAAAAAATGGCCATTTACACAATAATTTTTTTTGATGCAAATCGATCCTGTTTCTAATACTGATCAAAAACTTACTACCCCGCTGAAAGTTTCCACCTGTATAAAAGTGTGTATGACCGAAACAGTACAGTTTCACAACCGAAAAATAATATTTGAAACGAAAGAAATTACTTATTTTAATTAAAACTATATGGTCTTAGGTTATTAGGCCCAGTTCTGTTCAATGAAAATTCATCTAAATAAAAGAAAGTTTAAAACTACTGTAAGAATATTTTTGTTTAATAAAAAAAAATCAATTTGGTAAATAATATGGTTTTTAATGGCAATACTTAACCACGGCTAGTCTAGAAAGATTATCGAAATGTTGCCAGGATATAGACGACACTTACGACATGGTAGTTAAGGTGGAAGCGCCAAAGTAGCCCGCGAAATTTAAATTTTCGTACGTTTTTTGCAATCTGCAGGTCAGTGTCAGGATGTATGTTGATTAAAACATGATTTGAAATTAGCTTAAGATATTTTTTTATCATAGCTATTATTTTGATCACCCAATGAGAAGTTATCTTGTGCTTGTTGACTAAATTGGCTACATATGTATAACATTGACAGTGGTTAACTAATACTTTTCAATTAAAAATAAAACTGGTGTTTGTTAATTAAATTTTTATTTTTGTTACTTAATACCTTTTAAAAATACTGAGCCTAATAACATAGGATCTCCTTTAAATACAACGCATTAAATGCAATGTTTCGTTATCTGTATCATCTGCATTGTCATGACAGCCTTACGCATTAAATGGCTCCTGTATCTATTACGGGCCCACTGAACCGTACTTCAATTTAATAGGAATTACTGTCAGCGAGTAATGGAATGCAGTATCCTAGGAGTTAAGGGTACACAAGTCGATTATCCTCCCATACAAACAGATAGCTCGCAGAACGCATAAGAAACTCGATGCTGCGTTCCAAAACAAATTGCTGATGTAGGGCACACGGCTGCCAAGCTAAAATGGAACTGGACTGACCACATCTGCCGCACGCCGGAGGAGCTATGGGCCAAAGTAACCACACAGTGGGTACCAATCAGCGGCAAACGGCAACGCGGGAAGCTCAGGCGGAGATGGTCGTCCCGCCATCTGACTCGACTCTGATCTCAGAGATTGGCAACGAGCAGCATTGGATATGGATAAGTGGAAGGAGGGAAGGGAGGTCTTTGCCCAGCAGTGGGACACAGATAGCTAATCACACTAATGACTGCAGGAGGTATGCCCGAGCATGGAGCTTCACGGACGCTTATACTGGGCCTTCTTAGCGTCCGTATCCTGGCTGCGTTTTGGTGTCCTCTTCGGGAAAACCGAAGGTTTTGTCTGTGCAATAATGAGCGAAGAATTGATGGATGGATAATGGATTATTTTGTTTATAAAGATGTAAATACATAGTATAGATAGTAAGAAAAATAATAATAAAATATTGTCATAAGTGAAAAAGCAATTACAAGGTCGACTATTAACTATGCTTCTTTTTTATTGATACAAGAGCCATTTTATCATAAAGCCTTACAATCTTATTCGTGTGCAGAGTTTTTGGCAGTATCTAAATGTTGCCAAGCATAAAATTAATTAAAAAAAAAACATTTAAATTGAGAATTACACAACTGATTGCTAAAAAATATATATAATTACCGAGTCCACTAGCGCCATTTTTGAAACTAACTACATTTATTAGTCTCATAATTAACATTTATTTGTTCTAGATAATATCATTTTAATTTAAATAGCAACATAAAGATCATTATTAAAAATCAACCTCGATACAATATTGATCAACGAACTCACTAACTTAAAACGCAAATCGCCTTAATTTCATACGTAATAATTAAAATGATTGTTTTTAAAACATTTTTTTCTTAACATTTTAAATGTTTGACTTAGTTTTCGAATATTTTGTTTAAGTCTTAAGCTTGTTTAGCTGGACTGCAGTCTTTTAAGCAATTAAGGCGATTCGGAGACCGAGGGTTCGGTCTGTGGTGTTTTACCGTCATTCTTTGGGCGTGGACGGGGTGCTGTCCTCAGCTTTTCTCTTGCTCCCTGCCTGTTGGGTCCTATTCTTGTCGGGCTTGTATTTTTCCCACTTTTTATGGTTGAGTAGATCAAAATCTTCACAGTACTGTGCTATATCCCTAAGATACGTGGAAAGATGTAAGAGCTCTCGATCCCGGTCCCTGTTCAGGTGAGCCTGCCTGAATGGTCTGATCTTCAGCCCGCTCTTAGGGTTCATGATGAAGTTTCTCCTAATGTCGTCGAACATTATCGTGTTTTTCGAACTGTATTGGGGATACTTGCCCCATATGACGCCTAGAGGTTTTACCTGGAAAATAAATGTTGAGGATCAGAAAGTGAATTACTGTGAAAGGTTTGAACTAATAAAAGATAGTGACGAATTAACATAACATCACGGCTGTAATACTCGAAGGGTTAGGCAGAGGTGTACTTAATAGTACACCCACATTTCGCCAGTTATGTTTAAGTCTCATGTAATAGGGGTAAAGCCTATTGCCATCAACCGGGTACAACTCCATAAAATTTCGACCGACATGTGAATCTATCCCAGGACCTCATGCTCTGCAATAGCGCTTACGAACATTAGACCAACCACACAGTAACGCAGATGACCGAGGTACCTTAAAAGTCATCATCTGCCGAGCCTTTTCCCAACTGTGTTAGCGCCGGCTTCCAGTCTAACCGGATGCAGCTGAATACCAGTATTAAACATAGAGCGGCTGCCTATCTGATCTCCACAACCCAGTTAGTACTGGGTAATACGATACCCCTTGGTTGGACTGTTTGTCAGGCTTTCGGGCCACTGACTACCTGTAACGACTGACAAAGATCAGACCAAAGGCTTAACGTGCTTTCCGAAGTACGGAGGAAACTCGGTATGTTATGGAAGGTCACCTATACAAGGACCAACCCAGGCAAGCGTAGCTTAACCTGAAGACCGACCCGAGCGCCTGTTATTATTTAACCATGAGCTCCTCGAGGTACCTTAAAAGTAGTAAATACAAAATAAACTACTCACATCTATAGTCCCATACTTGGCCGTATGCACAGTGATCATAGCCAAGTAATCCAGGTAGAACATGATCTTATACTCCTGATGAGTGGACACGCCCAGAAGACGCATTTTCTCCTCGATCCACTTCATCCCGGTGGCAGACCAGATCACAATGTCGTAGTCTTCGTAGGCTGACGTAAGAAACTCGTGGAGGAATGGGCGCATTAGCTCGTAGCCTGGAATTGGCGAAAGAGTAGGTTAGTATTGATCATTCAAGGTTTTCGTCACTTTTATAAGTTTTGCTTTATTATTTTTCAGGTAAAGCTAATAAACACTTTTATTAGCTTTACCTGTAAAAACATGACTCCTATGTTAAAAAAATCCTAGAAGTTAAATTTGAGATACTTCCCGGTTTCCGATTAAGCTAAAATTTTGCATACATGTTAAGTTTGGATGACAATGCATTCTAAATCCAATATGGCGGACGCTCAAAGATGGCGGTCTAGTTATTTTTTATGCATTCCTATGATATGAGTATATAAATCAAAGGGTTTACTGAGAAAAATACGAGAAATAGAATATTTAGTTTTTTTTTTTTAACTAAGTTTAATAGCTTTTACCTGTTAGTGACTTTATAAGTTGGCGGAATTAATCGCATTATTCGTATGTGATAAAATAAATCATTAAATAACTTGGGAGTTTATGGTGGAAAGATTTTACTGTGGCTAGTGGCTGGCTACTAACGACTTATCTTTTACTTCACCCCACAGACATAGTTGTTGCGTTTTAGCATGGCAATAGCGATCACTGACCTACCTACATGTATTGACGTTCGTCATTTCAAAATCGAAAAAAAGATTATTAGCTTTTTAAATCGACAGCAATTTTGATTCGATTATTTCGATTTTGTTTTTGCCAAGATATATTAGAGAAAGATTAAATATTGCTATTGCCATTTACATCACAGTTAATCCGCAACATCTAGCGTGATTGGGTGCATTCCTTGAAATAGGCACACTAGACCTGATTTGCAACAATTTTGACCCCGAAAACTTAGGAGTTTGGACCCCAAGTATTGATGGTTGTTTTGGAGAAATCAAAGTTTTAAAGTTTTTTTTGGAAATTGTTCACCTTTCCACCATAAATTGCTGGTGGGACGTTTCTTGAAAACGGGTATTTTGAATGAAAAGGCCTTTAATGCTTAGTACTATGTACACCAAACTTCAGTATTCGCCACGACATAAGAGTAATTTCAACTGATATTTTTAGCCTTTTTCCACTATGTAGGGGTCGGCTTTCAGTCTAACCGGATGCAGCTGAATACCAGTACTTTACTGTGGAGCTACTGCTTATCTAACCTCCACAACCCAGTTAGTACTGGATAATACGATACCCCTTGCTAAGAAGATAATTTTAGGTTATTTATAAAAAAAAACGGTTATACCTGTTTCCGCCACAGAACGATGGTCGAACAGTGTATAATCAATATCTAGCACGAGCAGCTTTTTGCCGGGCCGCGGTTCGTTGAGAACGTTGATCTTGTAGTCTCGCACGCGCTTGTTTATTTTAGCTAGGTATATCTGGAATCAGAATATGATTGTGTTACCTATTTATTTTATTTTGTTAATATTTTACGCTGGTATTAATGTTGATAGCCCATCCCGCTGGTGCGGGGTGCGGGGCGAATGGACTGGCTTTAAAATATTCAAGTGGGAATATTGAAGTCGGCACTGACGCGACAGCGTGGTACTGACTCTAAATCAATTTACACTAGGTCAGTACCGGGTCAACACTGACTTGCCTCGAATTTGGAGTCAGTTAATTACCCAAATCTCTTTTTCTAACGTTTCCGTCAACTCTTTCACAGCAGATTGAATTTTTTTTTAACAAATAATTCAATCGCTGTAAATTCTGCCGTTTTAGCGAATTCAGTTTTTCCCACTGACTTCAATGACGCGCGTACACCGTGAACAAATTACTACGACTACTGACTGCATGTTAACAGCGTGGTCAGTTCTCGGCGGCGCCGTTTACCGACCCGTTACTTGCCGTGTGTAAATCCGCCTTTACACTTACATAGTTCAATCGGATAACTCGGTTGGTTAGGCGGAGGAAATGGCGGCATATTATGGAATATAATGCTCTTAGCAAAACTCCATACGTCTATCTATCCATAAGACTTGTCTAAGGCCCGCCTCTTCAACATGATAAGATCTACCATCTTGTTGAATGGCTAATATTTTTACCATGTCATGCACAGTACAATTGTAAAAATTTTGGCCAATCATAATCTTCATAGTTTGTGCACAAACCAACGCATGCATCATCTCCAAACAATGTATTATGAGCAATATTTTAATGTTGGAACTACAAACCTCCTGATTCTCTACATCAACCTCCTCTTCCTCAATATCCAGGTCATTCACCACCTCATCCCCCACATCCGGCTTGGTCTGCGCTCCGGCTATTGCTTCCTCGAGCGACCCCATCATCATGATCTTGAGATTCGGCTTCAACTGCAGGTCCGATAGGGTGCAGTTGTCTGTTGCTACCTTGCCTGGTGAGTAGAATAATGTTAAGTATTTTGTTGATATTCCGTATAAGGTGGAGGAAAACCTTCTCGAGGAAAACGGTATGACCTAGGAATAAAATTCGAAGATATGTGTTATCTAGTCTCTGTCTGTGTGGTAATTACGGCCTTCTCTCTCTCACAGGTAGGGGGCGTGTCCCAGCTGTGGTATCATTATAGGCCAATAATAAATAACAATTACTTATTTATCAGTCTGTTATTCTGAATTGGTTACTGTTGTTGTGAGTTACTATAGTAGATCTCTCAATTCAGTGTGCCTCAGTCAGTGTGTTCTCGTGTGGTGTGGCAAAGGCCTCTTCTAGCTGCTTCCATTGAACTCTATCACAAGCTACTCTCCTATATATAAGTAACACTATTCTGTTGTATTTATACAGCTTGTATCAGAAAGGTGTGGTCATATTTCAGGGTGTGATTCAGACCATCAAACTGAACTACTTTCTCCATGGGACCACCATAGAAATCGCGAAAAAAATACAGTTATCTCATACAAAACTTCAACACCTACTCGACCCAAATGTATGGGACAGCCAATTCTTTTGGCTTGAACTTGTTGAAACCAAGTATAAGGTTGTTTTTAGAAACCAAATTCAACCCCGTCAAAATCATCTGCCTAGCCTTTTCTCCACTATGTTGGGGTTGAGTCCCACTGTAACCGGATGAAGTTGAATATCAATATTTTACATGGAACAACCTACCAACCTACCTGACTAAGGAGCTTGTGGCTAAATAATAACAGCTGTTCTGGTCGATCTTTAGGTTTAGCCGAGCTTGCCTGGATTAATTTGTGGACAGGTGACCACCCACTACATACCGCTTTTCCTTTACGCCTCGGAATGCACATTGGGCATATTAAGCCGTTGGTCCCGGATGTCATTTGTAGATTTTTGACAGTCATTACAGGTAGTCAGTTGCCCAAAAGTCTGACAATTAGTTTTACTAAGGGGTATTGTATGACCCAGTACTAACTGGGTTGTGGAGGTCAGATAGGCAGCTGCTCCATGTAAAATACTGGTAACAGCTGCATCCGGGTTACTGGAAGCCGACCCTAACACAATTGGGAAAAGTCTAGGCAGATGATGAAATCCCTATCTGACCACACCCCAGATAGTGGATGACTTAACACCATATAAAACCCAGCATCAGTAGGTAGTAAATGCTATAAGACTTGGCTCATGTAACATGTTCTGGGTTTATTTTTAACATCTGAGTAACATGTTTTAGATGCAACATAACATGACGCCTACAATCCCCGAAGGGTTAGGCAGAGGAGTACCCATAAGTACAATCACATTTCCCTAGTTATGTTTAAGTTTCATGTAATAGGAGGCGAGCCTATTCCCATCACAAAAAAAAGTTAAACCTTAAGGCAGCCCAGTTTATTAATTTCTTCAAAATCTGCCAAACCTTTAACAACCCATGTTAGGGTCTGCATCCGGCAATCGGATGCAGTTGAATACCAGCATTTCACTTGAATTAACTTCCTATTTAACTTCCACATCCCAAATCCTTATCCGTCACTGTATACACCTAGTTTTAGAAGAAATACTGGTTATTCGTTTTCGACATTAGAAGCTTAAGGTTGGATATAACAATACAGAGAGTTTGTACATCTGACCTTATGCTTCTGAGCATAAGGTAGGACGTTCAAATATGGATGTTTATACATCTGACCTTATGTTTCTGATGGCCAGAGTTCAGCTTTATAACAATACTCTCTGTATCGTTATTTTACCAGAGACAAAAAAATCATAACCCACTTTTTTGCTCCACTATAGTCGGGTAATGAATGCTAACTTAGAGTAAATAGTACATTTTAGTGTTAGTTCTCATTTTCATTATGCTAACTTTGCAATTGACACCTACTAAGGCTTTGTATTTCAAATTGAATCCTGAATCAAGTTTTCATTATGTTTTAAAGCATTATAGTCAAACTGAGCTACTTAATACATCCTAGAGTAACTGTAAATTGTAACAGTATTTCTCAGCTAAATATAAATTGTATAGAAAAGCCAGATGTATGAATGTGAACTAAGCAAAAAGAGTATTAGAATTGTAGAATGCAGCATTTTGTAGTTCCTGCCTCGTCCCGTGGGCGTGAGTTTATGTATATTTGTAAATACAAACCACTTAACAAGGGGCATTTTAACATTCACTGGTAGGTACTGTTCGAAAAATGATTTTTAATGTATGTATTTACATGTTCTAGATTTAAAAAGTCGCAAAATGTAGGCCATTGTATGCATTTCTGAGAAACGTAATGAATTACACGTCTCAACCGGTGTAATATTACATAAAGAAGAGCTGGCCAAAACTATGAGTTTTCAAAACGAGATTTAATGAAAACTGTAGATTATTTTGCAATTTATCAATGTTGAACCACCGTAGAGTGGATAAAATTTAAAATAATATCAGAAACACGTTATAATTACCCTGAAATTTAACATTGAGAAGCTTTTGCCTTTCCGGTCTGACTCCCGTGGCATTTTCGATGGCGATTTTGAGCATCGCCACGGAATCCGATGGCGAAAACTCCGGTATCTCATACTCCTTGCCATTCCATTTAACACTTAGTTTTAAAGGATTATCGTTTATATCGCACATTTTTAACCACTTTTACACCTAAAATTCAGTGCAACTGCTATTGACGTGACATATAAACAAAACAAATTTGACACGACACTAGTGATGGGTGATTCGTACTATTTATGAAAGGTGACTATTCGGATAGGTGGCATTCGGTGATGAGATCTTGATACTATGTAGAAATGAGAAAAAAGCTCTAGAGTTGGCATAGAGCGAATCGAACAAAATCTGCCACTTTTTGTGGGAGGTGAGGTAAACATACCTACATATACAACACAGTACGGGAATTTGACAATCACACACAGATACGTACATCTTATTGCTACAAACGAACAAAAAGAACAAACAACTATACAATCAGGGCCTTCTTTAACCAATTGGAGACCCTAGGCACTTGAAAATAACGTGGCCCTTGTAGAGCGAGCGAAGTGAATTTGATTTTTTTTGCATCCCGCCTCGGATGGGTGAGGTTAACTTGTGACAGTTCATACAAAAATAAGTTACTTGCTCTTCTTCTTGTGTGTTCAGATACACACAGGAAAACTATAAAACCTACTGAACATACTAATAAGTAACTGATAAATGAACTGAAAAACATTTATTTTAGCATTCATTCGTTCCTGTTGTCCCAGCCCTATGCCAAATCAGCTACCTGTTAGCCCATATACCATGTTGGAGTTACCAAAAAATGTGCCACGAAATTTTCTATCGTAGCGGCGGAACGGTTATTTCGTCATTGTGCTTAAATAATAACATGTCAGTGCATAATTGTAGTACTTACATGTAATACGAAACAGCATGGTTTTGATTGAAGTGGCAGGAAACTGCACAATTAACCATTTTAGGGAGCACCTGTTTACGACAGAAAACACAATGGAGTCGTGAATGGTCAAACGGAGGGGAAGCACATCTATTGTCTCTAGAGCTTATTCCTCTATGCTGAGGCCTTATTTTTACATTGGTCTAGAGAACAGTGGCGAGTCGCGATTACAAGTACAGACTGTATTCGTACTGTCTTGTATCTGTCCGACGCTGCCGTAGACGAACAGAGGTTTTGCCAGATAAACTGAGCGGTGCCGCAACGCATAGACGAGGCCCCCGCCTCGTCTCACAGGTAGAATACCATCTGGTATGCGTATGGGTGGGCGCCGGAGCACGTCGTGTTTTTTTTTGTGGATTGCATCTCGCAGGTCAACCTAGGAGGTTGTCGTCTGCTCAACCGGTCAATTGGCATCGTGTGACATACCGTGGATTTTTATATGCAGGACGCCGCTGCGACACCGCTCCGGCGCCATGCAGCGGCTGCAACGCACCGTGTTTATAGGCTCTGACTGTTGAATCACTTACTGTCCGATCTACTTCGCTAAACACTTGACCAATGTAGTTACTTAAATCGGGCTTTACAGCAATACTTCTTACTAAGTCACAACTTTATTCTGTTTTCGCTTAGATTAATAAACGCGGGCAGTGATGATCAAAATAATACCTACAGATGAAATAATAAGCCAAACGCAAAGAAAAAAAATATTTATTTCATAAAATTAACCAATTAGTAGGTACATTATAATTAAAAATCATGAGTTTCATTCGCCCTATCGGCTTTCTTGACTATCTATTACTCTTGCCACTTCAACGATAAATTTTTCAGGTTCAAAGTCAGGGTCCAGAATCTTGGACCTGATGATTTCTTTGTAAATAAATGCAGACTTTCTCGGGGTCCGCGTCTTCTCTGGAGTTGAGAAATCCACTTCGTATAGGCCAAACTTTTCTCTGAAAAAGAAATAGCATTTAAATTCTACTGTACCAATACATTATTAGTTCCATAAATCGGTGAATCCAAGTTCAACTCCTTGGACCTAACTGTTAACTTTTGCCAGAAAACCTGGGAATCGAGCAAAGGACCTCATACTCATCAGTCTCGCTTCCGATCAACGAGGCAGTGAGGCTCAATTGCGTCTTAACATTGGCTTAAAAAAAAAACTTACGAATATCCACTTCGCCACTCAAAAGTGTCAATAAGAGACCACATGCTATAGCCTCTAATATCGCAGCCTTGGTCCACAGCATCCAGGAGAGCATTCAGATAGGTCCTTATGTAGTGGATTCTGTCTTCATCTAGCAGGCCTCCTGCGGTAGACCAGCCATTTGCTGTGATGTACACGGGTGGATTGTCGTATTGAGTTTTTATATCCATTAGTAGCTTGAAGAATCCCCATGGTACCTCCTGCAATTTCAAGGTGATTAAATGATGGTGTGCGATAGGGTTTCTTTGTTCGGTATAGTCCTCTAAGCTTCTGGCACGGTAGTCAATCTCAGCGGAGACTAACCTGGTGATCATTGACGCGGGAGATATTATATTATAGTGCACCAGTATCTACGCAGACACAATAGCACTATTTTTTTCCTTATTCTTATAGTCCAATGGGTTAGCAATCCCATGGGGAGAGATCAGGGGTGTTATACCGCTAGCTTACAAACTCCGGGTAGCTACTGAGTCTTCCTAATGGAAAAATCCAATAACACTTTACCCGACCTAGAACTCCAACCTAGGACGACTCATGCGTAATTTGTTGGAGTGAACTGCTGAATACTGGTGCTGACGATTAAGTTTCAGTGGTGTAATTGATTTTACAACCTAAGCAAGCTTAGCCGATGAGCGAGAGTTGGATCTTCAATCGCTGAACTATTGACATGAACGGAATTTTTTCCGATCACAAACTTCTTCTTCTTCTTTCTTCTTCTTGTCGAGGTTAATACAGAAATAGGAGTGTTAATATTAAAAAACCGTAGAACAAAATACCTGTAACCAGCTACTTTGCGACTGCGTCCACGAGGGATCCTTGACCAGAACCGCACCCATATCATCCATAAACGAAGGCACAGGGTACATGCCTTCTAACGACGCGTCCCTATATGCCAACTTAGAGGTAAACGCATTCACGCCCAGGAAGTCTGCTGATCCCTTCAGCAAGGCTACTTCTTTTGGTGATAGATCTGGCAATCGGGACCTGGGATACCCCTGTTCCGCACTCTTGCTTACTACGTTCTTTTGAACTGCTGAAGGGTAGTTGCCCACTTTTGAGAATATTGGATGTGCGTATAAGCCCCACTGGAAGGGAAATAATGAATTATTATTTTTGTAGTTAGCTTTTACTGTGCCACTGCTGAGCAAGGGCCTCCCTCCATTTTTTTCCATCGATCCAACTTTCAATCCTCTTCTTAAGGAAGACATCAAAGTTATCAAGCCATCGTGCTTCGGGACTACGTATTATATAGTCCTCTATCAGTATCCTTTACAGTATACAAGGTGTAAACTGACCCTTCACGAAGCCGTCAACCAAGCATTCTGTACATTAAACACTAAGTAACTCTACACAAAAATTATTGCTGGGAAAAATGACTTTTTTTGGGGTGAAATATGACGGATTCAATGTAACGCACTCAAAAGATTGTGCTGATGGATGCATGAAATAGTACAGGGGTCATGGAGGTATTTAAAGTAAAGTTATAACATTTACCAACGTGTATTTTTTTATTGAGAAAAAGTTGGAACTTTGAATTCCAATATCCTAACCCGTAATCCCATCTAGTATAATTCTATAAAGATCCTAAAATTGCCTTTTTGTTACTTACATCAAACTCCCTGGCATCAACACCAGCTTGATGGTCATCGACAGTATCAGACGCGGCATCATACCACACAAAACCAATGGAGATACCAATTATGCCTTTCTGCAGCTTCCTATAATCTGCGTCGTACATATGGTACGTTTCAGCATGAGCCAGCAACAAGTTCCGAGTGCACATGTACTCAGCAACGCCCGAGAGGTTCAGAAATGGCGCTTGACTATCAGACCCATATCCGCTTACACAAATCTCTTTAGGATCACTAATTGTGATCCAATGTTGCACTTTCCCACCGAACTTTTCGAATAAAAACTTCGTGTAGTCAGTAAACCACTCGACTATTGCAGGATTCGTCCAGCCTCCTAGTTTTTGCAGATTGGCCGGTAGATCCCAATGGTACATTGTCACCATGGGCATGATATTCTTGGCCAAGAGTTCATCTAGAAGCTTGTCGTAATAATCAACTGCAATTTCATTTACTTTATCTACGAATCCATTTGGCAGGATCCTTGACCAGGATATGGAGAACCGGTAGAAGTCTAGGTTAAGATCTGCGGCAACTGTCACATCTTGCTTGTATTTGTGGTAGGAGTCTGCCGCCACGTGGGCTGTGCTGTCATCCTTGATCAACGAAGGCCTTGTGTGGGATGCTAAATCCCATATGGATGGGCTTTTGCCTGTGGTGTGTTAAAATAAAATTGTTAATGCCTATGGCGATACTCACACGACACCGCTCGTGCGCGCGGGCGGCAGTGTACGTGTGTTAAGCATCAACGAATTTCATACAAGCCAAGTGTCCGCGCGGTGTCATGTGGGAATCCCCTAACAGCAATGAACCAGATTATGAATTGTCATCATGACAGAAATTGGGACGAGATTTTCGTATTCACGAAAACTTTCTTTCTGATACTAATCGTTTGAAAAGAGAAAGTGGTACCTACAAATATATAAAAACTATAAAAAAGCAAACAAGCGTATGACATAAAGTCCGCCTCTGTACTTTGTGCTTGAAGTGTTAAAGGAACTATTATTTATTTATTAATAATAGTTCCTTTAAATGTTCATCTATACAGATAAATAAAATTGAAGTGTTTGTTTCTAATAAAACAATAACAGCTTTTTACTGAATTCATAAGAAAGTAGGTGTATGTATGTTACGGTACATATAAAAAAAAAATTTTTTTGTCTGTCTCTTTGTTCCGGGTAATATCCGAAGCGGCTGGACCGATTTGACGGGACCTTTAATGACAGATAACTGATGTTTAAGGAGTAAGTGAGGCAACTTTTGTTTCAGAAAAAAATAGGGTCCCGTGCCAAAAAATTAAACCCTATAAATTGTTAAAAAAAACCATTTCAAATAGGTAAGCAATATTTATATAATAATTTTACGCGGACGAAAGTCGCGGGCAACAGCTATACTTATACATATATACTTAATAAGTAGTTAAAACATGAATTAATCTTACCATCCTCATTCCAACCTCCTTCGATTTGGAAGGCAGATGTAGACGCACCAAAGTAGAAGTCTTGTGGAAACGGCCGCAGCTTACTTTTGCTAAACACATTATCGCAAATAATGAGAAAGACACTGTGGAGAAAAAAAAATACAAAAGTTATTTAAAGATCAGCGATATACCTACACAAGTGATCATATTGCATGTAACAAGAAACAGGCGTGTAATACATCAAGTAGTCTATAAAGTTCGCGCCAGTCGAACACAGGACTTCTCGCATGGGAAGGAGGGAGTGGGCCGTATCCACCATTGCGGGTTGGTGGAGTCTATCGCACCGGGACACCACTGTACACGCCCCGAGCCAGGACTGCTCTCAGCCCTTACCCGCATTGTTTTGGGCGTCGGTTCAGCATGTTTTCTTCATCCATACTTCTCTATTAGTCGATATCTCAGCATTTCTATATTAAAAAAAAAACAACTCTTTTGATGTGGCAAAAGAGTCGGTTTTTTTTTTTAAGAACCAACATTACCAGAGCACTCCCGCGCAGATGTTCATGGTTCCGAGGCACATCACGCACTGCACCTGCGCTGCGATGTCTCCTTACGATTAAACAAAACGATAAGGGTTATTCTGCAATCCATGCTTGAACAATGTTTCTTTTATTGATGGCTAAGCCATATGTTGTAGTGAAGCTACCTTGAAGGCTCTTCATGGTACTTGTTTTTCAAGAATTGAACCTTGCTTCAGCATACGTTTAGTATTCGGAGTCCCAGGGATTAATCCCCAATGTGAATTCTTGGTCCAGGATCTTGCTGACTTGACTGTTTAACTTCGTGTATAACTTTCTGAACTGCCATCGAAAGGTAACTGGCAGCAGCTGGATGAGTTTTCTCAGGAATTAAACTGATTGCCATGCGATTAAAGAGGTATATTTCCAGCAGGGGACTACTGTAGGCTGATGGTGATGATGATGATGATTACTATTTATACAAGCAAATTGTGCAATTTGACCTATCATCTTACAATATTATAAAAAATGCAAAAGTTTGTGAGGGTGGATGGACGGATAGATGGATGATGGATATTTGTTACTCTTTCCCGCAAAACCTACTGTTCTGATTTGGATGAAATTTGGTACACAGATAGGTACTTAGTTAATAGCCTGGGTAACACAGGATATATTTATCCCGGTTGTACGATCTCGAGGGACAATTACTGAACTACACGCGGGTGAAGCCGCGGACATAAGCTGATCTTACAGAAACAGCAATCGAAAGTACGACTACTACAAAATTTTTCAGAATCGACCTTCCAACAAAAATGTTTGGACTGAAAGCGTATTTATGAAAAAACAATGCTGTCATACCTGCGGATTATACTAAATTACAATGGTACAATCAGTTATCAATATCATCATGCATTATTTTCATGATTCAATCGCAAGTTGGAGACATAATCGAATTGGGACTATTTTGGGACCGTTCTGGAATGGAACATGGTGGATAAGTGGTGGTTGGTGGCATTCATCGCATGGATAGCTCAGAACGGCGAAGAAAAACTTCTTGTGAAAACCTGCATGTCCTAAAACTAAACAATTGAAGACATGGTGACATCCATCAACCTGCACAATCTGGAGTCCCTATCAACTAGGTCCATCACTCTTATTGCATTTGTTTCACGAAATTAGCTCTTTGTATCGCCATTACTGAACATTCGGTTCGTTTTTCAATACTTCGATTACATAATATTTCATTTCATTGATATTTCGACTTTACATTTGAGAACGCATCAAATAATATCCGCTGACCAGTTCAAGTGTAGGTCGCAGTTCTGTTATTCAGGAACAACAAAATGTTTATTAAAAATTATTACACGTCCCTATAATTACCATTATTGAAATTAACACAAAAAATAATATTAAACTCCTTTGCAAAAAAAAACGGGCACCTTAAAACCGAAAGGAAAAATCGAAAGGAGATTAAAATGATTAAAATACATAAATTAAGAAAAAATATAGTTTAAGAATTAAAATACTTTATTTTGCATCCAAAAATACACACAATCATAATTACGCTAAAAATTTTAACAAGACAATGCCAAACACAATTGGTATCAATAATAATTAAATATCAAACAACTTTTGTGACATCAACAATTTCAACATTCACGAAATATTTTTAAAACAAAGACCTTCCTTCCTTTGTAATGTCAGTTCTGTTTTTATTCTTATACTTACATACATACGTAGATATTGTGTTCATGTTCGTATTTATTTTTTTCGTTAGAATCTTTTTCTAGGAGAGTAACTTCTTGCATGTCTGAAAAAAATAGTTCGTTCAGTAAAGGAGTAGGTTTCGTTTTGAAAAAAAAAAATGCATTATTGCAGTTTTGCACTGTTTATTCGGACAGAAGCCACAGAGCGGAGTTCTTTATTTGAATTTGGCTAGTATTTTACTTCAGAAGGTTTTTGGCTTTTGCTTTTCAAGAACTGGGCTATGGAAGTCTGTTAGACAGTCCCTCCATGCAAAATACTGGTATTCAGCAGCATGCCGTTAGACTGGAAGCCGACCCCAACACAGGAAAAGGCTAGGCAGATGAAGATTTTACTTGAGAAGAATCTGGTAACACCAACCTGTTATTTGACTGTCGATCTTGTCGATGTTTTCGACGAGGTGAATCTGGTGACTTCGCAGATTCCGGCTTAAGTTTCCTTGGAGACACCTGAAACATTTAAGTCGTGTTGAAGGAAGTATGAGGTTCAGAGAAGAAAAATTCATTAAAATAAGTATAGCGGGAAAGCATATAAGAAACAGGAGAAGGCGAAGTTACATAAATATAACATGACGTCTGTAATTCCCGAAGGTTTAGGCAGAGGTGTACCTAATAGTACACCCACATTTCGCCAGTTATGTTTAAGTCCCATGTAATAGGAGGCGAGCCTATTGCCATCAACTGGACACAAATGCAGACTCCGTGGCGGTTACTTAGAAATTCCTAATGGAATAACCCAATAACAATTTGCCCGACCCGAGAATCGAATCGAACCCAAGGCGTCATGCTCAGCAGTCGCGCTTGTCACCACTAGGCCAATGAGGCAGTCAACCAGTCAGAGAGAGCGAACTAGCAGACTTAATTAGAAGATTGAGATATGTGCAGAGGAAAACTACCAAACGACTTTCCACGTTACCTACCCTTAGCCTGAAATCGCTATTTAAAAGTCAATTACTATAGTATTATGTATTCATTACCTGTCTTCTTGGTGAGTAGCATTCATCCAGCCGTTTCGTCTTACGATGGTGATCTGCAAAAATGAATTATTCGCTGACTTTAAAGTTTTTTGTATAATTTCGTCGGTGCAGTTTATAGTAATCTGCTATACCAGGTGCGTTGATATTAACGAGAGAAAGCTGAAATATCTCATGTACCTGTTACAGCACCGATACTATTCAATGGATTCGCCACACCACAATCTATAAGATGCAGCATGCAGGGGTCTTAATCAGAAGCAGAAAGGTCACCAGAGTTAATCGTCGATACAAAATACGCAAGATACCCAGATAATGGTGATGGCCTTTTTTTTGGGTGGAAATCATCAAATGACCTCTCCCACTGGTGGAGCGGGAGGGCGTTTCAGACTCTTACTGACTAAAACCCACACGTGTTCCTTCAGTTGCCTGTGCCAAGGGCCACGGTAACTCTTTCGAACAAACCTGCAACCCTGGTAAGCATCGGTCCTAGTGGACCCCGTCAGTTTGTGCTGACATCTCTGTGAGCACAACGCGCCATCGCCCCGGGCCTGGTCCTTACCGGACGGCGAGCTACCCATTGCTCGCCGTCCGCAAACCCGTGCCTGCGGTGGCCGGAAATCCGCTTGGGAATGGTGACGGCCCTGACTTGTAAGTTGTAGCTCTTGGGTTCGAACCCAGGCAGGCGCATTACTTTGTGTCATTTATTTCATTAGCTACCAATGCTCTCAAAACGGTCAAGAAAAACATCGTGAGGAAACCGGCGGGTCCTAGAACCAAATGAAAACCTTTTTCCAAAAAAATAACCGATTAAAAAAAAAAACAAAAAAAATTGAAAATAACTTTACTTTCGGAAGTCGGTGACTATTGTTTGTTTCATTGACTTTTTTGCCACAGACTTCCGAAAGTAAAGTAATTTTCCATTTTTGTTTGAGTTTTTTTTTTGAAGTTGGTTATTTTTTTGCAAAAAGGTTTTTATTTTACCCGGTTTTAGTTATACTCGTAGTATCACACACAAATCCTTGTCTAGTATAAATTTCGCAATTTCTTTTACTTGGATGACATATTTTTTTTCTGCTATTTTGATTTAAAAACCAAACTACAGAACCCAGTTTGATGAAATGTCTATGGAACCAATCGGCAAGTATATATATGTACTTTTAGAAAAAAGAAGAATTTTTCAAATGGGATCATATATGACGAAGATACGAGGTAATAAACACAAAAAAAATACAACCGAATTGAGAACCTCCTCCTTTTTTTGAAGTCGATTAAAAATCGATAACATGTGACATCTAAAAACCCACAATGGGCCAGCGTGGTGGATTATAGCCCATTCCTTCTCATTGAGTGGCGGCCTGTGTTCCAGCACTGGGAACATTAAAAGCTGATGCAAATGATACGCAAGATATTAATATTGACGCTTCGCATCATCTTCATCTGCCCAGAACAGTCTACAGTCACACGCCATTTAACTTGATCCTCAGCCACCCGATGATCGTCTCTCCACCTAACCTGTGGGCGTCCCACCTTATGGCGCAATAACACTGGCCGTTTGCCCGAATTCGATGACCTCTGGAACTGAAAGACCACGTTTAAAAGAACAGGGTCGAGTACGCCTATCTTCGGACAATCTAGTTCGGGTTCATGGTTCAGCTTCATTCAAACTAACTATAGTGTAATAAAAGCTTCGGGTGCCCCAATTAAAGCCCGTGTAGAGTCTTTCGAACACCCGAATACGGGCTAACGATCAAGTGTAATTACGCCATTACGTTTACCTATTTAGCGGTCTTCGCATGGTACTACACATTTCGTCTATTATTGCTATCAGAATGGATGGTTAACCACTCAGAGACTCTATTTGCAACAATAACATCTGTATTAAGGTTCTTACTTCTCCGACTTCCAACAGATGACCTGTTCTTCTCGCTCTCGTAAAACTTCGGCACTTGAGTGACGTAGTTGTACGCCATTTGTGCCACCCCCTTCGGGCGGTAGTTGTAGGCGAACAGCTCGTTGTAATACTTCTGAGACTGAAACGGTAATCGCAACTTAATACAAATATTTTAAATACAGTCAAACATGTCCTAAAACCTAAAAACGTTTGTGACAGATTACCAAAAAGGGAGATTGTAACCCATTCGTTTATCTTTTTAAAATGAGAAACTTAAAAATCTCCTAACGATGTGGTGGATTATGGCCCACTCTCTTTCACAAGGGCTCTCTTTCTCTTTCAAAGAGCGAAGCCTGGTGTCCCAAGTTCCAACACTGGGAACATTACAGGCCAAAACAAACAGAGTTCATATCTGCTTAGGTATATATAGCAATAAGTGAAGTTGTCTTACCTCTAAAAGATATCGGGATGGCGACATAATATCCTTGCCGGGGAACAGAACTGCAAAATAAAAATATTCAACAAGTTAGCATGTAAAGAGTGTTTAGAAATCTGAATCCAAACTGTTCAGTATAGATTGGAACTGGAAGTTAGGTACGGTTACTATCAATAACGTCGGTACTGAAGGCTTCACGTCAGTGGTAACAAAAGCAGAATATAAAATTTGCTGGCGTCATAATCTATAAAAACTCTGCACTAGGCCAGCTCAAAATCAAAGCGTTGTCACTGATCTTTTCCTTATCGTGTGGTTAGTGCCTTACCTGGTGTCAGTTTTATGCCGCCCAAGGGTTTCTGACTTGGCTTTTACATGCCGTTGAGAAATATCGGTGAGAAACAGCGGGATGTTTTCGTTCTCCGAAGCAAGTGAAAATTATGCAATACGCACATGAATTCGAAAAGTCAGAGGTGCGTGTCTTGGGTTTGAACGCGAGACCTATGACTTGGCAGTCCGACAGTCACACCACTAGACTATCACTGACTTACCACCGAGTTTACCACTGATGTGTGGCCTACTATAAAGTGACATAATTCTATCGAGCGTAAAGGCCCCGGATGACGTTATATCACCAAAATGTACGTGTTGGAGTGGAACCATTGATCATTACCGAAACCTTTTATAGAGGGACTTTCACACAGGTATGAGCGAAAGAGATGATGTTCTAAAAATCCGGTTAATTTTCTTTAGGTGGTACGTGAGAAATTCAAGGAGTCAACATCATCCTAACATTCAAACGATTTACCTTCCTAATTCAGTAATTGGTACCACACGTTTATCAAATTGACAGACAGTCGTATAGGTACATTATTTACAATTGGCGAGGTCACTAAACTGGGTAAACAGTAAACACCTTGGTTATACAGATTACACTACTTAGGCGCTAAGAATAGAGTTCATAATGACTTTAGAACGTGGACGTCAACGCCTGGTGCTTTCCTCTTCTGTTTGCTAAGGCTAGAGGCTAGAAACTGACCTATCAACGTTAATGAGGACGGAAAATTAAAAAAAAATGGATTGTCTTAATGTTCCAAAAAGTTATATCAATTCTGTTGAAACTGGATTGTAGAAACTAGAAATACGATATGCTTTGAAACGACGTTAATACAATATGGTAATCAACATTACATAACATCACGCCTATAATCCCCGAAGTGTTAGGCACAGGTGTACCAAATAGTACACTCACACTTCACCACTTACGTTTTAGTCCCATGTAATAGGGGCCTATTGCCATCAAACGGGCACAAATACTAGGTGGCTGCTACTGAGAAATTCCTGATGAAAAAAACGTTTTTATTTTACCCTTTTTAGTTATAGTATGACACACAAATCGTTGTCAAGTATCAATTTCGCAATTTCTTTTACTTGGATGACTTTTTTTCCAGCTATTTTGATTTCAAAACCAAACTGCTGAACCGATTTTGATGAAATTTCTATGGGACCAATCGGGAAGTAGATCCATTCAGATAAAAGAAGAATTTTTCAAATCGGATCATTAATGACGGAGATATGAGGTAACAAACACAAAAACAAAAAAAAAAACATACAACCGAATTGAGAACCTTCTCCTTTTTTAGAAGTCGGTCAAAAATCCCATAACATTTTGCCCGATCTGGGAATCGAACCCAGAACCTCGTGGTCAGCAGTCGCGCTTGCAACCTCTAGACTAGCGAGACAGTACGAACGAGGTTATCAAGTATTAGGAAAAGTTCGGATTTAAAGACTGTATGTAGTCCCTCTGTCTCTCACACTTGGCTGAAAGACCTCAATTTAAAGATTGTTGCTTCATATTTATGCGCGAGTACTGTACGTCTATGAGAGTTCTAATTTCTACAATCTTATCGTCTTCTTATAATAGCTCACCAGTTGGAATAATCTGCGTCGTGCTCCTAAAAGTAACATTCCTACCATCAGTCGTCATCCCACAATTCTTTCTTCTCTTCCTAATCTCCCTCAACTCTTTCATGCCTTTCAGCTCCTGCAATTCTTTCAAGCCCTTCAGCTCCTGCAATTCTTTCTTCTGCTTCTCTATAACGTTAAATCCTCTCTTCTTTTCTAGCAGAATAGCATCGTTCGCTCTTCTTTCTACTATGGGGCTCCACCAATCATCGGTTACCATTCCAGTGTCGCAAACTTTAGTTTTGTCAGTCAATGTTGATTGGTTGGCCTTGGTGACGACTTTGACTCGAAACCTTCTGCGTCGCGGGGTATCTTCGTACTTCATCGTTGTCAGGCTGTAGATGGTTGTGTCTGTCTTGCTTCCATCGCTCATTAATGATATTGAACTGGATGATGAATCGCTAATGGTATCCGGCTCTGCGTTTGATGGTTGAGCTACGTTTTTGCGACCTGAAATTAAAGCTTATTATTACTATACTACGTATCATGTTTGAACTATGCATTTTGCTTGGACATGGGCCACCTTTAATTCACTATCAAAAGTTATAAGTCATTTGAAATACGGATGATAATCAAAAGCAATTGTTTCGGAAATGTTGCTGAAGATTTTATTATTCCATGAGTCATTATTGACGATGCTCACAAAATAGCGCTTAAGACCGTAGTCGTAACTTTTTAGAAAAAAAAAACGATAAGTTTCCACTTACGGTCCACAATTACGCTGTTTTCCAGGGACAGCTTCTGATTCATCGGTGAAACATCGGATTTTCCATCTAATAAAAAATAATTATTATTAGTTCAAGACAAGCATTGAAGCGATTAGTTTTATAATTGGCTTCAAACACTAGATTATCACCAGACTGAAGATCTACTAAAATATCAGTACTCATAAAATAATTTACACACACACATACACCCACACACACACACACATACTCTCACACACCCACACAAACAAATACTGCATATCAAAGCGCATGCGTGCAGCTTTAATTTATTTTCATTTCTTCTTACATTACTACTTTTCATTTTTTTAAATATTTTTTTATTGCACAGTATCTAAAAATGTTAAAAGTACCACATTTTGGGCGAAGACACTGACTCCTGTAACACAGGTGGCTACCTAGCTCAGGAGCCAGGGCTACAAATAAGTATGTAAAACCTGTATTTTTGTATGAATAAAAGTATATTTATTTATTTATAATTTTTGGCATTATTTTCGTCATTAAATCAATCAAAACTTTCTCAACTTTCAGATCTATTGGCTTACTGGGGAGGTTTTGTGCCACTTTATCTTCCTAGTTACAACATTAAGTTTGGTATTGTATTGCTTTTCGTCGTTTTTCCACACATTAATAATTATTTTATTGTACATAGTCTCCCTACCAAGAAGATGAGTACAGTATACATTTACCTATCTTGTGCTTTCGAATAACACAGTGAGTTCCCTTGTTGGCCATCGCAGCTGAAAAAAAAAGCCCATTACTTAAAGGTTTCTGAGACGTTGTATGATATAGCAGTGCGGTGGGGGACGGGTGTGGCTGTGGAGACTTTATGAGAGAGCAGAGCCATTCGCCCGCTGACGTGTGTCACCCACAAAACAGTAAAAAAAAAATCGGTTGTCTGTAAAGTCGGTTTACTGACGATAGTTGAACGTGACAACGTCACCGATTATGCCTCTTTGTCGCTCGTTCCGCGCTCTCGCTTGCACTTCAAGTCTTAGATGGAACGCCTCAGAGCGAGGTAACGCCGCATGAGTCATGTTTTTTCGTGCGTGCAGCCGGCTCCATCGAATTATAAGACGTTGTCACGTCAAAATATTAGAAAGGCTATGTAGCCGGGGCAATCGCGCCCGAGTTATGAGCAGACGCTCATAACTTCACCGCAACTCGCGAATACTCACATTAGTCGCCTGAATACTTTGAAGAAGTGCACAGCTAAGCTAAAGTAGTGTTCACTTGCAGTGCAAGAAGCCAATTGCTAAGCGTAACAAAATGGGTACGTTCCTTTCATCAGCAAGTCTTAAATTCTTATACCTAATAATTGCAGAATTTATATAAACCAGTTTTACATACAATCCGGTAAAAACTAAGCTAGGATACACATTGCCAGCTTTTGCATTTTAAATTTACACTCCCAATCATAAACATGATGTATGACTGGTAATGTATATCGTTATCAGCTGACAGCTACCATATGCCGAACACTCGCTAGTGAAGTTAACCAAACGTTCCAAATAAAGTTATCGACATTTTTGTTTAATTCTTGTGTATAATAATTTGCTTACTTAAAATGGAATTACTGGGCATCTATCTACCTAGAGGTATTTCATGTTTTACCACGGTAATGCAAAACAAAGCAAGTACTTCCATGGTTGTAACAACTAAAAATTACATCTCATCATCGCGCGTACGAATTCCGAAGATAAACGAAAATTCCCGAAGCGTATACCTTAGAGATCTGGGGATCTTAGATAGCTATCTAGCGCCATCTCTTTTCCACTCTCGAAATAGAACTAAAACATTCAAACATTATGACGTCATACTAGGCCTGCTATACAAAGGTACTTACGACCAACGTTATGCTGCGTCTTCTTATTAGCAACCTGGCTCATAGGGCCCGTCTCATTCACTGCCAAAGAGTTCAACACCCTGTGCCTCATTTTTGAGAGTTTCATTCCAGAGACGTGTTGCGTAGCACAAGTGCATATTTCGTGTGCATTGAATTGTACGGACTCGTCTGCAAAAATTTTATTGTTGATTTTAGAGGGGGGTTTATAAAAAAATGAAAAAAATAATTTAGGAATTGTCTCCTAAAGGCCCTTTTTGATACCCAACATTAAAATATTACCAAAAAAAAAAACAACTCGACTGACGGATTTTCGATGAAATTAGGCACACAGGTGGAGCATCCATACTCTAGGATATACTTAGTAGAGGATACTTTTAATCCCGGTAGTACGTTCATCTGGAATAATTCCTAACCTCCTCGGCAAAGCCGCGGGTAAAAGCTAGTCTATAAAGGTAAAAGTTTGGAAGTTTGTATGTAGGGTGTAATCTTCGTAACTACTGATCCGATTCCGAAAATGCTTTCATTATCGGGAAGCTACATTATCCCCGAAGGTTATAGGCTACATTTAAAATGTTCCGTACATAACGGGAGCAAAGCCGCGAACAAAAACTAGCATTTTATAAACAAGAATAGGCTCACCACACAGGCATGGAAAAGATCCAACACCCTTATTAACAGTAACCTTTTTCTTATATTTTAAGTCTCGAGCATCTTGCAGCTCATATTGTGCTTCGCGATGACAGTAGTTCGGGCAGTCGAATGATTGACAGGGGCTGAAATGTACCAATTGTTGTACTCAAGAGCGTTTGAGGTCAAGGAACGTGCAATGAAGGGTATAAATAGACCTTTAACGAAGCCGAAATACCCTTGTTCACCCCACCATTGCGATTTTTTTTTGTTAAGGACCATACTTCTAGTTACTTACGGAGATATCAGAGGATTTAGAGGTCACAGTTCCAACTTTTTTACAAGTTTTTTTTTAAATCCTAGTTTTTAAGGTTATAATTTTACTGTAAACACCGCCATGACCCGTTTACTATTCATAATTACTATTCAATGCATCCATTAGCACAATGTTTTGACCGCGTTACATTCAGTTTTACCGTAAAACGTGCTTTTGCACACCAAAAACAAGTCGATCCCCAGCAATAACTTTTGCGTAGAGTTACTTAGTTTGATGTACAGAATGTTTGGTTGACGGCTTCGTGAAGGGTCCGTTTACACCTTGTATGTATACGTAGGTGTCGTGTCAGTAAAAGCTATAAATAATATTAATAGTAGGTACATGAATATTATTAAATAGCACCGGTGACTGAAAAGTTGTGTAGCGTTCCGGTTGTCGATGTGATGCGGAAGAATAAGAAAAAATGTCATGAGGAAAGTTTTGGGTATGAATATCCACAAACATACTCAAAACTTTCCTCAGGGGAAGACCAAAGAAACCACGGATGGACTGTGTGAAAGATGATACGGCTATAAAAGGACTCATTAGATGACGACTAATAGAGGAGTATGGAAGAAGAAGACATGTTGCGCAGACTCTTAATAAATTGGGTTGAGGGCAAGAGAATGATGGTGATGGCAATGATGCTTGTTGACTGGTTACATTGTCGGGGGGGACTAACTCTCTTACTCTTAATTTGGTAGCTCAACTCACTTTTCACTTATAGTAGGCGATGGGACAGTAGGTGCCTTAACGAGGGTCTAGAAGTCTAGATAAATTAAGTATAACTTACCTTGTAGCCCTCTCAGGTCTAGCTGTGCTCTGAACTTCTTTGTTTACTGGAAATAATAAAATATTAGTATTAAATAATCATATACAAATTGCTGCAAAGAGGTTTCTATATTCAGATATATGTATTTAGACAAAGATGAGAAATTTTCTTGAGAGCATAAATATTCTCCCGATCGCATTTATGACATTCGCCAAGTACGTAAAAGATAATTATAGTGATTAAGTAGTGAAACAGTAAGAGATGTAGTGTTGATGGGTGACCACCCATTACATACTGAGTTTCCTCCGTACCTCGGAAAGCACGTTAAGCCGTTGGTTCCGGCTGTCATTTGTAGATCTTTGGCAGTCGTTATAGGTAGTTAGTGGCCCGAAATTCTGACAACCAGTCTTACCAAGGGGTATCGTATTACCCAGTACTAATTGGGTTGTAGAGGTCAGATAGGCAGTCACTCCATGTAAAATACTATTCTGCTATTCAGCTGTATCCGATTAGACTGGAAGCCGACCCAAACATAGTTGGGAAAAGGCGATCCTTCTGAAGCAAGGAGGTCAACGCTATCAACGCTTGTAACTTGAAAACTCCGGGCTACTACTGAGAAAGACCTTATTGGAAAAACCCTACACTTTGCTCGCCCTGAGAATCGAACCCAGGATCCAAGTTAAATAATAGCGCTTGCCACCATGACACTTAACGGGGACAGTTGAATACAAATATGATCTTATTCAAAGTACCTACCACAGTTTTTCTTTGCATCACCCATAGGTAGACGGCTAGAGAATGCTTCTGGCATTAAGTACGCCTCAGTACATTTGTGGGCTTAAAGTATTAAATAAATAAAATTTTAATTAGTCTTGCCCGTTATCTACAGCATGTATCAGAAGGGTGTTGTCATATTTAAGGACTATTACTTCCTTATTTGGATCGAATTTTGGTAATAATTTTGGTTTTTTTTTACTTCCGTGCCAAAATAACTCTAAACCTTTTTCTGAAATAAAAGTAGCCCAAGCCTTACTCTTTATGACATCAGCTATCTGCCAGTAAAGCTCCCGTCAAAATCGGCCCAGCTGTTTCGGAGATTAGCCGGAACAAACAGACGGTTTTTTTACTGTATATACATTCAATAACAGTTGTTATATTGAAAACACAAACAGACACATCAATTTTATTTATTTGTATAGAGGATGTGATACAAACCATCAAACTGAACAGCTTTGTCTATGGGACCAAGAGCGTAATCGCAAAAAAAATATCACCTGCCCCTTACTTACTGGATCGAGTAAGTATTGAAGCTTTGTACGGGACAGCTTATATGCCCATACCTTTCCGATACCCGCTGTACACTAATAGGTTTGTATGTAGGTGGTAATCTACGAAGATACTCATTTGATTTCAAAAACTCTATCACTGATGGTGACGCTACACCATTGCAGAGTGCTATGGGATTGTTTTCTTCGACAAAGCTATTTACGTTAGCATAAAGACATTCAAATATTTATGAGCGATAGACGGGACAAGACGAAGAAAATCGTGAGTCAAATACTTGTTACTACATAGTAATAAATTGTTCTGTCTAGTGTCATACGCCCGCTGATCCAGGTAGCATTCGTGTTAAAATCGAAAATGTTCGGGATCAAATTTTTTGTATGAAAACATTCCCACTGTCCGCTCTATAAGTCTTTTAAATCTCTTTGCGTTAGCACGAATAATATTTATTTTACCCATTTGTTCTTGTTTTTCTTCATCCTGTGCACACAGGGCACTTTTTATTGTTTCCATAATATCATTATCTGTCCGTTGCGTTTCCATGTGTCTTTTGTCTGGCGTTTGCATTTCGGCTGCTACATGCATACGTGCGTCTGTCCCTCGAGTTTTTTTACACATTCTGTAACTCATTTCATTATCCTCATCTTCATCATTTATGTTCAATTCCATTCTTCTGGGTTTCTTATTCTTCAGCTCTCGTCTGTTTTTTTTTCCACACCTGACTGGGCAATTGTCCTCGTCACACGTAGGTCCAAATAAAGAGGAGCAGAAGTTCTTCAACATACTTAAAGGATTCCTGGTTCTATAATTATAATATTAAATAGGTTATTATACAGGCTGTTGCTTTGCATCCTCGTCAAATTCAAGGAGGTAACTGTGGTAATGATTCTCGACCGAATCAATAATAAAATGGGTAGGATTTTTTTTCTTAATATCGGAAATCGGTAAGTGTACACCACCCGTATTAAAACGCGGCCCGTCTAATACTAGCCCTATAACCGCATTTTCACACACACAAACAAACGCAGACGTTCATTCTGAAACAGTGTCAAAAAACAACTAAAAAAAGCAGCGTTTATTATTATTGACCAGGTACCGTAATTTAAATTGATTATTTACGTCTTTTATGACAACCTCCTGAATTTTGACGAGGATGCAAAACTACATCTTGTATAATATTTCTTACGAGAAAGTTTGTGAGGATATATGTATGGATGTTTGTTACACATTTTGATGTAAGTTAACAACAGTATAGCTTATGCGTCGGTTTAACAAAAAAGTTTTAATTTTTAAAACTGCGTGAAATTCTCGCGTTTGAAAACTGAAGATCTCACTAAGCTGGGGCATCGAGATCCCGTTCCGCTATCTAACGAGATTTCGGAAGATCGAAATACCACCTAGCTTTTAAAATAAAAAGTTTAAAAAACCGCCTGTGATCTCGAGTCATTTTTCAACGACATTGCATTCCCTAGGAATGAAATACCATTATTAATTTACCCTGGCAAATCCGAGAAAGATCTGAAATGAGAATAAAAATGTTGATTCAAAAATTACTTAGCACGGCAGCACACACAATTTAGTATTATAATTATCCCTCACTTTTTCACATGGTCCCATTTTCTTTGTAGATCATCATACACATCGCACTTGCAGCGTCTTGTGCTTGATGGTATTTCTTCTTTTGAGATTGAACTGCGAGAAACAACTGAGAGAGAGAAGAAAAGATAATTTTTATTACTCAAACATATCATCTCAAAAGACTGCTGTAAAAGATACGTCAAAAAGTACAGTACATCAACGCCGTGGGAAATCAAAAAGACGTTACTAATGCAGGTGGATATCATCATCGTTCCCCTGTTCATATCAAAATTAATTTGGGGTCAGCGCTGCATATCTTTATCCATACTACTCCATATCTCACAAAATGAATGATGTAACCAAGATCTTGTAAATATACACACATCAAAAGTATCTAGGGATCAACATATATTTTTGCAATAACTTTTCTCCTGATTGATATTAATTAAAATTTTCTTTAAGGATTCATCAAATAAAGTGTTTTCGTTTGTCACAGTAACGATAAACCAAGTCACCTTTGCATTAATAAAGAAATTTGCCATTTTCCTAATAAAGGGATTTTTGACATTTGAACCACTAACATTAAAGTTCGAAAAAAAGACTGAAATAACAGTTTTCTTTAAAATTTTATTGGGTAACTTAAACAATTAATAATCCGTGTTTCTACCGCGAACACTAACAACACAAGAACATCGGTTTGGCATACTCAAAATGAGTTCATCCAAATCACGCTGTGGAATGGCCGCCCATGTTCGTTGCAACAACAAAAAAAGGTCTTCTTGCGACTGGATACCCTCCATATTCGGCAGAGCTCTTCTCTGTAGCATATCCCATGCATGCTCAATCGGGTTCAAGTCTGGCGACTGAGCAGGCCAGGGCAGGACATTGATGTTAGCTGCGGCGAGAGTCTGTCTTACAACTCTTGCGGTGTGCGGTCGTGCATTATCATGCATTAACTGAAATAAGGGACCGATTTGCACTTGTAGAGGAACGATGACGTCTGATACAGTCGTCTCAGCATAAATTTGAGCGTTGAGGTTGCCTCTGATCCAAATCAACTCAGTTCTTCCGCCGATCCAAATACCCGCCCATACCATGATGGTTCCACCACTATAAGGATGGACTTCCTGGCAGGATTTTAATCGCTGTTGGCGTCCAGGGGTTCTCCAGTGTCGTATACGTCTTGTATCCGGTCTCATACCAAAACGAGACTCATCAGAAAAGCACACGAACGCCATTGTTCTTCTGCCCAATTTCTGTGTTCAAGAGCCCATTGATATCGAATCCTACGATTGTGCATTGCTATAGGTGGTACCCGTAGCGGTCTTCGGGAATGAAGGTTCACTTCATGCAAGCGGTTTCTGACTGTTTGGTCGCTAATTAAGTTCCCTGAAGAGTGATGAAGCCTCACGGCTAACATCATGGCGGTTATTGTTGGAGCTCTTCGAGTTAAGATTTGAATGTATCGGTCTTGTCTCCGTGTGGTGCAGCGATACCGTCCTCCATGGCGCTCAGCCACGGTACCAGTGCTTCGGTAACGTGTCCAAAGTCGACTGATAACACTCTGACTTGTATTCAGAGCTAAAGCCACAGTACGTTGCCGGGAACCAGCTTCTATCATTCCCACGGCTCTGAGCATTTCTTCCCTGCTTAAATGACGTCGCCGCTCCATAATAACGTTGGTTTTAATCAGTAGTAGGGAAACAGTAGCACTAATAATGTCTTCAATGCGTTGTATGTTTTTATAGGGAAAATATTGACAGCTTATTTTCATCTTTTACTCGAATTTGATTGAGAGTTCCTGATTCAAATTATGAAATGCACCAAAAAGGATCCATATAAATTTATAAAATCATAAATTTATTACAAAGCCACATCTCAATCTCAAGAAATCCGCATAAAAATGCTTGATCCCTAGACACTTTTGATGTGTGTATTATATACATTATTATTTAAAAGTGTGTTCATGGAGTTTCTTGCCCATTCTTCTCTATAGAGATCTACACTTTCAAATGGGCAACTACAGTATTGTCACAAGTTATTATGCCTTGTGACGGGACTGTAGCTTCATCCTTTTGTTTTTGACCTTCAAAAGTGCCTGTAACGGTCTAATTGAAATAAATCCTCTTAGTTTGTGTTTGTCTATTAGTCGGCATCTTAGAATCCATCCCCTTTCTAGCCATATCACCTTTCACAGGGTCCATCCATCGTTTCATTGGTCTTCCCCAACTCATCAAGCTATCCACATTCATACTCAAAATTTTCTTCACCACTTGATGATTGTGAGCGGATTGCACCAATAAAACTGAACGTGATCAGCACATCTTAACGGCGTTCAGTAGCTGTCAGTGTCAACAGTGTGTTACATAATATAATGTCAAGGGGACTACAAGAAGTGGAAGTAAACCTTTTAAACCTTTTTTTTTGTAAGTAAGCATTACTTACCCGTAGCGTATATAGCTATAAAATTATGACACTGCTAGGTTTTAAACGAGGTTCAGATGAGCTGATCACGTTCAATTTCATTGGATAAATGGGTCAATTTCACCATGAAACTGAATGAAAAGGTTTAAAAATACTCACTGATTTCTTTTTCTAGAATAGACGAGAGGTTTGAGCTTTCTTCCGAAAGGTTTGAACGTATTTCTTGGGAAGGATCCTTAAATACAGAAAACATTTTAATAAAATTATGTTTGCCAGCATATTGTATGGACATACATACGTGATATCTTATCACAGTACAAGCTGTGCGCCTGCTAGGGTTCCCCACCACTTTTGAAAATTTATTTTTTACGAATCGTTCCTTTGTGCTGTTTCGTCATAAGGTAGACCCACCGGTTTAGGCTGTATATTCGTCTGTCAGTGAACCAATATAAGATTTTTAATAAGAACGAAGTCTACCTCTGTCCAATCTGTTAAAGAATATTATTAAAACCAAAAAACCTAGCAGTGCATAGAGTATTTGAATCACAATTAGTTAAACAGAATACTTATTTCTAATTCCATTTTTGATGGATTTGAATTCAAAGTGAAATTGAAGGCTTTGTCTGTTCCTATAAATAGCACTTCTATTTCTTCTGTCGCCTAATCCGCGTAGCCACTGCAGAATGTAGATTTCTCTTCGTCTTAAAACTTCTTTGTTAAAAATTGTGAACATAACCAAATGTCAACTACAGTCTGTAACCCATTGGCCACAACCTACACGTTCAATCGAAACGCAGACAGAAAAATTCTTCTCTTGGGGTCTAGAATCATGTACTGAACTCATGGTAACAGTTTGTGCGTCGATGACTCTAAGGCTCGGACTCCACCAAAGCGGACACGAGCGGAGCGAAGAGGAGATGTGCAAGATTCGACGAGACGAGACGAGAACCGCGATTATGATTTCAACCAATGAGATTGGTCGGTTTCCGGACGTCTCCTCCTCCGCTTTGGTGGAGTCCGGGCCTTAAGCTTCTTTAATGGCTTGGTCGACTTTCGACACGCCACATGCCCGTGTTTCACTTGGTTGATTCGCGAGAGTGCCTTCGCGTCGCGGTGACTTGTGGTATGTTCAAACAACTTCTTTATTTTTTTCTCCGCAGAAGCTATGATTAAACGCGTGTCGTTTGCGCGTGTAGTTCGGGGGCCAATGGCTAACACTGTATATTCTTACCTGCATCAACTTATTCCCGTATTTAGAATTTTCAAATATCAAATCAGTGTTTAATATGCTGGAAATAAAAATAATCAACAAAATATCGATTTCGTAACTTATTTCATTACGACTAATTTATGACTTACTCAGAATGATGACTCCATCCAGGACTAAATGACCGATAAAAACCCGTGCGTTTTGATAAGCAAATCGAACTTTCTGGAAAACAAATTAATCTGAACACAACTGTCTTTAAGATGAAGATTAAGACCACTAGACAGTCCTTCAGACTAAGAAAGAAAGTAAGGTAAAACAATCCCATGTAATAGGGGGCGAGCTAGATCCAGACTGTGGCTGCTACTGAGAAACTCCTAATGGAAAAACCCAATAACACTTTGCCCGACCCGGGAATCGAACCCAGGACTTCTTGCTCAGCAGTCGCACTGCGACCGTTAGACCAATGAGGCAGTCTCATAATTATTTTAAAAAAATCGCTTGCTTGACAACGCAACAAACGCAATGAATGTTGTTGAATTTACAAAATGGGAATGCGAGTGTGCACGCAGTTAAGCCGCAGTGCAGGATGCGTTGATAAAATCAATTGTTGTGTACAGTGATTCTTACCACAAAGGAACGGACTTGCCCCCCGCGCACCACCCATGCTGTTCGACACCTTTGGCACCATGCTTAAAGACACTTTGGCTTTATTACGAAATCTGTCGATTGTCTTCTTGGCGAAGAGTTTTTCTGTAACCACTTATTGACGTTTTATCAAAGAATGATTAGGTTATTTCTGAATAATATCTGAAAAATGTTAAGGTTTAAATATGGACATAGCAGCCGAGGCCAACCCAGAAAGAGATAGTGCAAGAAAAGAGTCCCTGGAATTATATGAGGGAGTCTTTGCCCAGCAAAGGAATATTCGAGGCTATCAAAGAATATATTTCATTTAAATAGCTGTTCTCCTATACGAGTATATACTTACTTTTAGATAAAGATACAAATAGTCTAGTAGCTGACTGTTTCCTTGGACAAGTACATTTTTTGGCACAAGCGCAGGTCTTTCGAGCTTCGCGCCATTGAAATGGCAAACTCCTCAGCTGGACCATCTGTAAGAGGGTTTTTGATGACAATTTGATGAGATTGGGCTAATGAGTGCACCCACCAGGATCTTTTGGTGCATGGTGGAAATCAGAACTTACACTAGGAAGTGGCGAAGAGTGGGCGTTTTGGGGGACTGTCTCTTGTAAACGCAACGTTCGAAAACTACTGATTATCAGCCTAATTAGAAAAAATGACTTTTGTGTTTTTTTTTATCTCCATCTTGGTTTTGCAATACATTCAACAAAACAATTTCATAAAATCACCTGTCATTTTCTTTTAGGGCCGGACTTCACCAATGCGGAAATGAGACGAGTGGTGGGAACGGTTGAACAGAGAGGAGAGGATGTCTCATAATTATTTAGGCCAGCCTCCGCACTCGGCGACCAAGCGAACAGCGGAGACGAGAAGAGACGTAAGCGGCGTGCGGTGAGCGTTGCACATCTCCTCTACTCTCCGCTTTGCACATTTTCGCACAGCTTCGGTTTATACACCCAAGCTCTTACGCATCATCTCTCCGCTCGTCTGCGCTTTGGTGGAGTCCGGGCCTTAAGCGCCAAAAGATTCTTGTAGCTTCGAAATTGCTGACGAGACTACGGACACCAGCTTCTAACAAATAATGTATTTAAATAGCTGTCTATGTACGCTGTCTACAGGCGATCTGCACTCAGTCTGAACCGGTTTGCCTAATCTAACCTTAACAATATCCGTAGAGTCTACAATACTTAGCTATGCTTTACTTACGCCTACTAATTTATCAGTGTTTATTGGGGCAGGTGCTTTCAGCCCTCGCAAAAAAGAATCGTTTTCTTCTTCAATGTCGTTTTCTCCCCTTAAATCTCTCTTAGTCCATTCCAGTTCAGCTAAAAACGCAGATATCCTAAGGTTTCTCGTTTGCTTAAAATCCTTTCTCGCAAAACACTTTTCTATGACGGTTTCATTCAAATCAACGCCTTTTCGTTTTTTTCTACGTTTGTGATTTCTTTTCTCCTTAGTCATTAGAATATCAGATCTGTTTTGGGCATTGCCAGGCATTATGCTGGATTTGAAATTATTCCAGTGGTTAGAGAAGAATTTATGAAATTCAGCAATTCTGTTGCGAGAATTTTTCGTTTTAATCGTATTGATATCCTTCTGTTTACTCGATCTCTTTGGCTTATTGTCTTCGGAGCATTTCTTCTTATTTTTCTTTCCTCCAAAATTAGCGTTTTCTGAAGGCCTAGTCATTTTCTTTCCATCTTCAACGGGAGAATTATTTGGTGCATTGTCGTTATTTTGATTTGATTTATTTTTTATGCCATTACTATGGAGCCGTATTGCACTCATAATACCTTTCAGTTCTATAAACCCTTTCATTCTATTTTTTGTTGTTTCTTCCTTCTTATTTCTTACAATGCTCTTCAAATTCCTTTGGCGTATGGTAAAATTAAATGAATGAAAAGATTTTGTTGCGGACAATGTTCTTTTGCTAGTTTCTGATGTGTGATCTTTTATTCGGCGCATTTGTAGTTTTTTATTTTGTTTGGGATCTTGCGTGGCTTTCTTTCGTTTGAAACGAGGTTTTCGTCTAATAAAGCTATTCATTATCATATTTACTAAAATTCCTCGATTTCTATTTGTATTAACTCCAATAGACTTGGTCCTATTGGCAACAAGGTCAAATTCACCGAACTCTTCAATGTCAAGAGAATTCGAATAAATGTTATGGTTTTCTTCCTTGGCCTTTAATTTGTTGTTAGTGGTAAGTTTGTCGATCCAATCAAGGGTACGCTTCCTAACTCGAAAATGCTTTCTTACTTTACTTTTAAAGTTTCGAAATCTTTTTAGAAGGAAAGTAGTAAAAACGGTTCGTTTGTTTTTATTTTTATAAGTATAGGTTTGAACCAGAGCAACTGTGTCTATTGGTCCCCTTGGACCGCTGGTTTTCCTGAAAAAACTCCATCTTCGATTTTCATCTTGACTTCTTGTCGATTTTGCTGTTCGTTCGAATTCAGTGGTTGAATGTAATGTTATCTGTAATTTGTATAAACGTTTGTATTATTTAATTCTTTTTTTGAATAATGGTTATGTTTTATTTCACTTACGTTTTCATTCATTCTCCCTTCATTTATTCCGCCATCACTGTCACTGTCATCAGAAGAACCTCTAAAAATAAAATATTTTTATTTATCTGACATGTGATTCACAATGTTCGTATCTTTATTTTTGGATGCTAAGACAAATTATTCCCTCTCTCCCCGCTGAAGAGAAAAATCATGGACATGTGCATTCTTCCCAACTTACGGAGTGCAGACATGGTCACTAACCAAGCGTCAAAAGTCCGCACTCGGGGTCTGTCAGCGAGGAATGGAGCGCAGTTTATTAGGAGTTAAACTCACTGATCGTATAAGGTACTCGATACTGCGTTCCAAAACCCAAATTATTGATGTAGGTCACGCTGCCAAGCTTAAGTAGAACTGGGCTGGCAACAACTGTCGCATGCCGGAGGAGCTATGGGGTAAAATAACCACATAGTGGGTCCCAAACAGCAGTAAACGGCAACGCGGCAGGGCCAGAAGGAGATGGTGGGTCGAACACAACTCCTTTCTTAAAGATTGGCCAATAAAAGCTGAAGATAGGGACTAGTGGTACGAGGGAAGGGAGGCCTTACCTCCTGCAGTGGGCTGATAAATAAATAAGGCAATTATTCAGTTGAAATTGACCATGGAAGGCAACTTACAGAGGATTCTACTCTCTTGAGCGTTTCCTTCTGTGATCAAAAGATAAATTGTTTTAGGCTTTTTTTTTTACCGAGCGGTAGAACAACCCAGGTTGTTAAGTAAAAGAGTTCAACTTACTTTTCCAAGCTGACATCACTTAGGTCACCATAATCGGCTGGTGTCAAGCATATGGTGCACAGCTCACCAATGTCAGCGAAGCAGCTGATGCAGAATACACCTGGGCAGCCAGGGGTATGACATCTACAAAGAAGTTCAATCTTGTTTCTAAGCACAGGAATTTATGGGATGAAGATTGTCGTTTATGAATAGATGTTTATGGGGAAGCCTATTGAATACGTGAAGCTTATGGCTGTTTTTTTATTACCAACGGTAGGTAGCTGGCTAATATTCGTAGATTAATAATATTAAAATGACTAGGTCCACAAAATTACTAAGCTATAGATTCGAATATATCTCAACATATAGAATATCGGTGTCATTTAGTTAAATAATAAAATCTAGTCTCACTTCGTCAGTCGCGAGTCAGGATCGCTGGAAGAAGTGATTCCACACAATAGACAATGATCCTGCGTCGGACCTAATCCGACCAAGGAACGCAAGCACTGAAAACTGACACATATTTGATAGATAATTATTTAAGAAGAATTTAATCTAATGTGTGGATGAGAATATTAAAGCTAATAAAACTTACGGTACAAGATCACTGATCCACTGACGAAATGTAAGCGAAGCTTCTGATGTGTATTTGTACTCTCGATGTAGTTTTCTTCTAGCGAATTTCATAAAGCTACCTGAAAATCAATATAGTAATTTCGTTTTAATTCAATGAATGATAAGGCTTCCTTCACACATGTATAGGTGAGACGGCCTTATTCGTAACTGTCGGCAAAATAGACGCCAGAATTTGCTTATGCAGAATTCTGCCAGGTCAATCCAACTCGTACACGTGCCTAGCGCCCCACGTGTTGAAAAAGGTGACAGAAGAAATAGATCGTCCAAAGCTACAAGTAAGTACTTATGAATAATATCAACGGTTACCTACCTCTGGTCCTCAATATATGGTTGTACAACCACATTGCTCTGGCCTTAGCTCGTTCAGGTCTATAATGTCCCATAATCAGATGACGTAGCCGAAGACCGTAAGGTTCGAACAGTGCGAAGAACCATAGAAGAAAAATGAGCACACCGATCTGGGTATAACGTCTCAAATCGGGAGGGTAAGGATCTGGCAAGCACGGAATAGGTGAAGGTGCTGGAAAGGACAGTGGTATGTCCAAGATCCCGATGATAGAACTGAACAGCCTTGCCACAAAACCATTGCCAGATACATGGGCTCCTGAGTGGGGTATACCCGCTGAAAATGGTAATTTCTATTCTTACATATTCTGTTAGCCTATTCGAGTTTCCGAAGTAGGAAACCGCAACGGCTAAGCTGTACTTAATTGCAAAGACACACCGCAACTGCACAATAAATTACTATTCTCTATGAAAATGCTAACAGTTGAACTTTGTAAGAATTTCAACTTTATGAAATTATGCTTGTTGTATATTAAAATCTTCAAACTCACGAATCAAATCCGACTGAAATCTCCCGTGGCAACGTATGGTCATTAAAACCCAGTACAAGCTGTAGTCGGCCACCATATGTATCAGTAGCTTGAAGGTAGTTATAGCCATGAACACAGCTGAACGATTCAAGTAAACCTTCTCTGAAGCTACGAGACGAAAGGATGATGGCTGTGAAAAATAAACATAACATAAACATAACGTCAAGGGGTTAGGCAGCAGTGCACCTAATAGTACACCCACATTTCGCCAGTAATTATGTTTAAGTCTCATGTAATAGGGGGCGAGCCTATTGCCATCAACCGGCTGGTGGCTGGCACTGAGAAATTCCTAGCGGAAAAACCAAATAACACTTTGCCCGACCTGGGAATTGAACCCAGGACCTCATACTCAGCAGTCGCACTTGCGGCCGCTAGACCAACAAAGCTATCGAGCCAGTTAGTGGTCGGAAAAATACAACTTTCTTATGATCCATGTAAACGAAATTACTTTATTTTTGAGATACTTAACCCAAAATGATATGAACCATATACTTTTTGTAACCTCTGTAACAGCACCCGTATCTATAGTCAAGTTAAAGTAATTACTTTAGCTTAAGCAATTACTTGTGCAAAAATTTGTATGCAATAGATAAGAATATAAAAGAAGTAAGAACCGTCAAAGAAAGCAAAGCTAAGAATTCTAACTTTTTACAGTTGTAAGTTCAACCAATTACTAAACTACATATTATTAAAAATCGTATCTTAAAAAATGACATTTACTCAAGTAAACACTTTGACTTGTTTATAGATACGGGGTATGACTTCATTAAGATTCATTTCGAAATATGATAGAGGCGAGATCAATATGAAGTATTGGTGCAGCTGACGCCTGGTAATACCTACGATGCAAGTCTACGTAAAAAGAAAGGATTTTTCCAGTTTTCTTCCGTTTTAAAGAATAAAGTGTCTGTAGATTTTTTTTTGATGAATGCGAAATCTATCAGTTTTATAACTCTTATATATAAAGGGTGTAAATAGACCCTTAATGAAGCTGAAAGGCACTTACTCTCCCCGTCATGGCGATATTTTTTATTGTTCTGGACCATACCTATTATACCATACATACATATTATATTCTTATGGTTAGTCGCTCAGGTAGATCGACACAGTCTACTATTATACCTCAAGCATCACTTCTTAAGCTGAATCACTGTCCCTCAAGATACAGGTTCCCTAGTTTGAGAGGCAGGGTTTTCCATATTGTGTACAGATTTCAGTTCTTGATTATATTGCATTGTGATGTGTTATACCTGGCATGCTTCTAGTTACGGAGATATTGGAGAAGTTCCAACTTTTTCTCAAGTATTTTTTTTATACTAGTTTTTAAGGTTATAACTTTACTTTAAATACCTCCAGGGCCAGTTTACTATTCCAGCACAATGTTTTGAGTTTTACTGTAAAACGTGATTTTACACCTCAAAAAAAAAGTCGTCTCCCAGAAATATTTATTGCGTATTAGGCTACTTGGGCAAAAAAAAAATGCAAATGATCTTACTGTGATATATTTAGCACGCTCCCTTCTATTCAAAGGTAGTACTGTCTCTCTACCTTGCTGTTGCCTCTTTAGATCTAAAGCCTGCAGTTCTTTCGTTACGTAACGATTGTCAAACCGGGAGCGAGTTTCATACATGTGTTGGTAGTATTTTGCCCTGAAATGAGTAGCAAGTATTGTTACATTTTGTAACATTAATAACGCGCATTTTTATTTTTTTTGAAGATTAATCGATTGACGTAAGAATCATCAAAATCGTCCCATGCGTTTGGTCTCTAGAGCCAAGACATATAGGCTGACAAACACATCACCCTCCTCAGTTGGGTGAAAAGGATTTTCGTCATAATTATCAGTCGAAAGATGTCCACATCTGGGCGTAGGCCTCCCCCAGGACATCGTTACAACAACAAGTTAAAGAAAGGTACAGCTTGGCTAAAACTACTAAGGTGGGTGTACCATGGAAGGCCACTCTAAGAAATAAACAGTTATTATTCGTTCATATACTGGATAAATGAAACGAACGAATATTTAAGTAATACTTTGTTTTATTCCGTAAAATATAAACCACTTTTTTAAATTGCAGATTTGATCAATATTGATTAAACTTAAGTTTCATTGAACTCTTAAAAATGGCCTTGCTAGAAACAAGGCTCTTTGGAAGGCCATTATAATAAATCAGTCATTTAACACTAAAAGTTAATAAATAGCCATTAAATCTACAATAAAAAGAAGTGGTTTATATATTACGTAATAAAACAAAGTATTACTTAAATATTTGTTAGTTTCATTTATCCAGTAAATAAACGAATAATAACTATTTATTTGTTAGAGTGGCCTTCTATGGTACACCCACCTTATTTTAACGTCGCCGATTTCCGATATCAATGAAGCAAGGGACCGTACTGCCAAAATAGTGGCGCGAGCGATTCACCGCCGCGTCTGTGATTTCTAGTTCGATGGATGTTTATGTAGATAGAAGGAATTTGTCATCACATGGCAATAACTACGAAATTTTAATAATTGGCCTTCGAAGGAGCATGGCCTTCCATGGTCCACCCACTTTTTCTTCCAGTTTTTGGTCGCAAACGGAATTGTCACAGACCACAGAGACAGTGCAGTTTACGACCAGTTGTGCAATAACTATCTTAATTAATTCTTCTTCTTCTCTTCTTTACCGCGTGGTTAGTACCTAACCTGGTATCAGCATAACGTTCTACTGAAGAAGGTGGAAATCCTGAATACGATAAGAACAAGCTACCGACACAAGAGCTCCAGGAAATCGGTAAAAATCGGATCAACGCTGCACCTGATCTCAGTGACAATGCCAGCAGCGACCTGACTAACCTTGCTAGTGATGGAGATAAAATTATTTTACCTGAATACGGGGTGGAAGGGATCCCGACGCGAAAAGGGCTACCACGTACTCGGTACATAATTCTAAATCCCCCCATATCAATTCAATTGCGATGTGTTTCGTCAGTGTCTCTTCCACCCTTTATAATGAACAGTAGGAACAAGCTAATGACACAGGAGTTCCAAGAAAGCCAGGCCAGCATCGGATCAGCTTTGTTTCTGATCTCGACGATAATATCGTTTGCGACCTGTTTGGTAGAGCAACTAGCCTTACTACTGAAAGTGGAATAAATTTACCTGAAAATAATAAGCAGTAGGAACAAGCTAGTGACACAGGAGCTCCAAGAAAGCCAGGTCAACATCGGATCAGCTCTGTTCCTGATCTCAGTGACAATGCCGGCGGCGACCTGGCTGGCGGAGCGGCTGGTGTTGCTACTATAGGAGTAGGAATGGTGAATGTGTACTTCAACTTGAAACATTGCTCTAAGGTGCTCGGTAAAGTTTCTTAGTTCTGAAAGAGAATCAAACATTTTAGAAATCGTCAAAGATATACATGGTTAAATTTAAGTCGTTTTAATCCTCTTAAGGGGTCATTGTACTCATTATAACGAACAACTTTTACTATGGGACCAACCCTGAAATCGCGAAAAAAAATCAGCTGTTCTGTACATTTTGACGAGTTAGGCGAACATAATAATGAGTACAATGACCCCTTAAGAGGATTAAAACAACTTAACTTTAACAATGTATATCCTCTGGAGCGAATTTTGATCTACAATTACCTAAAGGCCACCAACGAGAACATTCACCTGTAATGCAACAGGTCAGATTCACTTGTTTCTGTATAAAATGGAATCTTGGATTGTTACATTATAGGCCAAAGCTTCCGGTGAGGGAGCACCGTAACACAATTGCCTTACAACTGAACGAGTAGGCATGTGATATCAAGACCTTCTTGAAGATCAGTATTTAATAAAATACAGAGGAATATAGATGGCATATCACTAGCGTATTGGCCGCTAAAATTAACCCTGTGCATTTCCAATTGTGGTTAGGTGGAAATTCTAGACCGAATTGTGGCTAGAACGTCTCGAATGCGATGAATCTGAGATGTGCCTGTATGTGTATAGATAGCTGAAGCTGTACAGTATCTACAATTGCTTATATATCACGGCGAAGTAGTAAGCAACTGAATACTGAAATTAGGGCTTATTGCTGTGTGAAATGTGGGTATAATAGTTCGCATTTGCCAAACTAAATGCATTATTTTCTTACTAATCCAATCATAAGTTGTCTACTTGCAGTTCAAATAATTACTTATAACCGATACACTGTATTGTTCGTTAAATCCTTTTAAATACTACGAAATTATTCGAACTAATAATTTTAAACCTAATCCAATTAAAACTTACTCTTTTTGACGCTAGCCAAAATGGCTTCATCCATAAAATCGGTGGCATAGCAAAACGCTTTGAAAGGCTTCACTGCATAGCAAGCAACTTGGGCCACATACGCCACGTCACAAAGCTCCGAGACTTTAGGGTCCAAGGTCTTCTGACACTGAGAGAATCTATCTTGTATTGCATTGCAGCAGCGATTGTACGGTGTTCCGAGCTTGGCATTACATATGTCTGCTATTGATTGAAGCCAGGAGAAGGAGGATTGGATGGCGTTGGCTGAAAGGGGTTTTAATATCATTAAGCATGTCTACGCTCTGCAAAAAGTAACTTCTCAAACTCAAACTCAAAACTCAAACTCAAAGCATTTATTTTAATTAGACCATTACAGGTACTTTTGAATGTCAAAACACAAAAAATAAACTAAGCTACAGTCCCAGTCACAGGGCATAATAACTTGTGAAAGTACTGTAGTTGCCCATTCGAAAGCGTAGATCCTATGGAGAATGGACTTCGGTGTCGTACCAAAGTTTACGAGAACTTGAAAGTTTCAGCAGCAGTTACGCTTTAGTTGTAAAAACTATAGTTGTCTATGCTCCTTTTTCAAAATGCTTAGAGAAAGGATTATAAAGAATGCGGTAATAAAATACGAATGTTTAGCAAATTACTCGATTAATTAATTAATTTGATTATAAAGTTCAACATAGTTTGCCATATTTTCTACCTCTATATACGAATAGTTAGACATGTGCTAAAAACCTTCAGTAACCAGAATTCCTCTGAATAATAAATTTACGCACAAAAGAAAGCATGAGAAAGTACACATGACACATTATATCGATTGTATAAAATATGCATTACCGAGAATTGCAAAAAACCGTAAGCAGACGGAGCAACAATTTTGTTGCGCATTCAATTCGTGGAGCCTAAAAGAATTGTCCCTTTGCACGAAAAAAACTTTTTTGACTTCCAAAGAAAACATTTAAAAAAGTAGAAAATAACTTTACTTTCGGAAGTAAGTGGCAAAAAAAAGTCGATGAAACAAACAATATTCACCGACTTCCGAAAGTAAAGTGGTTTTCCACTTTTTTAGGGTTTTTTTTTAAGTCGGTTATTCTTTTTGCAAAATAAATATTATTTTTCCCTTTTTAGTTATCGTATTACACACAAATCCTTGTCAAGTATCAATTTCGCAATTTCTATTACTTGGATGACATTTTTTTCCAGCTATTTTGATTTAAAAACCAAACTACTGAACCGATTTTGATTACATTTCTATGGGACTAATCGGGAAGTATATCCTTTCAGATAAAAGAAGATTTTTTCAAATCGGTTCATAAATGACGAAGATATGAGGTACCAAACAAAAAAAAAGAATACAACCGAATTGAGAACCTCCTCCTTTTTGTGAAGTCGGTTAAAAAGGGGTGTGTTTAAAACAACAAAAGTATGAAACGGATTGTGTGATGCAGATATCAATGTTTTGCATTGAGAGGCACCACAACGATCATCTTTTGTATCAGATTCATAACATAACATCATGCCTGTAATTCCCGAAGGGTAAGGCAATGGTGTTCCTAATAGTACACCCACATTTCACATGTAATAGGGGGCGAGCCTATTGCCATCCGGGCACAAATCCAGATTCCCGTGGCTGCTACTGAGAAATTCCTGGCAGAAAAACCCAGTCACACTTTGCCCGACCCGGGAAACGAACCCAGGACCTCATGTTCAGCAGCCGGGCTTGCGACCACTCATGAGCGCCGGCAAGATTATTTCCATTTTCAGTTCCATGAAAACTCGATTATTTTGCATTCCACTTCGGATAATCATGTTACATTTTCATTAGCAATTCGTACAAGGAGTAGCTTTGTCGATTTTTACAGAAAAGCCAATCAATCAAAAAAAAAATTGGGTTCAAGAGCGAACGCAGCGAACTTGAGCATTTTCCTCGAATTTGATAGGTTTCTTTTGTTCTTTATTATAGAAATAGGACTAATTCTGCCAATTTATAAAGACAAGCTCATGAACGTAAAGGACGTGTAATATGTCTGAGCGAGCGAAGCGAGCTCGAATATATTAGGTGATTAGGATATTCTTAAATCTTTTATATGTATTTTCTTTCGCGACAGGGGGGTGCAAGTGCACCCCTTGCACCCTGCTGCCGGCGACCATGCTACCGCTAGGCCACCGAGGCAGTCAACAGAGGCTTTATTAGATTTAGTACAGCTATTTCATCTATGATTTTGCATCACTATCAAAATAACAGAGATATTTATCCTCGTCATTCACTAATGTTACTGTTGGATATCTGCCACTTAAACGTCTGATAAATAAGGTTACTGTTGAGTTACCACTGTCAGAGGTAAGGTTTTTTTTTTAACTTTGCCCCACCCTAGGAATTTTGTATCAGAGTTTCCTGTATCGTGGATGCTTTTTCATTTAAACTCACACACACAAACAGCTACCCGGAACAACTACCTGTAGGTCATACAAATATTTGTTCCGTGCGGGGATCGAACCCACACAGCAGCCAAACGCTCAACTACTGCGCCAACCGTGCCGTCAAATCGTCTGTCAATTGTAGCAATATTGTGAAGAGTTCAACAGCCAGTTATATTTCACACCATTTGGCAACGGTGCACGACTGTACGTACTTCTACAATACTAGGTACCAGTCAAGTCAAGTCAGTCTTCACATTCATCACACACTCATCAATTGTTTCCTAGTCAAAGCCCAACTTTATAACTTACCGATGCTCAGCACCAATCGATCGAGTCGTATCACAGTCTCTTTTACCTTCGCCGTGATAATCTTCAGCTGGTCCACCATCAGCTTCAGAGAGTCCTTCATTGCGTTGATCGGTTTCTTCATTAGATCATTCAGTTGGTGTACGCTGGTCTTTATTTGTTCCTGAAGATAGAACAATGGGTTAAGAAAATTTAGGTGAGTTGGTAATGAGCTCTGGCTTGGTGATTTTGACGTGCAGTACAATTTGTTGAGCGCCTTGTAGAGCTTGAAATACTGCCACTAAACCTCTATTTCTGTCAAGAAGTGGCGTTGTGTTTTTTTTATAATAGATAGGCTTGCGTTTGGCCACAACTCGCCTGATATGAAGCGATGATGCGGCCTAGGGTGGAGCACGCTTGCCTAGAAGAAACGATTCACACGAACCTTGAATAGATCGACATTATAATGATCAGGATACAGAGAAGCTGGTAGTGAATTCCAGAAGGAATGATGTGGGTTGTTCAAGGAATGATTGACAGGGGATGGTCGACAGGGGAGATTGGAATAAAAAAATATATTCCATAACATGAACCACGGCAGAAAGGTGATAAGTATCGTGGTGTTTCGATTCGAAAGGTAGGTGTGTAAGTGTAATTTAGCTTGGCCTTTGAGGTGGCAAAGCACTTGCGAAGCCTCTGGAATGTATACAATTTCTATAACTTAAACGACCGTTACCGGTCCAGCTTTTCCGCTAGCTGGTAAAATTCAGATGTGTAGTGCCGCTACACATCTGAATTTTACCCATACCTATTATACCATATTTTCTTTTATTTTGTTGTAGGTCTTCCTTTCATTTTAATCCTCCTCCGGTTACCTTCCGTCTAGGGAGAACGGTTTTATTGGACTCCTTCCGAAGAAAACTCCAGTGTTCTTACTACTACCATGAGCCGGGGGCCTTTTTGGAGATTCCTAAATCTATGTAGCAGTTATCTGTTTAAAAATATTTTTGCAGACAGTAGTATAACTCAATAAAACCAAACATTTTTCATTATATTTTGGTACAGCAGACTAGACATGAATTATGAGGCTAAGCACCCCACATGTTTACTGGTTATATCCCAAGTTTCACAATTTATTAGCGTCTAGCGACCTCGCGGCACCCTTCGAATACTAGAGATAAACTTTTCTAAAGAAACACTAAACGAGCGGATAGTTTGGGGTATTTTTAGAACCCTTCGATTTTAATATTTAACTTGAGAGACCAGCATTTTTTCAGCAGTTTAGATATAAGAGCTGATCAGAGAGACTAGATAAGCAGTGATAGCCTGGTGGTGTGACCGTCGGACTGCCAAGTCATAGGTCTCAAGTTCGAACCCAAGCCCAAGACACGCAAGTCTGATTTTTCGGATTCATGTGCGTATTGTATAATTATCACTTGCTTCGGTTAAGGAACACATCGTGAGGAAACCAGAATGCCATGGGCGGCATAAAAACTCTGACACCAGGTTACACCAAAAAAAAAGAAGAAAATAAAGAAAAAAGGAAAAGAAGAACAAAGAAGAAGAAAAAAGAAGAAAAGAAGAAGAAGAGAACGGACGGACGGGGACGGAGAAGAGTATAAAAAAGAAGAGAGATATGAGTTGAGGAGATGATGAATGAAATTGATACTATATCATTAACCTGGTAAAATACCGGATTTCAGCTGCTTCTGGTAAGACTGGAAGCCGACCCCAATAAAGTTGGGAAAAAAGGCTAAGTAGATGATGATCACTAACCCAGCCCATGCAGTCCACTGCTGGACACAAACCTCTCCCAAAGATGCACCACAACACCCTGTCCTCCTTCCGCAATCAGTCTGCCACCTTTTTGAAGGTTCATTTAAGTGGGGGCGTCTCATTTTACGCATGATACGCGGTTCACACTTGAAGACACATTGTATGATCTAAAACTATGTAGGTACTTATTAAAACTAGACTGATGATCAGGAGTTAGCGGATTACCGAATTAGCGAATTTTTATTAAGTATACTTAAAAAAAAATCGCTTGTTTTTCAGAAAAGACCAACATCTTATCTCTATTATACATAGTTATTTATTTTCGCCGTATGTAGTCCAAATTACAAATTACTGCCTTTCATAATGCTTTCAATAGGCCTCATTTTGTGGAAGGTCGTCTTTTTTCTTAGTACTCGTAATTTTGCCCTATTTCAGTAGGTTTGTACTACGTATATCAACAGACCCCTACCAGTGACGGATTTTCATAGTAAGCCCAATTTTACCCGCTTAGGTGTTGAGTTTCCAAAAATTCTTTCTTAGTGAATTCCTACGTCTTATTAGCTACCTGTACTTACGTCATTTTTTTATTGTTATTTAATAATAAATGCTGGAACAACGATTTTTACATTTTGCTTCATCTCTGTACCTGCCTACGGCGTTATAGGCAACGAAGCGAGATGGAGGGCTTTCAAAAATGTTGCTTTGATATTTACAAGGACCAGATGAGTGGTGTGAAAGACTCTCATTGAGATTTCGTATTGACTGTTCCATCTCCATGACCGATGTCTGAATTTGTTTTTCGTAAGTAAATTTATTGCGCCCACTGACAGTCGACCAGTTTTCAACCTTATTATTACTCACGGCATAATGGTGAAAAGTCGTCGACCGTCACTGAGCGCGGTAGTACCTACCTAAACCTCTTTGGTGGTGTATTTCTTTTGCCCGTTTTTCCTAGAATAAAGGAATGTCTACGACACCTGAATGAATACCTACCTATGTACCTAATTAGAAGTGCCCTTTTGGATTTTCAACGGTCGGCTCAGACCCTTGAGTTGAAATTCCAACAGTGTACCTACCTAATAACATTTAGGGAGTTATCTAATATAGGTATAAAGAGACATAAACAGGTACGAATAACAGAGCCGACTGTACCTACTTAACTATGTACATACATAGCCAAACCTTTACTGAAATCGATCTGCTTAAATTATAGGCTAGTAAGGCTAGACTTTAAAAATATCCTTAAACTTTATTGATCGTGTGAAAAAGGGAGAAGGAGGTCTTTGCCCTTCTGTAGGACGATAACACGAAACAGGCAAGTTAGATTTAGTAGCTTTGATTAGATTTATTTGTACGAATCGTGCGTGTGGAACGCTGCAAAGTCGCTACACGCGATCCATAATAACAGAATTAAAAACTAAATGAAAGCTTGTAATTCGAAAGTGAGTCGGCCTGTCTGTCAGTTACGTTTTTACGCCTTAACGGATTTCATGACCACTCCCATGATTATCGTAACACACTGTCTACTCATTTACTCGAAAACAAAGCCCACAGCCTGATACATAAGAGGCTAGTCCTTATTAACAACTGGACCATCACGACATGGGTGTTCCCGTGGGATAATTTCCGAACTCAATGCGAGCGAAGCCGCGGGCAAAAGCTAGCCATCAAAAAAACAATATTTTACTCTGCTACTCACTTGACTGCAGGCCATGGATTCCGACAGTACTTCGGAATTCTTCAGTGTGTTGGTGGCAGGACCTGTCAGGATTAGTACCAGCGCGTAGCAGGTCAGGGTGTACCTTCCAACGCGGGAGAAGAACTGAGGGATCAGTAGGAAGACTAGACATCTGGAATAATAGGAGCGTTATTGCAAACATTCAACTCAGCTATTTAAAATAACCCCAGGTTTGACTACCTTTCTAAAGCATAATGGCGGCAAGCGTGAATTTTAAGCGTAGGTTTCGGTCCTAGGATTGATTTCCATTTCCACATGACTCAGCCATCGGTTATATGTGTGTTACTATGAGGTAGGTAGGTACCGGCGCTATAAAAGACCTCTCTCGTTCAGAATAATCGTACCTATCTCTGTTATCATAATCACAACATACCTAATCCTATAGCTGAAAGCCAGGCCCAAAGTCAAGAGAACGCCAATAATAGAACTCATAATGGTCGCATGCATCAGGGATATCGCAAGCTGGAAGACAAAGAACATGAAGCAAAGATATGTCAATATTATGCCTCCAACGAAACCCATCACACTTTTAAGGAGAAAATTCGGGAAGGTCTGATCAGTCATCAAGTACAAGAAGAAATTGGAGATCACACTTCCATCAGGGTACAACTTCTTGAAGAACCTTGATATTCTCTTTTTTGTGTCGAACCGATAGTGGCGCCATCTCTGGGATAGTGTCTGTTCTAATTGTGCATTTCCCAACACTATAGAATTGATCTTCTCTTTTTCATATTTGCGTCTATAGTTTTCTATTGTTCGCGCCTTCCAAAGAAGGGCGAAGTATGCCATGCTTGATGGCTTTTTATTTAGTTGTTGTTATTGCTAACATTCTCGTCTTTGTGTATACGAAACACATTTTTGTAGTCACTTTTATTCATCACATCCACACAATAAACGCTGACAGAAGACAGTAAATATTTTCCTTCTTTTCCATTACAGGGCTCTTAATAGTCATAATTGAAAGAAGAAAAAATTTGGAAGTGCAAAAAGTTTGGATAAAAAGTAATGAGAGCCTTCTTGTGAGTTTAACAAAATTAGTTTTCTTAATATTATAAGTGGAGGTATGCCGCTTTCCGGGTTGTCGGCGCCTAAATGAAAAATCTTACTAATGAAACTTACGCTAGCACAAAAATGTTGGTAAATAATGTATAAGTGAGTTGGCACTAAGCTACATAATCTCTGAACAACTTCCTAGTCGTTTTGTACTCTACAGAGTTTTTAAACTCTAAAACATTCAACTGTCTTAGAATACGTAAAATATAGGTCTACATTACATACATACCTACTTGAATTCTGTAAAGTATACGTTAAACACGGCTTTTGTATGTTTGAACGCATCCATAATAATAGAAGGAAGTATTTATTTACAATTGGTACGTGCTTCATTGTATACTGCAATTGTGAGTAGATATTGAGCTGCTGCTGTATTCAAGATATTCAAAAGTTCAACAATAGCGACGAAGTTCGTTGACTTAAAATTGTCAATAACAAAATTAAAATGAACTTGCCCTGTACGCGTTCTTACAGTTCTGCGCAAGACGTCCAACATGCGCAGATCACTGCAATGCTACAAAATCAACTTCACTCCATTGCCTCAAATATCGTGAAAAGATAATCTTTTTTGCAATAATACCTTTCTAAACGACATAATGCAGGTTTTTTTCTGTATTAGTGATCATTAGTTAGTGCTAGTGAGAAGTGATGTTCAAATAATTTAAGTGGTAACAAAGGTTTTTGTGTGTATGAATCAATTAAGAATTCATTGAAGAAAACGGTAAGTGAATTAAAGTCTTGCTGTATCATTCTATCAATTTTATGAATGTGGTTTGGGTTATTATTTTGTGTAAAAACGAAATATTTAAGGAACAAAATCATTAACGCTGTATGTAAGCGACATTTTGAGGGTTTTCATAAGTTATACAATCTACAGGCTATAAAATGAATCTGCATAAGTCATAAAACCCGGTGCTGGTCTTAATAAAATATGTTCACGTTCTCTTTACATGAAAATCTTAACGATTCTAGGTGAATTTTTTGAGTGGAACTTGTAATAAAATTAAAAGAAATCAATAATTATTTTGAACGCGATTTAGTTTTTGATTTTTGCAAAATGTTACTGTCAATCAATTGTCAAAATCATTATTGACAGCAGTTTGTTATTAATTTTCGAAATTCGAATTCAAAATAATGTTTTATTTTTTGTTTTTTACTTCTTATGTTTTATTTTTCTTTTGTATTAACATCAATAATTATTTAATTACAACTAATCTAAACCAACTGCTCTAGCAATATTGAACTCCGTAGAATTTTTTAAATAGTGTCAAATGTGAAATAATTTCAGCTAGATTTTCTTTATTCAATCTCCAAAAAACCATGAACATTATTCTTAAAATATTCGTAGGTTGTAATAAACAAAAGACATTCAAATATTTACTATTAAACTAAAAATGGGATCCGTCGAAATGTTCTTTGGTGGGTTTATTTCACCGACATTTTTAAATATCTATACTACTTCTGCCTCAAGTTTTGCTTTGTTGTTGTTTTTTTTTTTGCCTATATTATTTTTTCAACAAAATTCTGAATCATAAAATTATTGTCGTCGCCTATTTCCAGGCTTTGATCCCACTTATCTGCTATCCCATTTTTTTATTTGGTCCGAGCTAAGCCATTACTTGGTGTCGGCGCAACTCTGTTTTCTTCCATAACTATACCATCCTTAAGTACTAATTATTATAAATGCGAAATTAAAGCTTTCTGTCTGTCTGGTATTTTTTCACGCCTGTATGTAAATGTTTGCAAAATTCAAAAGTTTATTCTCTCGTTGAGTAACAATTCCATCTCTAAAACCTAAGTATTTCATAATGAAAAATATATGTTAGTACATTACAACTTTAATATATTAAAAACGTCTCTTCTACGAGTATAAGGTGGTACTCATATAAGTCTTAGTGCTTGTAACTGTTTCATGACCAAGTGCCGGACAGGTCTTTGTACTTTGCGATAGTGATAACAATAAAGTCCATATTTTAAAATCATTCTTTTCAACACCTCAAATTAATTATTTCTTTCCAGATAATGGACAACGAACAGCCCCACCAAGAGTTGGTAAAATGTGTTGTTGTCGGGGACACAGCAGTCGGCAAGACACGTCTCATTTGTGCACGTGCTTGCAACAAGCATGTATCGCTATCTCAGCTAATGACCACGCATGTGCCTACTGTGTGGGCCATAGATCAGTACCGGATATATAAAGATGTAAGTGAGACATTACTTTTCGTAGCAGTAGTGGCATCCACAGCATAGACCCACTACACAGCAGTCTTTGCAAGATGTCATACAGAAAAATAAGAATCTTAGGCCTTCAGTAAAACACCTGGTTTATTTATCTATTTGACAGTTTAAGCGCAGAGTACAGAGGGGGACTTAATTTTCAACCAATTAATCTTATTTTTTTTTAAAACTTAATGTCATTAGACTTCTGCTGAGTATGAGGTCCTGCGTTTGATTCCTAGGTCAAGCAAAGTGTTATTAAGTTTTTCCACCACCCTTTCTTTGTGCCTGTTGATAGCAATAGGCTTGTTTGCTGTTACACGGGACTTAAAAATAACTGGAAAATTCTGGGTGTACTGTTATGTAGGGTACACCTCTGTTCATCTCTGCTGTTATGAGTGTACAAGTAAGTCAGTTGCTAGCAACCAAAATTCTAAGTTGATGGCATGGTTGGCTCAGTGGCTGAGTGCTTGGCTGTTGCACTGCGTGCCGCAGGTTCAATCTGCACAGAACAAATGTTTGTATGACCCACAGGTAGTTGTTCCGAGTCTGTCTGTTTGTTTGTGTATGTGAGTTTAAATATTAGAAAACTCACCCACTATACAGGAGAAATTCCTAGTGTCAACATTTTTATGGAAATAAAAACAGTTCATAATATTGCCCTATTTTTATATGTGCACCAACAGGTTCTAGAAAGATCATGGGAAGTAGTAGATGGCGTGAATGTGTCGTTACGCCTTTGGGACACATTTGGTGACCATGAAAAAGACAGGAGATTTGCTTATGGAAGGTAACGAACGGAGAACATTCCGATATTTTTCAAGAAATACTGTTTATGAAAAATTAATGTTTTCTTAAAAAGCCATTTTTGGACTTATGGCACTGGATGCCAATAAATAAATGCAAAAATTTTATTCCACTTCCAGGTCGGATGTAGTTCTCCTATGCTTCTCAATAACAAACCCTATATCTTTGAGAAATTGTGGAGCTATGTGGTATCCTGAGATCAGGTAAGCTGAACCAAATTTGCATAATTGTTTAGTTTAATGTACAGTCACGAGCATTAATATCTAAAGTAGCCACTTTCACAAGTGGTTGTAATTTGGGTCATTATGACCATAGTATTTTGGAGCCAATACTGTTAAAAGTAAAAAGTCTCAAGGTTCCAGTTGTGTTACCACAATCAAATCTCTTTAGATTTTTTTTAAAGTGTTTTGGTACATATTTAGGAGCTCGTGGCCAAACAATAACAGCTGCTCAGGTTGATCTTTAGGTTAAGCTTAGCTTGGTCCGCGGATGGGTGATCCCGAGTTTCCTCCGTGTCTCGGAAAGCACGTAAAGCCGTTGGTCCCGGCTGTCATTTGTAGATCTTTGACAGTCATAACAGGTAGTCAGTGGTGGCCGAAAAGTGACAAACAGTCTTACCGAGGAGTATCGTGTTACCCAGTAAAAAAGCTCCAAATAAAATACTGGTATTCAGCTGCATCCGGTTAGACTGGAAGCCGACCCCAACATAGTTGGGAAAAGGCTCGGCAGATGATGATGTGTATACATATTAGTGCTCATGATGATTACACCACTTAATACTGATGTGCAACATATTTTAAAGTACTTGACAATATTTCAGACGGTTCTGCCCAAATACACCAATTTTATTAGTGGGATGTAAGAACGATCTTCGTTACATGTACAGAGATGAGACCTACTTGAATTACTGTAAGGATCGCAGCCCTTTCATAAGGTAAGATTTAAAAAAAAATACTGTTCTTAGTTTCAAGGGCGTTTCCAGCTTTTGAGCTATGGGAGGGCAGAAGAGTGCGATTAAAAAGGGACTTGTAAGGGTTAATTTTACCATTTACATTTTTTTTGACGGCGGTAATCCCCGTGTTCAAACGCATCACGAATCGTGAAAAATTATGGAAACGATTATTATGGATTCGCTAGTGCGCTCGCTACCGAATAATCACGAAACTAATGTCAACCAATTCGTTTTTTTTTGGCCGGATCGTGATAAAACACAACAAAGTACGAAACACGCACGTTGGTTTAAAGAAAACGTGTAAGTTTTTTGCGGTAGTAAGAGTAAGTACTTAGCTGATCATTTTTTCTTCATCCTTAAAAATATTTTAGCTTGAGATTGATCCTACTGTACCCTACAATTTATTACGTACTTACTAATTCTGTGGCATCAGGCAGGAAAAGTTATAACTTTTTAAAATCCGGAGCCTCTATGGGGGGCAGCTGCCCCTTGCCCCCCCTGGCGACGCTTATGCTTGGTTTCATTTGTACTCTTTACTTCAAGTCCCAACTAAAATTGTCTTGTAATTTTTCTGACTCTGGTGATGCCTGTGCATCAGGTAAAGGTTATCGCTGTATTGTATAACGGCCTGGTGTCCGCAATTCCACGGTTTACGGAATTTTGATATTACAAAAGTATATCATACTTCATATAATAGAGCTAAGAACATTCTCGATTAACACTTTCGATGCTAAGCACCCAGCAAATGGGTCGAACAATAATTCGTTCGTGTGCGCAGAACCCGCCTCCCGAGTCTTCGCTATACGTAGCTATGACGCGCATACTAGTAAAAATGGATTATTTGAACTTAGCACCGAAATTGTGAAGACACCTTTCAAACGAAAAAAGAAACTCAATCATAATCGGTTCATCCGTTAGGATTAGTAGTGGGACTTATGATGCCACGGACAGAAACACTGATACATTCTACAAACTTACATTACACCGCTCCTCTTCGTCGGGGGTTAAAAATACCTTTCTCTCACATAGGGCTCCAAGAAAAAGCGACCTAGTAATGCCAGACCAAGGGCGCGCCTTAGCGCACGAGTTCGGCATCTACTACTACGAGACCTCAGTGTTCACTTACTACGGAGTCAACGAGGTGTTCGAGAACGCCATCCGAGCTGCCCTCATAGCCAGGAGGCAGCAAAGGTTCTGGATGACGAACTTGAAGAGGGTTCAGAGACCGCTTTTGCAGGTAGGTGGAAATACTTGAAACTTCGAGCTAAAGTAGTAGTAGTAATTCCGTTATAAGATTAGTTTAAAAGGCTTCTTATAGAGCTTTATTTGGCGCTCATGAGGACCATGAGTTTATCTGTGAGGATGGCCTATGATGATGATTTTTATTATCTTTACCAATAGTCGAGTGCAATTAGACAATAAGGTTGAACGAAGTTTATAGTGGTCGGATTTGCGTGGGACTTTTTTATTGAGTTCATAAAGGTGTGGTTCCTATTTCTTCTCCACAACTCTAGGAACTCAACAAAGAAAGTCCCAAGAAAATCCGGCCACTATAAACTTCGTTTCGCTTCTTGAGTATTTTTTGTGTAATTGCACTCGGCTACAAGTTTCCTATGAATTTTATACCGGACATTAGCCGAGACTTTATATTTAAAAGCTGGACAGAGGCACAGAGAGTTGTTGACTAACTTCATTGTCCACAGGCACCATTCAGGCCTCCCCGTCCAATGGAGCCCGAAGTGGCGGTAGTCAACAGCACTTACCTCGAGAACATGGCCACTCTAATGCGACAACAGGTAAATGAAGTAAGATGTAACAATTTTCTATGTAGTTTTATACAGGACATTCACGAAACGTATTAGACACTTTATTCAAATTACAGGTCTTATTCTGAACGACTATTAACACTTTTGGTGCTAAGCATCCAGCATGTGGGATGAACGATAATTCGTTCGTGTGCGCACAACCCGCCTCCCGAGTCGACGCTATACGTAGCTGATTATAGTGATAATTATAATGTTGATAATAAAGTCGCTGTTAGACTGCAGTGTGTGCATGACGCGCATATTATTAAAAATGGATTATTTGAACCAAGCACCGAAAGTGTTAGGATGACCTCTATTTGAATTTCTCACATGCAATACTGGCATTCGAGAGGTATTACGTCGTCGATTGTGATTTAGCAATATAAGTTTTAATTATACCTACGTAGTAAGAAATACCTCGCTACTACAATGATGCAATCTTTTCTTTGAACTGAGGTTGAAAGAAACCACACTTGGTATGGTCTACATCGGTGTTAGAATTTGCCAAGTTTTACGTAAACCTCTGTCATCTGAAAGCCTACATTTCTTTTGCATTAATATTAATATTTATCCGTGGTACTAGGCAACTGGGCTTATCCCAGTTGTAAACGTCCCTTTGTGCCTATTGGCCTTATTTTGTTCTGTCTCCTGCTGATATGGAGGGAAGTGGAATTTATGTTTTTTCTACTCTTCCGCTATTAATTTCTGATGAATTTCGTTGCGGAATCCAAGACAGTTAAATTGTTTCTCTGGGACTTCGTCGACCTACATTGTCTCAGCGCTTTTCTGGTGGTCGCCACTGTTGATGCTGGCTTTCAGGAGTTGCAGTGGTTTGGGAATAGTGTGGCGGGCTTGTCCCAATGTCTTTTGTATACTTCGATGAATTCTAACACACTTTTTCTCCAACAGTACTTCTCGGACATGGTGATAATTTGCGGCGCGAAAGGCTTTCCTGTCCACCGGTTCATGATGGCGGCAGCATGCGAAGCGTTCCACCGCCTGCTGACCAACGAGTGCGTCAGCCTGTCCGCTGAGCTCGCCAGGAGTTCCAGCGAGAGCAGCATGGTGAGATAACTCGACTCTCTCAGCACTACACGAATGTGCAAAATCAGTTTGATCTGATTACGAAATACGGATGAGAAACTGAAGACAAAAATAATTGTCAGACTTCACTAACAAGCTTCCTCGACAGACAATCCGCGACGGATGATCCGCGGCTGACGGTCCGTATGCGTTTATTTGGCGTGGGCCCTACGACAAAGTATTTAGCGACCTACATATAGCGAGCGTTTCATACGAATATGAATAATTTTCATATTTGTATTAAACGCTTTAGGCAAGTTAACTCTAAGTACGGTTTATAAATTACAGCCCAAGAGTCAAGAAACGCTTTTCACCAAGTGTAAACTATTTGTTGTAGGTGAGCAGTATGGGCGAGGCAACTACCGGCGAATTTAACGAGGACACCGAGTATTTGATACGACAGGACCAGGCGAAACAGATGAGGTACTTGCATAAGTCTTCACCGGTTAAAAAACCCAGCCATGTCTAATCTTCTATCAAAAGAATTATGGTCAACCCAAAAAGACCACCCTGTGCTATACAGGTGGTTGTATTTGTTAACTGTCACCATTCTGTATGATGTTTGATGTGTATTATACGCTTTTGTTCTCTTAACTGATAATTCTGAACTCTGACCTCGTGGCTAAATAATAACAGCCGCTCGGGACGATTTACAAACAACACACTAAACATAAGCAAGTTACAGTTGTCTTAGATAAGGGCCTTTTGGCCTCGTACAGGACCAGTTTAGTTAGTCTTACTTTAATTTGTTCTTAAGTTTTCCTTTTTGAAATCTTGTTTTATTGCTAAGTTACCATTTTGTTTTGTCCAGTGAGAGATTAATAAATACTTTTTCTTTCTTTCTTGTTTCTTTCTTGCCCAATCAACACCTTCGGTATAGCTGTCGCAGGTCAGTGTGTTTACACATTATTTTTGTTTGCAGAGTATGGGATCAGATCAAGCGTCGGTCTTCATGTCAGATCCTGCCTCTCAGCGACAGTTGTAAAAAGCCTCCGGACTTATACAGAGAGGTCAACCACCCCGCTATCATCTCTATCAGAGTCGTAAAGGTAACATAAATTGGAATTACACGGTGTGTCCTTAGCCATAGTTTTACCTGGCTCCCGGTAGTGAACTACAGTGGCCTATTTGCTCTGAATCGCCTACGTAACTTGGGTACGCAGTCAAGACCGCTGCTAACATGATCTGGCAAAATGGGGTATTATTAATTACTCCAACACCGAGTGAGAGTGCGGCGCTCCAGATGAAACTATGCCCCACCTGCTGGAGAACCCCAGGTGTCCGTTTACCTGCACTCTCGACGACCTGAATAACGCCTCTGAAGCCGCAATAAACGTGGCCACCTACTGGGCCCAAACTGTGTAAAATGGAAGTAACATCGATGCTACAAGAAAAAAAAGAAGTCATAGTCTTTTAGGAAAAAAAAAACTGCTTATCATTAGATACATATTAGTTGAAAGTTACTAAAATGACTGTCCGGTTGGTCTAGTGGCCAGAAGTGCCACTGCTGTCTGTGAGGTCTTGGGTATGATTTCCAATTCGGGCTAATTGTATTTCGGTTTTCCCATCGGAAATTTCTCAGATACAGCCTGGAGTCAGAATGTTATGGCAGATGTGATAAATGGTTAAAGGCTCAGTCCCCTACTACGGGGGACCTAAACTTCTATAACATCACGCATGTAAGGGTACCTAATAATACCTAATAGTACACCTCGTGGGGCGTGCCTATTGTCATCAACCGGGTACAAATCCATAGGTCAGGCAAGTGTTATTGGGTTTTTCCATCGGAAATGTCTCAATTTCCGACGGAGTCTGTATTTGTGCCCCACTTAAACTTATCTGAAGGAATGTGTGGATACCTACTAGGTATTAAGTACACCGCTGTTGGAATCTTCGGGAATTATTTCCGACCTGTGAATCGAATCCGGGACCTCATACTCACTGGAAGCGCTTACACCACAAGACCAACGAGGCAGTCCCACTAATCTCTTGACAAAATGAACTTTTTATCCTATTTTAGTGCGACAAGATCCAACACGCGACATCCCAAACACAAACCATAGTTACTATGAGCAAGTTGATCTCGCAGACGGTCATGCAAGAGATCGTCAACTTTATATACACCGGGGCTTTAGACAGCAGCGCCTTCAAACAGCAGGTCAGTCGATATTGAGCTCTATGCTTGTAGGTTTGGAGTTTATTGTGGTTTGGTGATGAAGTAATCGAAGTGTCATAAAATTCCGGTATGCTATTTTTTCACTTCAAGCTTTGTGACTTTGCAAAAAAAAAATGTTCTGAATACATTTTGACTGTTTTTGTTCCGAAATTCTGTCAACCAGTCTTGCCAGGGGGTATTGTGTTTCCCAGTAATTGGATTGTGGAAGTCGGATACGCAATCTGCAATCTGGATTTTCAGCTGAATCCAGTTAGACTGGAAACTGATCCAAAGTTAGTTGGGAAAAGGCTAGGCTGATAATGTATGCCTTTGTTCAGTAAACAAATACCTACTTTTATTAGGACTTGGTAAATCGAACAGTCAATCACTTAAGGTTTTGTTAAGAAACACTTGATAAATATCAATCACTTTGTCACCAAATCAGATCTTATTCAGTTTAAAATTTAAATAAGCTTAAGCTTTGTATTAGTATTTAAAAATATAATTTATATTTTATTACGTGTATTTTAAGTAATTATTGAATATTATTATGAATTGACTTCGGCTATCTTCTCCGTCTCCTTATCAAAATAAATAATTATAAAAAAAAATCGTTTTTGTAATATATTATGATTGGCCTCGCAGTTAAGTTACTGCAAGATTCTGAGTATTTAATAAAATTATTTTAATAAAGAGACAGTAATTTAATTATATTAAATTACTATATTTAATATTTTTCTACTCTACTGGGCTTCCATTTTCTATTTTATGTACCTATTGTACCCACTACAAATAAAATATATTGCAAATTAAAAATATATAAAATTAATAATTTTATAATAACAAAAATGTTTTGCAGTCAGCTGCTATCGGATTGTTACTGGTAAACCTTATTGCAATAAATTATACTATTAAAACAAATTCATAATTATTAATTTCGACCATTATTATTATTATAAAAACAGCACCATGTATGTTGTGGATGTATTTCTTTGTAGTTTATCATATTTTTCACTGCACTTTCTTAAGTACCTATTTATTGATCGAATTGTAAATTATTCTTTCTATAATAGAACTACTTTAATATAGTAATTTAAAGCAAGTCAAAGTAATCATTATTTAAATAATGCCTGAAGAAAGTGTGGTAGCAATGTCTATTATTATTTTATATTCATTAGATTTATCACCATAATTATAGAATTTTGGCTACATATTTTAGACACGTAGTAGGTATACTAAAGTTATTTGCCTATAGTCTTGTCCCCTTTCGATATAGATTGCAGTTCTGCGTGAAGCTTTTCCGAAACATGTATTGTTTTCATGATATAAAACAAAAAAAATATATACAGGCTGGCGCCGACAATACGACAATAAATGAAAACACTGGTAATACTAGTTCATAGGAATATGTTTAAACTATCAAAAACATCCTAGCATGGAAATAAAAAAAAAATCAAACAAACTAAATGGCATAAAACCGTTTACTAATGTTAGGTATAATTTGCACTAATTCGCGCCTGGAAATAACATTAAAGCAACGAATTTGGCAAAGGTTTTTGAAATATCGAGTTGGCAACATATATTGTGTTTATATCGATACGGGGGTCGTTAACCTGTCAGTGCTAGCCTATTAATCTACATCATGTAGGAAATTGCGAATATAAAAAATAATGTCCTGTGACTAAACTACTGGATATATTCGAATGAATTTTTGTACGCAGACTGGGAACGTCATGAGGTATACGCAGTTTAATTTATTGTCGTATTGTCGGCGCCACCCTGTATAATAACTCCGTAGTCATTCCGGTATTTTATACGGAGTTATTAAACTGCGTATAAAATCCCGGAATGACTTTTAAGTTTCCAAGTAACGCAAATAAATAAATACATAAATTAGAGGGTGGTATTATCCACTTCCTTGAAGTTTAGGCAAATGTGCTCTACCTATTCCGATCTATATGTTCGTTACATCCCTACACATTATGAGCCTAAAATGTTCGCACTAGAAAACGGGGATTATAATATAGACATGCAGCTACTTGCTTAAAATTTCTCCGGATTCTTGATCTAAAACAAATGCCATCAAGTTTCTGATAGTGTGTAGAGAGCAGTTTTTTCTGTGTACAACCATTCAACTCTATAGTAGTTTGTTTAGGTTAAGAAATAATAATGATAATAATGTGGATAAGAGTCCACATTATTGATTGTTATTCCAGGTGGAAGGGAGACACGGACGTTAAAACGGTAACCACGTATTCAGTACATCATTTTGAACCCCCTGCATTTTTTTTATTGGTCATTAAAAAAGACAGCTGTTAACTACAACACTGCATTACGTAAACAGTCAAAATGTATGGAACACCTGTATTTTTTTTTTTTAATTATCTATGAAAAATTTCCATGTGGTTACCGTTCACAATGATGTACTGAATAACTAGTGACCGTTTTGGTGTCGGTGTCCATTCCAACTTTTCCACAATATTTGAGTTAAAAACATGTAAACACAACAACAACTTAAACACAGGTAACACATATTTAACTATTTTTGTAACATCTTTACCAGGAAATCAGACAGGCTGCAGAGCTGCTCGGTTTCCATGAGCTGACCAAGCTCAGTCAGTTCATTCTGGACCAGCACCTGTTGTTCGACAAGGGATTCATGCTGCAGTTTCATACGGTAAGTTTCGCGTAAAGGTAATTTTGGTCGTAGTGATGTACGAACGTTGACGAGGCAAATGGAGTATGTAAGGATAGTAGCAGGTGGTGTTCTGTGGTTTATGTATGTATGTAGTTTTGGTTGAATGGTTCTTGTTGAGTTTTATTTGTTTAAATAACATACTAGCTGACCGGCGCAACTTCGTCTGCGTAACATTTTTGATTAATGCTCCTCTCCTATTGGTCGCAGCGTAATGTTTTATAGCATATAATATTTGGTTTACTTTTCTTACTAGACCCAGCGATTTAGGCTATACGTCGTCAGTCAGTGAATTAATGTATTGAAGATTTTTATTTTGTAGGAGATTTATGAATTTTTTTCAGTAGTTCTATCAGCAACATTTTTTTTTCACCAGCCTCTAGGAGCCCGTCTCCGCGACATGTACGTGGAACGCGCTTTGTTCGCGGACGTAACCTTCGACCTGGACGACGGCATCCACCTCGCACACCGCGCCGTGCTGATGGCTCGCTGTGACCCGATGAAGGCCATGTTCCAGGGACACTTCCGCGAGAGTACCTCCAGAGTGGTCAGTATACCTTGATGTCTCTCACAGTTCGCAGCTTAACCTTCGACCTGGACGACGGTATCCATCCCGCACACCGTGCTGTGCTGATGGCTCGCTGTGACCCGATGAAGCCCATGTTCCAGGGACACTTCCGCGAGAGTACCTCCAGAGTGGTCAGTATACCTTGATGTCTCTCACAGTTCGCAGCTTAACCTTCGACCTGGACGACGGCATCCACCTCGCACACCGTGCTGTGCTGATGGCTGCGTCCCCATTAAAATCATGTTCCAGGGACAATTCCGCGAGAGTACCTCCCGTATGGTCAGTATACCATGAAGTCTTTTACAGATCACTGCCAATCATAGCTCTGTATAGCTATGTGCTGGCACCACAACCAGCTGAAACCCCAAGAAGACTATGTTCCAGAGGTAATCTGCGAGAGTACCTCCAGAGTAGTCAGTATACCAAACAGATGTCAACACTGTCTGGAGTCATTTTGAAGTAAAGTTGAGGTTAAGGAAGAAGTAAAAATCTTCCCAGCACAAGTCAGTAAGTTAGGCCTCATGGCCACACGAAGCTTCTTGAAAATAAACTTGAGAGGGATGTAGGCATAGACATCAGTGTTTATGCCTACATCCTTAGATGGGTCATGGTGATAAGAAATTATCTCGTAAATATTTGAATGTCTCTGGAAATTATACTCCATCAGTCTTATTCTTGTGTCTCTTCATTACTCAAGCCTGCCAGTTGTTCCTCCTGGATATTATTTTGACATGACATAATCGAAATGTTTCTTAATTCCAGCTGCTTTCTAGTATAAAAAACAACCATTTTCATTCACCAATACTTCAGTTACCCAGTCAAACCAAACCTTTTTTTACCCAGATTTCATTCCCCGGGGTGAAAATGTACGCATTCCACATCCTGCTAAGCTACATCTACAGTGACAAAATCCCAGCAGTGGACCCTACCAGATGCCTGGAACTGCTGGAGCTAGCCAACAGACTGTGCATGAACCGGCTCGTCAACCTGGTGGAGGCCAGGGTCATAGACCAGCTGCAGCAGAGAGACAGGTGGGTGTAACTTTATATGCTATGATATACCCTGGCATTAGACATCGGCTTGCGCTGGTCAGAAACAACTTGAAGTTCATACAGTAGAAAAAAATACATTCATTCAATTTTTCATGAAACGCAGTATCGAGGCGACCCTCGATACTGCGTCAGATTATTAGCTCTTATTGCATGGACATAAAGCTCTTTTAAACGCGCTCATGCCGATTCATTCTTCATGCCATGTGATCTCATACAAAAGATAGTGTAAACCATAGGTTCCCAACGGGGCGGTACCGCCCCCTAGTGAGCGCTAGAGCTTTTCATGGAGGCGGTAGCGGGTCCAAAGGCAAATGGGGGCGTTATGAAATACCTCTATTTCCATGAAAAAACATTTTATCTAGCCGTCTAAATTTTTTATCTTATAACTATTTTCTAATAGAGGGCACTGGATTTTTTTTTCTTGTAAAGGGTTTGTAGTCCATAAAAGGTAGGGAACCCATGGCCTAAACAAACATTATAATGATCTTTACTTTGTTGGCAGAGTGTGCGGCGATGATGATCAAGTCGTCGAGATAGCTCTGTCGCTACTGGAGCCTGTCAAGGTAATTATCAAATAAGACAAATCTCGCTCAATTTCTGTAACTTATGTATGTATTTGAATTAAAAAATATATAAATACACAACTGAACACTTCAAAGGGGATCTATTTGAAAAAAAAAACAGTTTAAAACAGGTGGGTTACCATGATCTCTTAATGCAGGAATGGCGCTATACACTTGTCTAGCGCTTCTCCTTCACACTCTCGGAATAGAACGAAAACATTCCTACATTAAGAGATCATGGTAACCCCACTGGTCTTACTGGCCTTTTACGCAATGTGCATCTTCAACATTTCGCCCTTACCCAGTTGCACAACGCCCACAACCTGGCGGACTGGTGCATGTGGCGCCTGTGCGGCGCGTACGACCGCGTGTGTCGCGCGCGCCACCTCACGCAGCCCTCCCGCGACTACCTCTCCGACAACCGGTGGCCGCCCGTCTGGTAACATACATACTATTTTTTATATTATCGTAGAAAATCTAGGGGAATCTAGCCCTTTTACCGTTCTAACGGCGTGGTAGATCATGCCAGTGGATCATTATCCATTTACGATGTACATAGTAGTCAAATGTGCATCAAAAAGCTTGTCGCGAGATTTACCTGTGGTTTTAATCTCGCGACAACCCATATGCCAATACGTCATCATTCTCCCGCCATGATCTCAATTTATTAGGGTTCGGCGCTGCATGTCTTCTTTTTCCGTACTTCTCTATTACTCGTTATGTCAGCAGTCACCTCCTTTCTGGCCATAGCATACTTCACACAGTCGATCTATCGTTTCTTTGGTCTTCCTCTACTCTTATCTACATTCATACTCAACATTTTTCTCACTCATATGCGATATATGATTCATCTCATATACGATATATCAAATTATATCAGCTGACAACGTAAACAGTTTTAAACGTCAACTTTTTAAATTATTAAATGACAAGGCATTACTCTGTTGATAAGATAAGTTTGTACAATTTAATTTTGACAATTCTAATTTAGGTGACATTGTATTAATAAGAGATTTGAAACGGTTATAATTAATTTAATTTTGATATTTTTTTTTTTCTGACAGTCTATTGTTTTCATGATTTTTTGCACTATTTAAATTAATTTTAGTTTCACAATTGTAATATTGCTGACGTATTTTCTTTTTCGTGCGATTTTTGTACTATTATATTTCATTTCAGTTTTGACAAATTTATTTGCTGACATTGTATTTTATGAGATTTTGTACTTTATAATTAATTTAAATTTGGCAATATTAACTTTAGCGACAATTTAGAGTCACTATTTTGTATGCCTTTTGGCGGAACATGGGATTGACCAAACATTTTATAGAACATAATTTGCCACAGGGTGCAACAAAATTAATAAATGAATTTGATACTTGTAAACTGATAGTGTTATTAATTTATGAGTTTGATTTAAATTCCAGTTTTTGTCTAGCAACTCTCTGTCTCGAAATAGAACTAAAACATTCCTGCATTAAGGCGTCATGGTAGGGCCACTGAATAAAACCGTTTTCTCCGTTACAGGTACGTGAAAGAGTTCGACTATTACCAGAAGTGCGTGAATGAACAGAGTAAAGAGCAGAAGGAGTTGCGACTCACCACGTCGCTGCAGGCCAACCAGCAGACGGGCTGTCTGTGTTTCACCAGTGAGTGTTGCAGTAGTTATTTTTTTACCCTTTCTACACTGGAGGAGCTCGTGGCTAAATAATAACAGCCGCACGGGTCGATCTTCAAGGGTAAACCGTGCTTGCCGAGGATGGACCGTGGATGGGTAACCCTCACTACATACCGAGTTTCCGTCGTGTCTCTGAAAGCACGTTAAACCGTTGGTCCCGACTGTAATTTGTAGATCTTTGACAGTCGTTACAAGTAGTCAGATGCCGAAAGTCTGACATCCAGTCTTACTAAGGCGTATCGTATTACCTAGTTACTGGGTTGTGGAGGTCAGATAGGCAGTCGCTTCATGTAAAATACTGGTATTCAGCTGCATTCGGTTGGACTGGAAACCGACCCCAACATAGTTTGGTAAAAGGCTAGGCAGATGATGACCCTTTCTACACAGCTTGTATCAAAAATGATCGGTCATATTTAAGACTTCATAGTTCCAGACCATCAAACTGTACAACTTTCTAATGTAATGTGTTTCTTTTTCTTTGTAATGTTGAAAAAGAAATCTGCTATTGCGTACAAATTTCAATACCTTCTCGACCCAAATGTATGAGACGTCATGTGTTTTTGTTTGATGTACAAACATCGATTCTTCCGATATATCTTTTCTTTTTATTTCTGTGGAAAATATGGCCCCCGTGAACCTGTAACACAAAAATTATGGTGGAGTAATTGTTTGACCAGATCCGTAATTATATTTTATCCCTATATCGATGATATTCTTGTAGCAAGTGAAAGCCTTTTTTGTTGATTATCCTCACCGAATCACGTGCTACGTGTCTTGAATTCTATCAAATGCTAGGCACAAGATATGAACGGAAAAAGAATTCCACTGGTCACTTTCCGAGTTTTTCTAAAATGTGATACTTTGGATTTGTCTCTAGCCAATCACATAATTTTCCCACTAGTCTCAAAACCACATGATTCAGTAAAAACAGTGTGTATGTAGGCAAGACACGGCGCGACAGCGAGCCGGGGCCTGACGTCACAACCGCGCTGTGCCGCTCGGCCGACGCGCCGCTCCGGTCGCATCCCGCACTCAACCAGCACCAGCCGCCGCTCTGACATCTGCCTTACTGGAGGTAAGTGTCAGTGTGTGCAGGCAAGGCCCGGCGCGGCAGCGAGCCGGGGCCTGACGTCACAACCGCGCTGCGCCGCTCGGCCAACGCGCCGCTCCGATCTCATCCCGCACTCAACTAGCACCAGCCGCCGCTCTGACATCTGCCTTACTGGAGGTAAGTGTCAGTGTGTGCAGGCAAGGCCCGGCGCGGCAGCGAGCCGGGGCCTGACGTCACAACCGCGCTGCGCCGCTCGGCCAACGCGCCGCTCCGATCTCATCCCGCACTCAACTAGCACCAGCCGCCGCTCTGACATCTGCCTTACTGGAGGTAAGTGTCAGTGTGTGCAGGCAAGGCCCGGCGCGGCAGCGAGCCGGGGCCTGACGTCACAACCGCGCTGCGCCGCTCGGCCAACGCGCCGCTCCGATCTCATCCCGCACTCAACTAGCACCAGCCGCCGCTCTGACATCTGCCTTACTGGAGGTAAGTGTCAGTGTGTGCAGGCAAGGCCCGGCGCGGCAGCGAGCCGGGGCCTGACGTCACAACCGCGCTGCGCCGCTCGGCCGACGCGCCGCTCCGGTCTTCCGGAAAAGAAAAAACAAGTTCCTATTTTTTGTCTAGCCACAATTTTGTTCTTTTATTTAAAAATTTCAATCAATAGATTCTGCTACGTATCGACCACTATCCTGACACATTTGAGTAGGTACCCCTTAATTGTTTGCACTTTATGCTAAATCCATTAAAGCTAAACTTGGTAACCTTCTCTATTACATTCCAGGTCCCTCCGTTTCGCGGTGCTCCTGCCAGTATCGATGTGCTTCATGAGCACAATACTGACCATACTGATACTTTTCCACGTCTACACTTAAACACTGCTCATTAGAATAGTCGTCGTTGCACTAACTAAGGTTATAATGTAATGTATTGTACAAGGCAGGGGTTAGCTAGGAGGCTGGTGTTTCTGTGAGCTGTTCCTTGGTTGTTCAAAATGTTATTTGACAAATCTTAAGTTGTACACATTTTTATCGTATACTAGCGGATAACCGGCGTGTGCCACTACGTTATAGTGCTTACTGCATTGTTTTCCTATTAACAACCATCTTCACATTTTTGCCTTTCTAATGAAACCGGTTTGGGGTTTCAAAGTCTATAACGGGAATAGGTAGAAACAATTTTGTGTTTTATATTTCTTATATAAAATACAATAAAACAAAATATATTCTATAGATTTTTTAGGAGATTTTGCGCATTTTTCAATTGATTAGTGAATCTTCACATTAGTCTGGTAGATTTTTCGATATATTGATATCTCGGAATTGCATCAGCTGACTACGTGACAATGGCCGCTGTCAGTGGTATGTAGGGTATGTAGCTACTAGAGATTATCACCCGTATCTATTAACAAGGTAAAGTGATTACTTGAGTAAAAGTAATTACTCAAGATACGATTTTTATTCTGTAGTTTAGCAATTGCTTGAAGTTAGAACTCGCAAAAGTTAGAATTCTTAGTTTTCTTTGACGGTTCTTACTTCGGTCAAATTCTTGTCTGTTGGATACAAATGGTTGCAATAAGTAATTACAAACTCTAGTAATTATAATACTTTAACTTGACTATAGATACAAGCGTAAGAGTTATGTTTTATTTGTTTTACCAGTGCTGAATGTTGATACCCTGTAAAGTATCGCCAGCTAATTTATTTTGCCGTTATATTGGGTCAATGGTAAAGTAGCGTCAACATTTCAAAAAACTAATTTAAAACGACGGTAAGTCAACGGTCAATTAAAATATAGCCATGATGAGATAAAAATGTGTATAATTTATATATTTTTTTAATAATATTTTGTATGCAAGTAAGATGATACGAAGATAATTTGTGTAAGCAGTTTTCACTAATTATTATATCTTCAAAAAAAAATTTTTTTCGGGTAAATTAAGGTATTATGTATATTCATTGCCTTTGATTATTTAAAGCTTATGTACTTGTATTTTGCTAATTCTTGTGTATATCTGTAGCAGATTAGCTTTTAGTTATTAAAAGATTTTATAAAAATCTATGTAATCAATATGTTTTATCCAATTGTAAAGGACTTCTTTTTAAAAATAGTTTATACTCTTTCAGTCTTTAATAAGCACATTTTGATTAATTATTTAGAATTTTTTCCTTATTAAAATTAATATTAGTGCATTTTAAAATAAAGCACTTATTTTTTTTAATTAATGGTATGAAAACACCAGCCTCAGTGTTCGGTCACTAAGCGCAGAGCGAAATTCGACCTTATTAAACATAGTTTTTAGTCTATTTTCCATTAATGTATAAATTGCGTTGCTCTCGCGGCTAAGGTAAAGGAAATTGAGCTCAATCTCTTAAAGCTAAAGGTGTCTTTTGCATGAAGATCGTTGTTTTTTTTGTGATACTGTGTTGTCTTGATTCTGTATGATGGATAATTGTGAAATTTTTAAATAATGGTTTTTGTTCCTAAAAATATGATCTTGAAGTTCTTATTGTGAGACTTCTTTCACTTTTGCCTTTCAAAGATAATACTAAAAAATAACACAATATGTATTTTATCACCAATTACTCATATTTCTTTTTCTACAATAATAAAAACTTATAAACCCCTATAATTTGCCAGTAAGATTTTAAACCTTAACTCAGAGGCGTTAAGTATAAATTATATAATAGCAAGTAAAAATGAGCGCAGAATTGAGGGTAGTTTAGCTTGGTGCTTGTAGAAGTTCATGTTAGGGGTCTTTTAGGAACGAATTTTATGAAAAGAGTATGGTTTATGCCATTATATGGTAGGGTTGCCAGTTAAGAATAGTTTTCTACGTTGAAGGTTGCCGGATTAAAAAATAACGGTATGTTTTTAAACTAAACCTACTATGTGGCTTTGTCAAAAGTGTTTTAATTAAGATATTTGAGAGAGATTAATCATAACACATTTTTTTTAAGTTAAATTCATGGACTTCATGTCTTGCTAGTTTTATTACAAAAAGATTTATTTTATTGGCGAAAAGCAGACATAAAAGTCAGGGAAAATTAATTGTTACGCATTTGCGTAACAATTAATTTTAAATTAGTGGCAATTTAAGTTATATTCAAATGTGTCTGACAACTGTATGAAATGTCTTTATCGTGGAAAATTGAAGAAGGGTATCAATTTGTTAAGCAATTAATTTCCCTGACTGGTGCGTGTGACTTTTAACTTTGCTTAAAATCAATTCAACATTATTTGAATATAATCTCGCACAATTCACATTGTGAGAGATTATATTCAAATAATGTAAATTTATATAGTTCAAAACTGTTAAGTGCTACAAAACCATTGTGAGAGAATAAATTTATTATTATTTATTATTTTGAATACAATGTAAATCTGGCAATCTTTTTACCTGGGCAACATTATATCACGCTAAAGTAAAAATAATTAATTTAACTTGTTTACTCATTAAAATATTTTTGTACACCGTGTTAGAAACATCACAATTCCTCCCTTAGTATGTAATTTAGTGAGTAAGACGCCGAATTCAATTGCTTATAATTTTATATTATTGTAGTTCTGTTTAATTAGGAGTATCGTGTATTGGATTTGATTTTGTGGTAGAATAGTCTTTTAGATAAAATCTATCTATACGAGTATTCAATTTGATATGTTGAGGATCGTAAAAGAAAAGCCGCACAAAGACTTTAAAGTATTTACGAGCGATAGGCGGGAAGAGACGAAAATCGTAATGCTGTACTTGTTACTACTTAGTAACAAATGGCCGCCAATATGTTTCTTCGTGTATTAAAGATTGCTAAAAATATTCATTCGGTAAACAGATGAGTGATGTTCGGTCTTAGGTGGGATCTTAGACTATTACGGTTTGACGCAGACGTTTGAGAAGAAAATGACATTAACCAGTGTGCTAAAAATATTCAGTCGGCAAACAGATGAGTGATGTTCGGTGTTAGACGGGATCTTAGACTATTACGGTTTGACGCTGACGTTTGAGAATAAAATGACATTAACCAGTGGGTATGGCACCAGTTACTGTCATTCGAATGTCATAATTTTGTGAAACAACGCTTTTTTTTTTGTTTTGGCGACCGATAACGCCATCTTTGAAAAATAGTCTGTGAAGTACCTAGAGTACGTGTAACAACCCGCCTTAACTGTGATCAAATTTTCAGAGGCAGGGGTAAAACATCCTAAAAGATCTTCGCTTGAAAAAAAAAAACTGTCATAGAATTTATTTTATCACAAAATCAAACCCAAAGCTAGCAAGTGAACATTGTTGGTGTCAGTATTGCTTGACGGAGCTAGGTAGGTGTAGTCTGTGATAGGTAATAATCAGAACTGTGATCAGTACGGTCAAACCACGCGTAACATACCAAAGATGTCATGTATGGTCAGCAAAACAGATCATCACTTCATGTTGAATAATAAAATGTATAAATTTGAGTATTTTTTTATCGCCACTGCTGTACAACGGTCAAGGGAAACATGGTGAGGAAACCGCATGTCCAAGAACCAACTATTCGAAGACATGTGACTTCTACCAACCCGCACCTCGCCCGTGCGGTTTATTACAGATCATAGAGAACAGACCAGCTGTTTCCAGCAGTGCAAACATTATAGGCTGATTATATAAGTCATCTTGCCAATAGAAGAAATTATAGGTACTAGAGTTCACTGACGGTCTGCCAATTTTCACCCTTATGACCTCGGTAAAAAGGTTGAAAAGTGGTCGACCGTCACCTTGACACATAGATATTTACGCAAATACGTAGAAATGTACAAGGTACCTATATCTTCTTCAAATGGCATAATGGAATAAGATTCTTATTAATGTGAAACAATACAATCTGAGCCTTGGTTTTTTAATGGGAATGGGATTGTTTTGCTGACCATATAATTGTAAGTGATGTGTGTTCAGAATTTTATCGATTGTTGAATGTAGTGGGTACGTAATTTTGTTTGCGAGTGTGATAATATTGTGTAAGAAGGGTCAGCCCTAATGAAAAGATTGAAGAACTGTTTTAATGTTTGTGAGCCAAAGGCTAAATGTGTGCCCTATGTTGTCAGTGGCAGCAGCAAGAATTAAAAGATAATTCGCTAAGCTAAAAAGGTTTTGAATTTCCAAATAAACGTTCATAAGGAAATAAATGTTTATTTGACTATGCTCAATAACTAAGCGTAAATTGTGAAAATGGTTTAAACTTGCTACAACTAAGTGCGCAAAAGTCACCAATTATTTTCTTGTGACTACAACAATTCTAAAACCAATTAAGAATTTTAAATTGTTTAAAATTCTTGAATGTGCGGCCCTACTAGCAAAATATTTGCGGCCAACTTGGATCCGTTTATAATGAATTCAGCTGATGTCTGCATCAATGTCCGAACAACTGTGGTCTTAACGCAGTGCTGATAAGGTTTATTATCCAATGGCAAATATTTTGCTAGTTTTGCACTCACTATTCAAAAAAAAAAGTTATTCACGCACAACGATCATAGAACCCTATTTCTTTAAGCTTGAATAGCTATAATTACGCTTATATTAGTTGTGCGAACAATTTTAAACCATAAGTGAGTGTCGTAAGATGGAAATTGGATTACGGCTTTGAATGTAGATGCGAATAAACGATGTATTCAATACATCTAACGTAAATTTAACATTTTTTGTAATATTAAGTGGTGTTTAGTATTGGATTTGTTTTAGGGAAATTTAAAAAAGAGAGAAAAATGGAAGAATTTGCTTTATTCCTTCTTATTATATAAAAGAACAAATATTTATCGTCATGCTTGCTCAATGAATTTTGGTCATTTTCGACACGAGTAAAAATACTTGACTTACAAGACTTGGTATCATACATAAACGTTGTCCATTTTCACCAGCACTAGGAGACAATTAAATGAATGCCTAAATAAAGCGCAGCTGGGTTGTCAATTCTCGGCTTCGATTCGAGCGTAATTATCGATTCGACGCGTTTCGCTTTTATTTAGGTGTCATCATCATCGTCTGCCTAGCCTTTTCCCAACTATGTTAGGGTCGGCTACCAATCTAACTGGCTGCAACTTAAATCCAGTATTTTACATGGAGTGGTTTTTATTTAGGTGTATCTTGGTGAAAAATGTGTAAACCTGATCCATCGCTTACATTTTAAGCAAAAATAATTTACCTACTGAAGTTAAGCTACTTCTATAATTAATGTACTTACTTAAAACAAATCCAATAACATACTATCTACTTGTAGTTTAAATAATCTCCTAAGAATTTGAAGTACAAAATGTCATCATCACTTTCCACTACATATACAGGTTATTATTATCTATATTAAACACGTATCTAAATAGACATCAAAATATATTTTTTAGAAGCACGTCGTAAATCCATAATGTTTTACAATAATATGTTTAAATAAAACCCTGTCCGATACATGAAGGTGTTATTAGGTAGCGATATTTGATTCTATTTATGTACTCCTTTTTAGATAACAAGAAAAAAAAATACGCCAAAATTAAATGTGCTAAAACAAGGAAACTTACATGGCAACACATAAGTGTAGCGTCGACACTCTGGTCGCTTCACGGGTAGGCTTCATGTACGATTGACGATCGAACATACTAATGTCGATGAAGGTGTTGTCATGTTTTAAGGCGTGCATGTATTACGTGAATTGCGCTTCATTTAGGATACATTAGAACCTTTTTTTTCCGTAACCATCACCGGATGTTTTATCCAAAAATATATATTAATCTACACAATGTAGAGCATGTCCTCTTGTCTTTAAAAAAATTAAAAATATAATTTAAACATCATAAATAAATATGCAAAGTAGCCTCTGTTTTTGTAACTAACTACCATTTTTCTCCTAAACTTTATATAAATCATAGGATCTTTTTATTGCTATTTGCTAGATTTTGGGGAAATGAATGAAATTCGGTCTTGCCTAATTGTTATGGATACTTAATTATGCTCTTTCGGATCGGACAGGTTTTTTTTTTACATATTGTATAACGCTACTTATATTTTCTTATAGTGGGTGTACAATATACACTTGCTTGCAAAAAAAAAACTGGGGGAGGCGACCTTGAAAAACATTATAGTCTGCTATCAAAGCTAATTTGTATTACTTCATCAAACTAACACAACCTCACACCTGTGTTCCCTGAACGACATGGCAGAGGTGTATAGTCACGAGCATTAATATGTATACACGGAGGCAACTTTTTTTCAAAAGTGGTTTTCTCGTATTGTATTGATTAACATTTTACGTTTTCACCAACATAGTATTTTAGGAACCATACTATTGGGAAATAAGTCTTATCTCAAAGTAAAAACCGTAATTTCGCGATAAAAGCGCTTTTGAATTTTGTTAAGGGTATACATATTAGTGCTTGTTACTGTACACCCATATTTCACCGAATAAGTGTCAATCCAACTAGTGGACCTAATACTGCCTTATTTTTTGTTATTTCGTTGTGGTCAATTTTTTTGCAAGCAAGTGTAACATTTTAATGAATATTTACTATGATCTCATACAATACTGGACACTCATTCAAAAGCAGGGTTAATCTATGAAATTAAATACTGCTTCAATTACTAGTTAATATTTAGGATACGATTTCAGTAAACTTGACTGCACATAGACATTTAATTTTATGATATTATTTGACTAGTACTTCCCACACATATTTTCTAGTTATTCATATAAAAATGACAAAAACAACCATCTAAGTATTATTGAACTTAAAAATAAGGTTAATAAGCAAAACATTCAAGAGATAAGTCAGCATTTCTTCAGTTTCCTTTTCCTACTGGCTTAGAAGTTTACTGAAATTACTCCTCAAAGCTAATCTAGACTTATAGCTTAGATATTTTAGTGATCCTAGTGCATAATTAAAAGTAATTGTATTTTGCCAATCTTCACTGTCAGTAATAATGACAATCTGCCATTTTTTACGTACCCATAGATTTTAATAAGTGTATTAAATGTATGTGTAACTAAATACAGTAGTTTTATTCGTTTTCTATCCACAAAAATCCAAGTTCTTCTGTTTGCCAGTTAAAATTTACTACAACACAGAATGATTACATGACATCTCATAAAGATTAGACAGTCATAAAAAATATATCTCATGCTGGTGATTTTAAGGTTGTTTTTAATTTATTTGAAGTTGCAGTATAAGACTGACTATGCTCCTTACTTTGGTCATAAGTGTATAAAAACTACCTAAATCACCAGATACAACTAGACGAACAATATAGCAAGGTTTGTAGGTATAATAAAACAAAAACATAGGAATAATTTGTCTATATTAAAACAAAAACTTGGTACCCAAGAGCTTGTCGCACAATATTTCTCTTGTACACCAATATTTTGAACTTAAGCTATACTTACAAGTTAAAATAAACCTTTTTCATACAATTTAAATGTGTCAAATAAATTGCATCAATCAGATTTTTAAGCAGCTTTGCAAGTACTACAAGACAAGATAATTTTCACAGGTTTTTGACCAATCTGTGACTTATTTCTTGACAATACAATACTTGGTAAGCCAGCAGTAGCTTATTAGTATATTTTGCAGTTATTGTTGACAGTACAATACAACTTTGTTTTGATGAAAATGTTTACAAGTCAAAGCTACATGACTTTCTGTTTATAAGACCAAAGTCAGACACAGGAATCCGATGTTCTTAATTGTCCAGTGCAATTAAAATACTATTGTTTTAAAAGTACCATAAGAAGAAAATGACTTGCTATAATTCCTGACAACACAGAAAAATGACCCGTAACTACAAAATACCAATCTATAATCCCTAACTTAAATTGGATGCCCGAGCAACTTTATTTCTCCCCTAACCTCGTCGTACAAATCTTTATAATCATCATGCTCTTTGACAAGTACCATCACGCATCCTCTCATGGTTCCCATGGCCGCGCCAATGTCTTTACGGCTTGGCGTGTAGCAGTAAGGGATGTCTTTCTCTTCACACACGGCTGGTAGGTGGCACATGATTTCTATTGGTGATATGTCTCCGGCGAAGAAGACAAGCCTGAAAAGGATAGAGAATGTTTTAGAATTCAACCTTTTTGGATAATGGTAGGTACAAAAAATCATTAAGTATTTATGATATTCTGGTAATTATGAAGTAGTTTTGAGAAGCATTTTTAGAGACAGGGTCATATTATAAGCGCGTCTTGATAAAAGTATGCATTTTTGGGTTTAGGTTATTTATACTACCTACATAATAGTCCAGTTTGTGAAACAACAATCAATATATTTATGGGAACTAATGTTGCAGCTTGTACAGCGGTGAATAATCATTATAAACTTGTGGTAATTAGGTCAGCATTGTGCTTTGTGTGATTCTCTGCAAGCGGTACAAACCGATGCGTATTTACATAACCTCAAAATTTTCAAATTATGTTTATTTACCCTTTTTCACCAAGCCGCAACTGTTTTTGCACAATCTTTAGCCCGTTCCTGATAAAGTTTTTGTGTGAAGTAGACTTCTTGATGAGTTTATAAATCTTTTTGCTAAGTTTCTTCGGCGCCATGGGCTTTGCAATCACACTGCAGTGTTCGACTTTGTCGTCGTAACTTTGAGGCTCATTTTTGATGCTGATATCTCCCTGGTCTTCTTGATCTTTTGGTTCTTGCTTTATTTTGCCCATTTTGGTAAATTTGAATGATTTTTCCGACTTTTGTGTTATATTTTCTTGCCGTGCACACGTGCGCGCGCACAACACGCAAACGCAAATTTGACAAATGATTTAACGTTTGAAAACATCTCGCAGTTTATTATCGATTTTGGTTCTTCAACTTATTTAACTAATTTATAAAGCCTTCTGGTGTAACAAAGTTGTTCAGAAATGATTTAATGAGTTTACAAACAGTGAATTATCGTGGAAATCTATAAAAAAAAATACTTTATTTTTTCACAATTTAACCATCTTTATAAACGTTTTTAAACGCACACAATAACGAAAAAGTTTCCGAGTATTATAAGTTTTTATCGTGTTTTACAATATTTAATCGTAATTCCCGAAATCACACCTAGTATTCATTGATTTTTATAATTCCGGATTGGGAGACCAAGAGAGGTAATCTCTAGAGTACTAGTTATTCCATGTGTTTCAAACCACCGAAACATTTCAATATTAGGAACGGAACGTTTTCCTGTCACGTTACTATGGAAACGGCTACATGTCAACAAAATTCCTTCAACTATCGCAAGTCGCGAAGAAATAATTTAATACGATGAAAAGTATTGTTTTTTTACCAACAATAACTCAAGTTTAACAAGTTTTATCTAGTCAACCTTCCAAAGATTATCTCCATGATGGTATTTTGAGCAAAATAACCCAATTCTTGCGGTGAAACATGTTTATTGTTGTGCTGATTACTCTTACAATTTCTAGGGCCTACTGAATATTTTGAAAAAGCTGAGGTCTAATCCTGATAAAGAGTTGCGTCTGCTGTTGCTTGGGCTAGACAATGCTGGTAAAACAACGCTTCTAAAGCAGCTGGCTTCCGAAGATGTGAACCACGTCACCCCTACTGCAGGGTTTAACATAAAATCAGTGTTATCCAATGGCTTTAAGCTAAACGTTTGGGATATCGGAGGGCAGAGGAAGATAAGACCCTATTGGCGGAATTATTTCGAAAACACAGATATTTTGGTTGGTACCTAATATTTGATTGCATTGTTAATTTAAAAAAAAAAATGTTCACCCTAATAATTAGTATGATAAATGGCCTTCAGAACTCAAGCTGAGTCATGTGTGACTAGGACCCGCGTTTCACGAATTTTTAGTTATCAGCTCTGCCTTAATTATTTCCCAAATTAAAAGCATGTGGTTTTCCCACAGCATTAGTAGGTATAGATTTCCACATTGGGCAAAGTGCAATTCGGTTTTACCGTCAGAAATTTGTCATTAGCAGCCCAAGTCATTATTTGTGCCTAAATGACGGCAATAAGCGCACCTCCAACTCAGCAGCGTGCATTGCAGGAAGGCACTGCCTCCCTCAAAAGATCCAATTTAACTATGACTGATATCATGTGATGATGAACTATCACTACATAAATACAATATATCCATCATCCTCATCACCCATCATACTTATTAAAGTGAGTAAGATAGTTTAATTGGATCTTATGAGGTAGGCAAGTAGGTAGTGTCTACCTGCAATGCAAGTGCCTGCTTCAGCTATATGGGACTTAAAAATAGGTAACAATATGTGTGTGCTGTAAGCACTAAGGTACACCATAATACAAGTATTCCATTTTTTTCCAAATAATGCAGTAAAAATGTGCTTCACCCATTTCTAGATTTACGTAGTTGACTGCTCTGATCACCAAAGACTAGAGGAGACGGGCCAGGAGTTAGCAGAACTGCTGGAAGATGAGAAGTTGCGAGGAGTTGCCTTACTGGTGTATGCCAATAAACAGGACTTGGCTACAGGTGAATGATATAGTACAAGTTTTTTTTTAGTAACAGACATTTTTTTTAACAGACAAACATTTTTTTATAATTCTGTCATCCCTTGCTCCTAATTTTTAAATTAAAAAGAATCCAATGTCTTCGTTATTTTTAAATATTCATTGGTAATTTAAAAAGAATACCATCTAATGTAGGTAGGGTAACTTGTAGGAAAGAGCATTTTTTTTTTCATTTAAATGTGTGGTATTGGTTTTCAACATAATATTATACATGTAACTAATTATTTTTTGGGGGATCCCAAAAACACCATGTAGTTTACCTAAATATTACATGTCAGCTATTCTAATATCGTAATCTACCTATGAACCCATACCCCCCCCCTATTTATAAAATTTGAATTATAATTTACAGTGTTTTATATCTTTTCTACAGCCTTACCAGCCAGTGAGATAGCCCAGCATCTGGGTCTACATCTCATCAGAGATCGTACTTGGCAGATACAGGCGTGTGTCGCTACCGACGGCACCGGAGTCAAGGTTGGTCCATGTTTACTCTTCATAATTAATAATTATATTAAAATATAATTAATAAATATTTTTTATTATATTTATATTTTCCATTTCCACTTTTCACTGGGTCGAAGAAGAGCAGCAACTAAGCCCCAGCAACACATTGGTCTATTAATTTATTAGTAGTATGAAGATGGTAAACACATGGTATTTGTCTCTTTCTCCTTACAGGAGGGGATGGAGTGGGTCTGCAAAAACATCCCGACTAAGAAATAACTATTCTACAAAAATAGTTATTCTTTACGCTTAACATAATTAGAAGTTCCATCATTATCTTTAAATAATAATATGAGTGTTGTTGACAAACACTACCAATCAAAAATATATTATATGATATTGTGTTATATAATTTTGAATTTATCAGTTCTTCTAGTCTAATGAAATCCGTCCAAAGTTATTATAGGTTTTAGTTTGAATTTATTTTGATTCGTTTGACACTCTGCAGCCAGTCGACAATTTAATTTATTTATAGAAAGAAAGGAAGGAAAAATGTTTAATAATAATTTTTGGTGGCAATAACAACCAGCATTAAAAATAATTCCACTTATAATAATTTAAATTAGTACTTATAGTTTATTTTTAAGAATGAAACTATTATACGTAAACGGACCAAGTGACTTATTATCAAAGGTGATTTCGCACTAACAATCTTGGAGATCTTTGTGGCATTGGTTTTCAGATTACATTTTATTGTAAATGTTATTTATACCCTTATTTATAAACAAACGATTGTTAAGTAATCTTCTATAAGCAAAGATTTAAATCGTTTGATATGCTTACCATAACGTATTAATGTGGCGCAAAAAAAAATACATACGATTTTCAATATGAGTGAGAGAGACAACACTATTCAAATGTCGTTATCAAAGTAAGTGAAACGGTAGAATATGCTTTGACAAGGTAGGACGAATCTAATGATTTCGATTTTTGTTTACACAAGGTGTAGTTTTGCAAACTCGTCAAAACTCAGGAGGTTGTCATAGAAGACGTTAATAATCAATATAAATTACGGTAGGTACCTGGTCAATAATAATAAACGCTGATTTTTTTAGTTGTTTTAATTTGACACTATTTTAGAATGAAGCCCTTTTCAAAAGAGGAGAATCACCTGTTTATCGAATAAACGTCTGCGTTTGATTGTGTGTGTGAAAGCGCGGTTATAGGGCTAGTATTAGACGGGCCGCGTTTTAATACGGGTGGTGTACACTTATCGATTTCCAATATTAAGAATAAAATATAAAAAATTGCCTACCCATTTTATTATTGATTCGGGTCGAGCATCATTAGTATAGTTACCTCCTTGAATTTGACGAGGCGGCAAAGCAACAGCCTGTATAATAAGTATGATGTTTTCTGAAATCCTAAAAATGCCACATAATCTCCTCTTGTTACCTTTAGAATAATAATAAATATGTAAAATTATTATTAGGAGTTATTATCATGTCATTTTAATATTATGATAATTTAAAAATATACATTAGTAATTATGTTTGTTTTTAAGATTTCGTTTTAATTTTAATTAGTTAGCACCTAGTTATTATTTATTATGCTGCCATTACCTTTATTTCTGTAGGTTTTTAGTATTTTTTTTTCAAGATATAAAATAATAAGGGATTCCTATTGTACCTAGTGGTTTTGATTGCACATAGTTTGGTGTCGATAACGGTTTACCTATATTAAAAATAATTAAACCTCTAATATTTATTACAAAACGGCATACCAGAATTAAATCCTTCTGGCCGTTCTTAATGTTGTGAGAAAAGAGACGTACAGTCAGCATCAAAAGTTTTTAACGTATGTACTTTTGCCTATATATATTTTGTATTTTAAATTAATCGATATAATTGTGTAAAATTAATAGTTCCATGGTTCTATGACAAGTAAAAAATCTGTCCAAGAAATTGCTTGTTTGCTCTGTTTTATTTATTGCTAAAATCCCGTAAAGTTATACCGGCTAGTGTGAATTATGTTTTTGATGTAGGTATTGATTTTAACGCAAGATGAAAATGAATTTTATGTATGTAACGAACATAATAATGAAACTAGCACATATGCAATTTTAACTGTCATTGCTTGGTGTATTTAAATTTTTATATGATTGCAATTTGCATACTATGGGTACCTTCCATTTGAATAAATAAATACGAGTTTTCAGTCATGTTTTATTTGATATCTTACATAAATGTGGAATGTATTTACATTTTAAATTGAAAGTGATATGGAAGACTTGAGAAATTACTCTAAAAGTAACAATAAACTATATTTTAAATGTTTTGTTTCTAAATATTACCATTTAGAAACAAAACATTTAAAAAATAGTTTTTTTTTCAAAACCATAGTTTACTTATTATGTAAAAATATTAAACATAGATTCGAGATTTTAATATATAATAATTTATCTATCGATACCCCTGAAATCCTTACGTTTCTTAGGGTAAGCAGAGGATATTAAATGCAACGAAAGATTTAGCACCACAATGTCCAGCAAAAAACTAAAATTATTTCACTTACTTTCAATTTTATAATAACTAAAATACTATGTTTACATAAGTACATTTATAAACATTCCATTTTAAATGATTCATTTAATGTTTTCAAACTAAAAAAATGAAAAGTTTTAGTTTTAATTTATTGTTTGAGTTCATCATAAAAATGGAATTCTTATTTCATTTTTACTACACCAATTAAAAATAAATTCTAAAAAAAAAAACACAAAATTTTGTGAAAAATTATGTAACCGTCTAAACTGAAAGACATTGAAATCATTCTCCATTAAAAAAATTGACGACATCTTAAAATAATAGTTAAATACATAGTTTGAATAAAAGCAATGTATCACGATATAATATTAAATTAATTAAGTAATATTAAGGTAAGTATTTCTTACAAATAATTAAAAATAAAAGCACTAAATTTTTTTTTGTAAAAATTAAAAAAGCACGAAGTGAAGAGTGAACAAAATTATGAATGAATTTGTGATGACATCAGTGAATGAGTGTGTGATCAGATTTGTGAATAAATTTAATGAAAATTAATAAAAGAATGGTGGATTTCAAATTTTAATGAAAAGTGGTTAAAATGACAATGAGTGATATTTATTTACTCAACTAAAAATGCATATTTAAATGTGACAAGTGATGAAGGAGGTGTAGTTACTATTATGTGAGTGATAAATAGGTATATAAAATGGGTTTTGATTGAAGACGATGATGAACAAAATGATTGAATCAAATGCTTATGAATGACTGCTGAACGTGAATGAATAATAATGTTGGTTTATTTAGTAAAAGGTCGTTGAAAATAGGTAAACAAAAAAAAAAAACAAATAATTGCCAAGTAAAGATAATTTCTACTAAAGAGAGGAAGAAAAAAGGCAAAAAATATCTATGACGGATTATCCTATACGGTTGCAGACGTATAGAGGATTTAAGAGAACCGAAGATAATACAGAAAGTATAAATTAGTAACGTCAAGTAATTTCGTCTACTGTTTTTTTAATAACCCATACTGTCCCCACTGCTGGACAGACGTCGGGCCAGTTGGTCTACTTAGGGCTTATAATTCATTGTGGTATACTTCTGTTGTTACTTTCATCTCGTGTTCGTGGAACGGCGAGCAGTCAGCTGGATACGCCGCCTGAAAAAAAAAACAAAGGTTAAATTGTTAATTTTGAGCGAATCAAAAACATATTTTTAGAGTCTGGTATAATTTATTATAACATGCTAGATTGTAGTAGGTATACGATTTAGATTCAAGTAGTTGGAAAAACTTCACAGAATCTTCGCGTTGAATCAGCTTATAGATTTACAGACTCCTCATTCTCCTGCCCTTATTCCAATTTATTTGGGGTCGACGCAGCGTGAGTCACCCTCTTTCTAGCCATATCATCCTTCACAGTCCATTCATCGCTTATTTGATGTCACCCTACTCTTGTAGCCACCCATGCTTAATCTTTCCTCACGAAATTTTTGTTATTCCTCCGCATCACATGCTCATACCATGACAACCGATTACCACACAACTCTTCAGTCACCGGTGCGACTTTCAAACTTTCTCTGACTTATTTTTTATTCTATCTATTTACGTTGCACCACACAACTCTCTTAGCATTCTTATCTCAGCCAAATGCCATTTGATTTTCAGACAAATGATGTAAATTTTTTAATCAGCACAATATCAAAGTTTCTGTGTTAAAGGTACATACTTCACAATTGACATCATTCTGGATAGCGTTGTACAAGTCGAAGAATCCTTTCCCGTTCTGGAAGCTGAGTGCCGCGGACGCTGCTAAGCTGCTCAGCTTCGTGAGACCAGCCTTGAAGCCTGGGAGACCTGGGACATAGAAATTAGACGAAGATCAATTCAAGTTTTGAAGTAGGTTTTATAGGTAGGGGTTTGATACGTAAGTAGGTAAGTACTTTGGTATAACTCTCGTTCTTTCGAAGCAATAATCATCGTATTTTGGTTTTCAAGAAGTACATATTCTTACACCATTTAGACATTTGCTCTAACTTCGCATTGGTCTTTCCTACTTTTACATCTTTTCTGATTAAAAAAAAAATGTCTATCAATAAATATATTTAAATAAGTTAAATGCTAATCGAATCGAATGCGAATCGTTGCTGACGGTATCTAAACATTTTAGTACTGCGCTTTCTTGCAATAGTTGTTTTTTTTTCTAATAATCCTTGAAAGATTTCTACTCTGGGTGATTCTACAATCATGAGCTGAATAGATACTACCGAGTTTACTGTTGGTCTGCCACTTTTCACCCTTATGCCCTTAATGATAAGGTTGAAAAGTGGTCGACCCTCAGTTAACTCTGTAGTACTTACATGGTAACAATTTGCGCGTCGAAGTCCCCTACACCGCGTATGACCCGGTATGTACCTATTATTTTGCTATTTATCGTGCTTACACAAAGTTATCTAGAATATTACAAATAAGTACAGAAAAAAAAGTTAGAAATTATAAAAACCGTCCATAATTAACAAAGATGTACTCGTAAATGACTGATTATTGTGTGGAATGAGTTACAATGGTCACGCAATTTCCTTTGATAATAATAATGTTACTTTTCATTTTATTGTTATTGCTAGTGTTGTTACCTACGTCTTTATTACTAGATTGTGTGGCGGTATAGGTGAATAAAATTCAGATAATATCAACTTGGGACACGGTATGATATTATCCACTTAACAGTAGGTAAGTAGCGGAGAGAGCTTGTACCTACTAGGAGTTAGAACTCAAATTCAAGCATGCCGTTTCTGACTGGATAGCTTAGTTTAAATTAGCAAAGACGGTCGGTACAGACGGCGCCAAATAATGATACAAACAAATTAAAGGATTTCGTGAACAAAAACTTGACTTTAAGTGCGATGGTCTGACTCCGAAATTAAAGGTCCTTGTCCAGACCCATTCCACTCTAAAAATAGGGAGTTAGCTTTGCAATAGATACCGTAATCTCACTAAATGTTTACATATTTATTTAAACCTCATGTACAATAGTGGAACATAGGCGGACTTAATGCCACAAGGCATTCTATACCAGTGAATCTTTGTATCAAATAGATTAGCCATTATGATAGAGTACAAAGAACAAGTTACAGGTAGTCAGCGGCCCGAAAGTCTGACAACCAGTCTAACCAAGGCTGACGGAGTACCCACAAATTGGGTTGTGGAGGTGTCTGCTGTCTAGAGCCATCATTTATCCACTCTCGGAGTACTAAAACCTTCCTGCACTAACAGATCATGGTAACCCACCAGATGGGCAGTCGCTCCATGTAAAATGCTGATATTTAGCTACATTCGGTCAGGCTGGAAGCCGTACCCAACATAGTTGGGAAAAGGCTTGGTAGATGATGTTGTTGTCTTTCTACATCGTTCTCACATACTTATATGTTTAATCTTGACATGAATGATGTAACCGAGACTTTGTAACAACTTAATGATTTAAAAGAGTGTCCATGGAGTTTCTTGCTTATTCTTCTCCATAGAGATCTACGCTTTCGAATGGGCAACTACCGTACTTTCACAAGTTATTATGCCCTGTGACTGGGACTGTAGCTTAGTTTTTATTTTATTTTTGTGTTTTGACATTCAAAAGTGCGTGTAATAGTCTAATTGAAATAAATGCTTTGAGTTTGAGTTTGTTTTGAAAATTCCTCCAACTTACCTTTCTTGTCTCCATCGTGGTGCCTGTTAACCAAGCACATGAGGTGCTCCTGACAATGAGGCGCCTTGACTGAGTGCTGGTACGCGCGGTAGACCCTCAGGACTGGTTCGATGACCTCCAGGTTGAGGGTATCTGTCAGACGGTCGGCGATAGCATTGTAGTCGCCTCGGGAAGACATGGTCTTGGTTGTGGTTTCTGCCATTTTGAGGGTTAGCTGTGGAAGGGATGCATAATTTGAATGAAGTACAGATTTCATTCAGGACTGCCTCGTTGGGCTAGTGGTCTTAATCAGGACTGCTGATCATGAGTTCCTGGGTTCGATTCCTGGGTCGGTCGATTCAAATTGCAATCGGGTTGTTCAATCACGAGTTTCTCAGCAGCCACGGAGTCTGGATTTGTGCCCGGATGATGGCAATAGGCTCGCCACCTAGTACATGTTACTTAACCATAACTGGCGAAATGTGGGTGTACCATATAGGTACTGCCTAACACTTCGGGGATTAGGTTTCTTTACAGTAGTTTTAAAGTTAAGGGAGATTTTTTTGCCTTTTATATTTTTTTAATAGTTTCACTGTTTCTGGGCTAAAATCTCGTTTACCCAAAGTAGCTAGACTAGTCAATTATAACTACACAATCTAAGCGCCTGGTGGTATTTCTCATATCGGCAAAAATGGCAAACTCACCCCTATTTAACCCCTAAAATTCTTCTCTAAAAAATCTTCTTTAAAGCCAACGTATAAGGAATTCTTGTTTAAAATTGCATGTTTCTGGAACCAGTGACCGATAAAAAAAAAATGGCCGGTTCAGAATGATGTACCTTATACGTGGTAACCGTTTTCACGTCGGAGTCCCTTCCACCTTGTATATTTTTTTCCTTACAGATCCTCAGAACCCTTACCTTAACATACTCGACAGCCGGCACCACATACTCGCCAACGTCGGTGTCCATATCCAGATACCGTTTGAGCACATAGTTCAGCAGCGTCGTGATGGACTGCTCTGGTTTCTTCAGGTTCAAGTGGGTGCTCTTCGGTATACCTTGGGAGTCGAGGAAGCTGTTCGTGATGTATTGGGCTGAGACCAGGTACCTGGGGAGAGAAGAAGGGTGTGTTTGTAAGATTTTCGTAACCTACAGTTTGTTATTGTGGTGTCCTGCTTTATAGATCAACGACGATATGCTTTGCATGTTAAGTGACATAACATCTCATCTGTAATCTTCGAAGGGTTAGTCAGAGGTGTACCTAATAGTACACCCACACTTCGCCAGTTATGTTTAGGTTCCAAATCCAGACTCCATGGCTACTACTGAAACTTCCGATGGAAAAACCCAATGACAATTTACCCGACGCAGGTATCGAACCCAGTACCTCATGCTCAGCAGCCGCGATTGCTACCACTAGACTAACGGGTAAGTAGTGAAGATTAATAATGTCATTAATGTTTTAAAATACTGCACCCATTGGTCACCGTGGTCGACAAGTTTGTTTAAGGCAGCAAAGTAAATTTTTAACCGACAGAGCTTCTGTATTTATTTTGCTATGGCCTTATTGTTAATTAGAAGTAAACAATTAATCACTTTAACCAGATTAATGTTTCTAATAAATACAGTTTATTGTAGGCCGGAAGCTAATGAGTAGGTAGTTACTCTAAGCAGAATGATTATGTATGTGTATTTGTTTATTCTCTTACCCTTTCCATAAAGCTTAATGATCAAAACAATGGAAACTATCAACATTAATTCAAAATGACTAGTTTCATATTATTGGAAATTCAATTTCGAAATAACATTTTTAAATTGCTGTAAACGCAAAACACGTGTGACCTATTAAATAAAAATCAATTAGCAATTTGCAATAGAAAATAGCTATGTATTTGTTAACGTGCAATATAAGGGGTGCTATACACCAGTTCGGGTCGGCAAGATTCGACACCGCCGCACGGCAGTGTCAAGTGTCTATAATTTTGTGGGTATGCGTTGAAGAAAAACCCGCTCGGCTTACCTGGAATTGTGCTTTGCCGACCCGAATCGAACCCGATGCGGAATGAAGTTTGCCAAAGGGCACGAGGCAAATCATCATATCAGCATGCCTGTGCTCCCCGAAGGATAAGGCAGAGGTGAACCCGAATAGTGCGCAGTTCAGTCAAAGTGGTACATTTGCATCGGGTCGGTTTCGTTTCTTACCCGAATAAGGAGTGTGTAGCACCCCATACGGACAGAATAACTGATCCTCACAGGGTTCGACTAGTTAGTTCTAAAATTATTGAATTATTATCCCAAAAGTTAGTTAGTTCCCACGAAGGTCAAATTAACCTTTTTGTTAAAACTGACTTTATGCAGATTGCATTTAAGGTTACCGTTAACTTTCCCAAAACCTGCTCTAATTAATTTTCTCTGTTCTAATTCTTAGTTTTGATAGTTCAAAACTATAAACTACCAATGTCAGCACTATTTAAAGCAATTAAGTTTTCCTAAGTATTGCGAAAGTCGGAGTGAATTCGCTCGATGTAAAACCATAATGCGCTGAAGTTTTTGGACCAACCAATTAATTATTTTAGAGAACAGGTTCCCTGCAACCCAGCGACTTTAAAAATAAACTGACATCATCTGTCCTTTTCCCAACTAGGTACCTATATTGGGGTCGGCTTCCAGTCTAACCGAATGCAGCTGAATACCAGTATTTTATATGGAGCTACTGCCTATCTGACCTCCACAACTCAGTTAGTACTGGTTAATACGATACCCCTTGGTAAGAGTGGTAGTCAGACTTTCGGGTCACTGACTTCTTGTAACGACTGTTAAAGATCTACATATGACAGCCGGAACCCAACGGCAACGTGCTTTCCGAGGCACGGAGGAAACTTCTGCAACACGCGTGTCACTGGTTGAGCGTTTAGCTCAGAGCCAAGTGGTATAGGTTGACTGGTAGAGAATGCCTTGTGGCATTAAGTCCGCCTATGTACCACTATTGTACATGAAGTTTAAATAAATAAATAAATAAATATAGGCAGACCCTCTTGCCTTGACTTGCGTAGTAATTTTAAAAGAAAGCTAGGGGAAGCGCGTATAGTAAGAGGTTGGGAACCGCTGTTTTAGAGGGAGTAAAACTACTAATATCAAGAAGATTCAGTTACCTGCTGTAAACCTCCGGCTTAGCGATATGTAACACCATATCAGTCAAATACTTCGCTGCAGCTTTAATCCAGTGTCTCCTGAACGAATGGTTTTCAAAGTTTTTGAACATTTGTTGGAAGCTTATTTTACCATCAGCGCCAGTAAAAGCTTTGAGCGTCCTCTTCAATCCTGACTTTTCCCAAATAGTTTTCCCTAATTCTGAGTTGATGAAGATATCCCAGTATAAGTGAACCTTCTCAAGCATTGGTGGTAGGAACGAAGCATGGTCTTTATGGTCGTCAGCACGTTTTTGGGCTTCTGTGTCCGAAAATGAGTTTAAAGCGTTCATTATTACGGGCATAAATCCCGCAGCACCATTTTGGTTTCCGAGTAGACCTGAGGCTAGGTTCATCATGCTGTTTAGGTCTAAACCTCCTTCTTTATTTGCTCTTGCCCCAGCTCCAGGATTTTGGTTGCCGAGGAGACCAGAGGCAAGATTCATCATGCTTTCTAAGTTTAGTTCACTATCAGTGTTCTCTCGTTTCTTTCTAGCTGGTTTTGGGGCTTCAGTGGTGCCCATCTGTTGGGCAAACATTGATATCGCGGATCCTATTAGAGCGGGATCTATTTTGCCATCTTGACCTCCTAGTAAGCTGCCAAGACCTGCGAAAAGAATTAGGAATTTAGAAGTGCTGTTATTTGGTTTTTGGGTTCCGGTGATAGAGGTATGGGTTCGACATAAAGCTCTTGCCCACGTTCTCACCAGCGGCAACGCTATCGGTCGCGCGAATAAATGATCATCGCGTTCATATCGAATACGATCGTCACAAGTTCTGAACACCGGATGGCCCCTCTGTCGGCGTGAGCACGATTTCAGGTTCGCGTAACAAAATGAATACGCGTGTCTATTGCTATGGTAAGGATGTGGTCTTATTTTTTTGTGGGTCTGAAGCGAATATAACAGATAGGTATAATATCTTAATTATTGTTAATTGTGAGATTTTTGCCTTACATTGTACAAACATGAAATAGTCCTTGTATTGTTTGCTAAAGAAATAACAATACGTAATTATTTCGAAAGAATAAGATTATTTCAATTCAGCGAATAATGGGCTGTTTGATAAGAAAAATAATATTACCTAAACTACATTCTCAAGTTTCTGTGTTCATTGTAATTAAGTCATGGAAAATGTTTATCAGTCAACATAAAAGAAAATGCTGAATATATTGTTCTTTCATTGTTACGTTTACCTCTAATTCTGCAGCTGTGACCTTTATTGTCTTTGCTATAAGGTTAATGTCAGAGGTAATATAAATATACCCAGTACCTCGTTGGTCAAGACAGTGACCGCAAGCGCGACTGCTGAGCATGGAGGCTCGGGCAAAGTTTTTAGGTACACCTCTGCTTAACATTTCGGGGATTACAGGAGTGATGTTATGTTATTTATTTAAGGAGTTTATTCTCCTTAAATAAATAAACAACAGCTATAACAGATATAATTAAATAACTATGTAATATGAATATAGAAGGACCCTTATATTCATTTCATTGTAAGCTCCTATTCGAATAACTCATGAATGTCAAACAGATTTGATTCAATTAGGTACTAATTAGAGACTATTTCAGTCATCATTATTTTGATTGGTTATTAGTATTATATTACATAATCACGACCTTTTGTCTAAAGTACTTCATAAACACGACGTCTGAAAACAAAAGTGATGGTCCAAAAATGTATGGACCAAAAACCCAGAGTCGATTTAGACAAATCTGATATCAATAGCTTTATTAAAATGCACAATTTACCCCACCGAAAAAATTATGCCCATATCCATGGGATATAAAAGTTATAGGCTAACAAAGTAGGTATATTGGAAAAATCATGAATAACTGGTTATTTTTACCAGTTTTTGCAACAGCAATATATTAATAATGAATAACTTGTTATTTTTATCAGTTTTTTTCAACAGCAATATTTTAATAATAATAATCATAGGACAATAATAAATATAAGTAGCGATTATATGAACCTATCAAGTTGAAATCTTATATTTCACAGCTTGTAAATCATATGTCAAGATACTTTTGTCGTGAAATCTTTTTACAGTTAAATGTGCCTATTTTGTCTCAGATTATTTATTTTTTCAGTCGCTTATTTAAAAAAAAAAACTAATACTGTGGGAAAAATATTTATTTCAATTATTTTCAATGTCTATTAATATATCATCTAGAGCGAGAGGTAAGATGAACGCATCATATTCTGAAGTATTTGTGTGTATTTGTTTAGCGAAAACAAAATAATGAATAACAAAGATAGGTAATTATGCTAGAGAACTTAAAAAAATTGACGTAATCTCATTAATAAAGGACTTTGAACTTGATAGTTGCATATGATCGCTAGTTATATTTATTATTGTCCTATGATTATTATTATTAATATAATGCTGTTGAAAAAACTGGTAAAAATAACAAGTTATTCACGATTTTTCCATATATACTTTGTTCGTCTATAACTCATATACCCCATGGATATGGGCAATTTTTTTTCGGTGGGGTAAATTGTGCATTTTAATAAAGCTATTGATACCTAATTTGTCTGACTCGACTCTGGGTTTTTTTTGGACCATCGCTTTTGAATAGAATAGAATATACTTTACTAGCTGTTGCCCGCGACTTCGTTCGCGTGGAAATTTTGATGTGTATGTGTGAGATTACCTCGTTGGCCGAGTGGTCGCAAGCGCGACTGCGAGTCTGGAGTTGTGCCCGGTTGATGGCAATAGGCTCGCCCCCTATAATATAGGACTTCAACATAGCCGGCGAAATGTGGATGTACGATTAGGTACACCTCTGCCTTACGCTTCGGGGACTAAAGGCGTGATGTTATGTTAAGATGTTATGTTATGTGTGAGAACTGACAGCCTGATCAAAATATGATAATGTGGGCGATAACTACAAAAAGCGTTGAGGAGACTTAAAAACTGGAACATTATGGCGCTATACCACTTTTTTTTTTCAAAGTGAACAAAAAAGTGATCAAACGCCTTGCTGGGTGCTAGATATATATATTTAACAGATCCTGTAAGGATCTGTTAAATATATATATGTATAATGGTGGCTTTTATAATATTACTGCAGCTCTGCGATACGAAGCCTGGTCCCGTTGCACAGTCTGGGTGCATCAAGGTTTCGCATCAGCAGAACTGGAACGCAACTTAAAGCTCCAGCTTGTGGGTCGGCACGCCCGTTAGCCGGAGTTGAAAATAGTACTATCCTCATTACCCATCACAGTGTCTATGATGCGTATACTTTTAAAGCGCCAATGATCATCTACATATATATCGACGGTCTATTGTTATTTATTTATTTTACTAACCCACTCGTTCTTTGACGACAACAGTGACTTCTCACACAACCACTCTTCATTATTTATATTAACCTCAAAATTCTAAAAAACGTGCATGATAAGTTCATCCTCTGTAGCCACTTGATGAGAAAATTTAAGTAGAAAAATACGAGTAGAATTTTCCCATCTTCGTCCGATTCCAGACGAATCCCTCCCATTTTCAGCAGCTTAATCCCAAATACACCTTATTCATGATCGTTGTACAGTTCGACGCGTATGTTGCACGTCAGATAGGAGCTTTTCGATCCTGGACACAGTGGCGACGCCTCGAGAAATGCGTTTATTTCGCCCGCCGATGTATCCCTCTCAATAACTGGCAGTGTCTGTCTGAAGTCACCTGTGAACAAAACGACTACGCCGCCCATCAGCGCCTGGTTGCCACGGATGTCCTGCAAGCTGTGGTTCAACACCTCTAATGTGCGACATTGTGCACTCGTCCCATACTATTAACTTCCACTGCTGCAAAAGGACTCCCCGGCCGCAGGAGACCTGTCGCTGCCGACCGTTGTTCGCTCTCTGGTCGGCAGCACAGAGAGATTGTGGTGATGTCCTTCTGCGAAACTATCACAGAAGGAAGCTGTGAAAAGGGTACGGGAGACGACGAGATCCCACCCATCCCGCAGCAGACGCACCGAGCGTCGGCAGGTCCAGGGGTGACGGATTCGGAGACAGCCATTGCCTCCATCACACTGGACCCAAGACGGCAGCGCGTAGTGTTCCACGCACGCCTCTCTTGGACGCAACGGGGGGAGTTTTACACCTCACTCCCCCCCGGAAGCCACAGTCAGAGCCATATTGCGGTCCTCGCGGAGTTGGGCCAACAGAAAACTCAGCACAAATGCAATGTGTTGGCACAGTTGGCGCAGTGGTTTTGCGATTGACTGCTGCGCTGCGTGTCGCGCGTCCGATTCCCGCACGGAACAAATTTACAACGTATTGGATTATTATAAAAAAAAACGTAAATTTGTTTTTTTTTTTAACTTTATTGTCTTTTTTTTGGTAGTATTTGAGTTGATTAATTTTAATTTGCTAATTTATGAATACCTTAAACTCTTTGGTAATGATTTGAAAATCATAAATAATTAAAATAAAACCAATATCTATTTACAAAAAGTGGATACCGGGGATCGAACTCGCGAATCATGGTTATTCGTTTTGAAAATCTTTTAGCAATAAAAAAAAAACACAAAAAGTAGATACTGACTGCGATTCGAACCTACAAATTCTGGTTTACAGAGCGGTCGCTACACCGTCAGGCCACTTACTTCGGTGACAAATGGTCTAAAATAGCCGTTCTATTCAAATACATGTTATGACAGTTGTCAGTTGTCAAAAGTTGAGGAATATCGACATAATGCAATATTGCTCATCCCCCTAAGTTATTAGCGTGAAAATATATAGCCTATGTGCTATTCCGGACTATAATCTATCTCTGTGTCAAATTTTATCCAGATCCGTTCAGCCGTTGTGGCGTGATTGAGCAACAAACATCCATCCAAACTTTCGCATTTATAATATTAGTATAGATAGTATAGAAGTATAGATTGTACACCAAAATTGAAACACAACGGTTTCAAATTCTAGAAAATCAAATGCATGGTGGAAGGACATAGAAATTTTCAATGGTAAGTAAACAAAAAAGCAGCTATTCCACACATTTTGACCGTGTACATATTGCAGTTTTGTAGGAAACAGCCGTTTTTTTTTTAAATAACCGACGAAAAATTTCTTCTTGTCAGAATGTACTACAGTGCCATATTCAAGCACTAAGCCTAAATAAATTCAAATCGTTTATAAAACGGAAACTATGCCTAAAAGCCTACTATAATAACGTTAATCAATATCTCGATGATAAAAAGGCTTGGGATTAAGCTGCTCCAATAAAATTTGCTCCATGAATGTCGAGATTTCAAGTTTTTCATTTGTTTATTGTTTATACACTTTGACATTAAAATGATTTCACATGAATATTTACTTTTTTTTCTTATTATTATTTTTTTTTTACTATGTGTGACATTTAATGATTTTTATAAACATTTATTTTGTAAGTATTATTAATTTTATTTGATTAGTGTGAATGTGAGGACAATGTGGGTAATTTTTACGTTTTTTGTTTGTTTTTACTATTGTCTGGCAGTTTGAGTACTATAATAAGCGACCTACACAAATGTCCTTTCTTTGGTATTGTTCGTCGTTTCGTTGAGCTCCTTGAGTTATGAGTCGAGCTACACGATAACTGACAAATGCTTGCACTGGCTGGACAGGTCCACTCAAATCTGTGTGGTTCCTTCTTCAAAAGACCATCTCAGACATTCATCTGCATAGTCCTCATGTGAGTTTATCAAGATTACGTCTGGATCTTAAAAGTGACTATGACCTCTGGGTTTGTTTCGGCTGTTTCTTCTCAGAGTAGTCAGATACGAAACACCGGCCTCATCTAGTTTTAATTGTAAAAACCTATTTGCGAAATAAACATCATTTATTGTACGTGGTAACTATAAACCGTTTCAGCGTTGGTGTCCCTTCCACCTTGTATACCTATAGTCGAACTATTAATAGCTTGATTACTTTCGAAAACATTCCGTCATCACCATAATCTATAAAACACGCCTTTATTGCCCGAAGGGTTCGGTCGAGTTGTACCTAATAGTACACCCACATTTCGCCAGTTACCAGTTTAAGTCCAGACAAATCCAGACTCCGTGGTTGCTACTGAAAAATACCTTGTGAAAAAACCAAGCATATGCCCGGTAGTTATTTATTTAACAACGGAAATATCTATCGCTCAACCCGTTTTTTATTTGACAATGTTTGCCATATTTGTGCATGTTTATTTGTTTTGCGAAAATGGTCAAAGTGGTCATTGAACTCCATAAGAAATGCTAATGATTCTGAGTTAGTAGTCGATTCGCACGAAAATTATTCGCACGATCGTGCGAATCGTCCCCTTTCAATAAAAATATTTTTTTAGTAGGCGATTCGCACGGAAGTATTTAAATTGCGTGCGAATCGACCCCTTCAAGAATTAGTAGTATGCGATTCGCACACTTAACAAAATGTGCGAATAATAAATCTAAGTACAGTCATGTACAATATTCTAGAATATTAATATTAAAATTCAATAATTCTCTATTCGCATCGCAGTCAGGCACAAAATACTAGTTAAGAGGTAAGATGAAAAGTTTTGTCAGTATTTAATATGAAAACTTATAATATGAACACCATAAATGAGAGATTTAATAAATTGCCGGTGTATTTTTATACAAATAATACTAACTGTTAAAGATAACAAAGAAACTAATAACAAGAAACGCCCTTAAGTACTCACAATAGCAGATCCCAAAAATAATGAAGAAATATTTTATATTAGCTCCAGGGGATTAATTTTTATTGCGGCTTGCCGAGTAGCCCTTTGTTTTGTATTTTACTTACCACAAATATTGCCGGTACATGGCGCTTGAGCACTTGCACAAAGAAGTAGTTAAGCAATAAATCAGTAGTGGTAGGATTTGCCAAAAATATATTTTATCTTTCTGCGTATTTTAATCCTTTTAGAGTAGATAATAAATAAACCCAAGTCAAAACAATAGTACCTATATTTAATCCTACCCCGTAAAAAGCACCGGCATTTGCCTTATACCGAATCTACAGATAACCATAATACTTACGTACAGATGCCCCATCCCATACAAAGAAACGGGACCATCGTTTATTAATCAGGTATAATATAAACAGGGTATTCGCAATTATTTATTATTTAAATGTTCTATAGTTCAAATGTGTTACGATAACTTTGATACAGTGTATAAGATCTAGACGCCTTCATAAGCTGGAGCACAATAGAAAATCAGTTCTGACTCTGAGCCAACCGGGCAACCCTACCTCACTAAGTTGTTGTAGTTGTAAGGTTACGGTTGTACCTATGAACCATTCATTTCATGAGATTGTTTCCGTCGATTTCTTCCCTGTTTTGGTGACAGCGCCATCTATTGGTAGAACCTAGAGCCACAGATTTTGAGAGATCATAGAAATTGGAATTATGGACCCATTATTAGATTTTTCGTACAAGAGAGACTTTTTTAACAATTACATACAATATCCATATCATTTCTTTTACAATTGATATACGCACTATAAAATACAATCGATACAAGTAACGCCATCTATTAGAATTAATTAGAACAAAATATCGATTGTTCGCGTTGGGACCCCGTGCCGAAACTAAGATTATTATTCTGTTTTCGCATTTCACACTGTTCTGAAGTGCGGTCTGTGCTGTACCTACTGCATATTTTTACAGTTACAGTTTAGTGATTTGTTCAGTGATAGTGGATAGCACCATATCCACCGACGACATTGCACATGAGCTTCGCGATATCTTAGGAGATTCCGATGCGTAAGTAATTTAATTTACTATCTACTTATTAATTATGTATTAGTTATTTAGCACACTTAAGTAGACTTATTTAGGGTATTTTATTAGGTTTTCTATTTCAAAATGTATTCCAGCTATAAAATTTACAACGTTTAGCTGGTTCAGCTAACAGAATGAACAAATAGATTCAATGTCTTTAAATACCTTTATGTATAGGGATGAAGAGGTTTATAATACTTCATCTTCTTCTTCTTATAAATAGCATTACTATATGAAAAATTATTACTCACAATTCTGTTATTTTAAGAAACATAGCCTACTAAATAAAACTAAAAACAATATTATTTTTATCAGAAGTTTTAGTGAAGACATTTATTTCTTCCAGATGACTTTGGCATCAACATCATTTGATTTTGAAAAAATATAATGGAAGGGCCATCAACGAGTCAAGGTGGAAAAGGCCAATTCGAATTTATTCAATCAGAGAGGGGCCAAGTAATCTTACTGAGGCACGGTTATAAGCATAACCAACATCGGAAAAATAAAAATGGCATTACAGTGTGGCGATGCGTTAATAGAAAACAATGTAAAGCATTTTTAACAACAAATAGTCAACATGAGATTGTCAAAGAAGATCATCATTTATGTAAACCTAATCATATAGATAATGAGGTCAAGCGTCATATAGACACATGCATTAAACGTGCACAGAATGAAACTACGAGCATGCCTCAGATTTATTCTGATGCGGTAATAAAACTTAAAGATGCTGGATACGATTTAGTCCAGAATATTCCTGACTACAAAAATTTGAAAAGAAGGCTATATCTACATAGAAACAAGGCACTGAAAGTTAGTAAAATAGTAGTTCGTAAAGCTAAAGATATGACTATCCCTCCGTGTTTCGAAGAATTGGTCTTTGCAGATTATAAATGTAAGCAAACCAGACTTATACTCTTCGCAAACAAGGAAGTTTTGCCATTTTTAAATAATGCTGAGACCGTTTTTTGTGATGGGACTTTCAAGAGCTGTGTACCACCATTTTTACAGCTGTATACTTTACACATCGATGTTGGCAGTACTTCAACACACACTAACATTTTACCCGCCATTTATGCATTACTTCCTAATAAAAAAGAAAAAACATATGAACTATTTTTTAGGCTCATAAAAAGTCGTATACCTCAATTTGCCCCTACTGTAATTACCATGGATTTTGAGAAAAGTGCAATGTTAGCAATTCAAACAGTATTTGGTCCTCACACCAGGATACAGGGCTGCTTATTTCACTTTAAAAGATGTATTTATAGAAAATTAAAACAGTTAGGGATGAATAAATTCTTGATTTATAAAATACACGCATTACGATGTATAGCTCTCGCATATCTTCCTCAAGAATACCGATCAGATGGTTGGCTGTACATTGAAGCAGAAAATGAAAATGAACCAAAATTAACACAATTCAACAATTATTTTGTTAATACATGGCTAAAAGAGAGTGCCTACTATTCCGACAAGTGGACATTTTTTGATGTCATTCACAAAACTAATAATGCAATAGAAGCTTGGAACGCCCGATTTAATAAAATGGTAAAACCTAAACCGAATATTGTGATGCTCTTGAAGGTTCTGCAAAAAGATTCTCAACATTATTTAACAATGTTTCATAGAAACCATTACATCTCAGTAAAGTCATGTGAACGAATAAGACTGCAGAAAAGAATTGAAGACATTGTTAATCAATTCCTTCATGGTCACATAGATCTCCAACTTTGTATAGAAAAATTAAGCCATTAGGTCATGACTAAAAAAAAGACTGAAACTGATTATTCTTTATAAGAACTTTAAAAAAAAAACAGTTTTAAAATGCTACATAAATAAATAATAATGTTACATTTTTAAGAACTTTGTACCTATTAATACTACAGATTACTCTGTTTAACAAACTGTGATTTTGTGATTGTTTTAACTTCCAGTGATGCCAATGCTCCTATCATCGTAAAATTTTTGTGTTAAGAAATATTTATAATATTGTTGATTAGTTAAGTGTTACATTTTTAAGAACTTTGTACCTATTAATACAACAGATGACTCTGTTTAACTGTGATTTTGTGATTGTTTTAACTTTCAGTGATGATAATGCTCCTATCATCGTAAAATTTTTGTGTTAAGAAATATTTATAATATTGTTGATTAGTTAAGTGTTACATTTTTAAGAACTTTGTACCTATTAATACAACAGATGACTCTGTTTAACTGTGATTTTGTGATTGTTTTAACTTTCAGTGATGATAATGCTCCTATCATCGTAAAATTTTTGTGTTAAGAAATATTTATATTATTATTGATTAGTTGATTGTTATTTTTTACCTATTAGAGCAAAATATTGTTGTTATAGTAACTGTGATTTTGTGACTGTTATTTTATTACATTTACTATAATACTCCAAAATTGTACTAGTTAATACTTAATAGAGAAAAAATATTTTGTTTTTGTTTATTTAATTGCCACATTTAAAACCATACCTTAGCTAATTAAAACGATTTTTATATTGTTATTACGAATATTTAAAAAGATTTATATATTTATAGTTTCGTTATATTTTTCGTTGTTTTTAAAATTAGCTTTTAGACCATTATAACGTTAATTATTTAATTTTGACTTACCTTTTTTAAACAACATTATTTTTAACAAGACTCAGGGGTTCATAAAAAGTTGATTTCGGTAAAAACTCTAATAAGTAGTAATTTGTGATGATTTAAGGTAAATGCAAGTGTACGGAAAAAGAGTACTTACTTGTAAAAATGCAAAACCAAATATTTGATTATAAATCGTACCTACTAACTGTGATTTTATTTGTAATCTTGGTTATAATTATGGTTTTAAGTTATTTAAACTGTGAATGATGTAAAATCACTTTCTGATAGATACAAAGTAAAATATAAAAACTTGATTTCCTTAAAAATCGTTTTATTTGTGTCCTGTATTAAAAGAAAGCATTTTGTACGTGATAGTACTTTTTTCTTGAAACTTTTCGATAAAGTATAGGTGTGTGCGAATCGCATACTACTAATTCTTGAAGGGGTCGATTCGCACGCAATTTAAATACTTCCGTGCGAATCGCCTACTAAAAAAATATTTTTATTGAAAGGGGACGATTCGCACGATCGTGCGAATAATTTTCGTGCGAATCGACTACTAACTCATGATTCTATTGTATGGATTGGAGGAGCAACAAGCCGTCGTTCAGCATCGTAGTACGTACCTACCCTATTCTGGTTGCTTACTGCTTAGTCACACCAGCCGTGGGCAAAGTAACAGTGTTTTGAAACTAGGTAGTTTGAAACTAATGGTTCTCATCAAATAGATAGATAGGTACTGTGGGCTACCATGACGTCTTAATGCAGGAATGTTTTAGTAATATTTCCTGTGTGGGTAAGAGATGGCGCTAGACAGCTGTCTAGATAAAGATAGAAAATTGTTGTAAAGACAACAATGTGTTTAATTTATTTTCCGATAACCTACTTAAGTAACTAAGTAATCGGTTATAGTAAAGAAAGAAACGAAAACAATTCTAGCTTCGAGTTCGAGTATAGTACCAACTAGTTACTTCTGGAATATTGAGTTGTGGTTTTTACCAACTAATTGCGGTTATCTACTGGCAGAGTGTTTTCGAACTAAAACTAGTTATTTTGTAAATTAGGTAGCTAACCACCTTACATGTTGTTATTGCGAATTTTTAACATCTTTCTAACGTAAAGGTGTTACCTACACCATCAGTTAATGACTAGACACGTTCCAAAGAAAAACTTAACAAAATATATCTTACACATAACATCACGACTGTAATCCCCGAAGGATTGGATAGAGGTGTACTCAATAGTACACCCACATTTCGCCAGTTATGTTTAAGTCCCATGTAATAGGGGGCGAGTCTATTGCCATCAATCGGGCACAAATCCAAACTACACACTAACTAACTGCTATATTATCTTACCTGACAACATATCTCCAACGTTTCCATTTCCTGCTCCCTGAGCCTGCATCATTCCCCCAATTACGTTCCCAAGGGCCGCCATGCCATCCATATTGTTCTTGTTGTTGCCTTCTGTCATCATGTTTTGCAGCAAGGAGGACGCTATGTCAGCCATGTAGTTGTTGTCGTCAGCTGTCCTGATGGATGGGATGCTGATCAACTGGCACGCTATCACCAGGAGTACGCTGAGACGCGCCATGATTCTGTAAAAAGAAAATGTTGGTACATTAAAATTTTGTGTGTGGATCGAAATTATACAGCGTGTAAGGCACATCGACGACTCTAAAACGGTTAACACGTACCCATTTTATCGGCACTTAAAAAAAAACCAGCTGTTCCTACAAAACCGCAATATCTACACGGTCAAAATGTAGGAAGCAGCTGAGTAGTTTTAAAATTATCGATGAAAAATATATATGTGCCCCCTCATAGAAATTGTTAGGTTTAGAATGATGTACTGAATACTTGGTAACCCTTTTAACGCAGGTATCCCTTCCACCTAGTATACAAGGTGTACATAAATGTAACACAATAAACGCACAACCTCTCGTGTGGTGACTCCACAGATAACCTCCTGGGTTACTCAGACCATGATACTGAACAACGTTTGTTCTAAGTATTTAGAAAATTTAAAAATATTTTTTTGCACAGAATAATTTTGAAATGGAATAAAATATAATTAACATACCTACTTAATAATAATTTTCGCAAATATCCCTCGAGAACAAGTGCTACCTTTTTGATATTAAAATAAATAATAGATACGCAGAACGCTCATCAGTTGTGTAAATATTAAATTTTAATTATCTTCGTTTCAAAACAAATAAGCAGCTATAGGAAAACGTATATCAGACATTTTGTTTATTACAAAATTTACAAATTATCAGATTTTAAATTCTAGGTATCAGGCCGCTAGGTATTTTCTGATCGTCTCGGAAGTTTAGTGATCGCAAGTGCTACTACTGAGCATGAAGTTTCGGGTTTTATTCCCAGGTAAGGCAAAGGGAAATTAAGTTTTTCCATCAGGAACTTCTGAAATCCAGAGTTTTCGAGCCGTGCCCGATTTATGGTAATAGGCTCGTCCCCTATTCGATAGGAGTTAAATATAACTGGCGTAAAAATGGGGTTTCTTTCTTTTGTTACTCCTGCCTAACTTTTCTTCTAGGATTTCAGACGCGATGACAATGTTTAAATGTATCAGTTTTTGCTGCTGTTAAATTCATATTTTTTCAATTAGTTATTAGTTATTTTTTATACGTAAAGAAAGAGACTAATCGTCATTCTCCTGCCCTTATCCTAGTTTATTTGGGGTCGGCGCAGCATGTCTTCTTCCGTCATACTTCTCTATTACTTGTCATGTATGCAGTCACCTCCTTTCTAGCCAAATCCTCCTTCACACAGTCCATCCATCGTTTCTTTGGTCTTTCTCTTCTCTTATAGCCATCTACATTCATACTCAACATTATTCTCACTCCTCACTCCTCCGCATTACATGTCCATACAACGATAACCCAAGGAACCAACCAATATACGGCCAAAATAATAATTCAATACTTGCAGTACATAATATACTTCCTGTATATACATAAATAATATATATTCACAAGGAGGTTTTATGGTTATTGCAGAAGTCGCGTTTATGACGGTCTGTCGTAATTCTGGAGTTATGGTCACCATAACCGAAGTATATGTGTGAAATCTATGTTTGTAACGAACAACAGAGGAAAATTTAATGTTGTCCTCGAGTTTTGGGATCCTCGATCAATGATATTGTGATTGTGGAGTCAATTATAGCTAAACCACAGGATGAGATATATGTATAAAACCAGATAGATACCTTACTTTTTCATTAATTTCATCACAACTGCTTTTAAAACGGTGAAGGAAAATATCGAGAGTAAACCGGCGTGCCCTATAAGCTATAAATAACTACTAACTTTAAGACACGGGACAACAAACCACCCGTTCTTGGCCCATGTGATGGATAACATGGCCCCATTCCCTCGTATTGAGAAGAGGCCTGTGACCAAGAGTAGGAACGCTATTAATTACACTCCGTTCACGACCATTGGCAATCCGGCATCCGACTTGCGTCTAGCTACACGCGTGGGTACCGTCGCGTCGCAAGTCACAGTAACAGTGGCATGTTCTAAGCAGGGTTCGTCATTATCAAGATAATTATTTTCTTTGATAATTATCATGATATTTATCCATGCTGATTCATAACTTGATCTCTTTACTTTTTTTAAAATGAAATTGTTTTTTTTTAAACGCATTCTTAGGTCTTTATCTTTCGGACGGCGAGCAATGGGTAGCTCGCCGTCCGGTAAGGACCAGGCCCGGGTCGATGGCGTTGTGTTCCACGCGCGCCTCAAAGAGATGTCAGCGCAAACTGACGAGGTCCATTAGGACCGATGCCTGCCAGGGTTGCGGATTTGTTCGAAAGAGTTACCGTGACCCTTGGCACCTTGGCACAGGCAAGTGAAGGAACACGGGTGGGTTTTAGTCAGTAAGAGTCTGACACGCCCTCCCGCTCCACCCAGAGCGGGAGAGGTCATTTGATGATTTCCTACAAAAAAAAAGGTTTTTATCTTTCAGTATTTTCGTAAGCATCACTCTAGTCATAAATAGTAACAAAGAAAACTAAACACAAATGTACAAAAAACAAAACTGTTTTTTGATTAAAAACAATGTTGGCGATCGCTTTTTTGGTTTTATCGTTGATACTTAACTCGTTTAGATGTGCACGCGCAGACGGACCAAAAATGCGTTCGGATATAATATTGTACGTGAAGTAAACTTGATAATTATTTTTGTTATTATCAAGATATACCTAACTATCAAAATAATTAGTACTTCAGACCTTGGTTCTAAGCAATTTCTTTCACAGTTTTCTCCGCAGTTGCTTGAGCGTGTAGCGTGGCTAAGCGGTAAGACTGATTATGCTTCCGCTAAGTGGTTTTGCCTACCCATCTTACTTCCTAATCTCACTACTATTATAAATGCGAAAGTTTGTGAGGATGGGTGGATGTTTTTTACGCTTTCACGCAAAAACTACTGAATGGATTTGGATGAAATTTGGCACACAGATAGTTTATAACCTGGATTAACAGAGATAGGATACTTTTTATTCCGGTAGTACCTACGAGCAAGTGTGTCAATTAGCGAATTAAACGCGGGTGAAGCCGCGGACTTTATATAAGCCGAAATTTTACCAAAATTATTCAGTTAATTGGTTGTATCTATGTTACGACAGGCAATCGAAAAGCTGGTTTATCAGCTTCATTGACATTTAACATAGGCACGAATGTGAAAATAAGAAGAGCAAATATGCAAGTCGGAAGAGACATCGAAGCTAAAACCCATACCACGTATTTAGTACATCATTTTGAACCCCTCCGCACATAGAAGAAATTTTCCATCAGTAATTTATTTATTGAATTAGGTTCACCAACAATTGTCACACCGAATACAGAGACACAGCACATTCATAAAATTAAATAACAGCGTAACAATTAATTATAGGTAAACACCACATGCACAAAATAATACATTACAAAGATAAACTAACTTACTAGGTAACAAGCGCCAATAAATAAAAAAACGAAAAATGTCTATATCAGAAAAAATGGCTTCAGAATGATGCTGAATACGTCGTAACCGTTTCAGCGTTGATGTTCCTTCCTTCCTGTACATTTAAATATCTCACACTTTATGGCCGACAGACTCTCATTTTTGCGTGGCAGCCGGAACAAAATCCTAGAGACTGTAGCGGACAGGATCTCATCCCCACTTTGGAGGTCATTTGTGAGAAGGGTAATTTAGTATTTTAATTGATAATAATCTATCCTTAATTTTAATATATTTCTACGTTTATTTGATATTTTGTGCCGTTAAATTTTTGAATGTATGATTGATAGTTTCTGTTTAATTTTAAGTATGACTGATTGTAATCTATTTTTTCATATAATTTTAATGTATTTAATTTTTATAATTTTAATGAATGTGTTATGGATCTTTTAGATATCTGAAATAAATGATTTTATTTTATTTATTTTCGCTTCTTTTAAATTTAACTAGTACCTATTTAGTCAATACAATTATCGCGTAGTCTTAAATTGATTCGAAGCTAGGTAGCCGGGAGGATACGCCCTAGAAGGACATAGACTGTAAAATTTGTAAGACTCTTCAGAAAGGTCAGGTGCGTAGTACTCGCAACCAGGGTGCGTGTATGACCAGATGTATGAACGTGGACTAGGCCAAAGGAGTATGTAAGGATCGTAGTAAGTGGTGTTCTGTGGTTTCGGCTTTCGGCCTACCTCTTAGGGAAACACAGAATTGTTGGACGGTTTATACCTATTCAGCTTCAAAACCACCGCCCCGTGACTTTGCGTGCAAACCTCACAGTGAAACATACCAGCCAGAAAGTAAATAAACGAACGAATGGAAAATAACATTAATTACACTTTACAATGCACATACAGAGATGAAACACGCGGGATGCTGCGGAAATTAGTCGCGGTTGTCGTAAACACGAATGATTTTATCAGGTTTGTGCACGATATACAAATGGCTGACTTTTTCCGATGAACATAACTATCTTCAATCAAAGTGATGCACGTGGCAAGTAATATAATTACTTATTGTAATTCCTTTATTTATTTTTCGAACTTATTAATTACATTTTTAAATATTCCTATATAAAATTCAAAATAAAAAATATTTAAAAATATAAAGAATAGTAGCCCAGCGGTATCGGGAACAGGGTCCAAGCTACCGGCGGTCAGGGTTCCAGAGAGAGGAACCTCCTAACAACACGAGCCGTGTCCAGGAGTACCGCTCTCTGAATCAAGTCCTTGATCCAGCTGCCTAACGAGAGCCTCCTCAGGTATTGGTCGAGGCTCTTGGCAATTAAGCCATTGGCTGAAACGACTTAATTATATTTATTAGAACTGCTAATAATTATAGCATAATTATAATTATGTAAACTTAACATCACGATTTAATTTCCTCAAAACGTGAGTCAGAGGTTTACCATAGTAATTCCACATTTCGCCAATTATGTTTAAGTCTCATGTACATAAGTAATAGGGGGCTGAGGAGCTCGTGGCTAAATAATAACAGCCGCTTGGGTCGATCGTCAGGTTGAGCCGTACTTGTCGGGGTTGATCCGTGGATGGGTGACCACCCATACATACCGAGTTTCCTCCGTGCCTCGGAAAGCACGTTAAGCCGTTGGTTCCAGCTGTCAATTAAAGATCTTTGACAGTCGTTACAGCTAGTCAGTGACCCAAAAGTCTGACAACCAGTCTTATCAAGGGGTATCGTATTCGGGTAATACTATACTGCCTATCTGACCTCCACAACCCAGTTAGTACCGGGGTACTAACTGGGTTGTGGAGGTCAGATAGGCAGTTGCTTCATGTAAAATACTGGTATTCAGCTTCCGGTTAGACTGGAAGCTGACCCCAACCTAGTTGGGAAAAGGCTAGGTAGATGATGTACGTAATAGGGGGCGAGCCTTCAAGGAGGCACAAATGAAGACTCCGTGGCTGCTACTGACAAATTTCTTATAGAAAATCTCAGTAACACGTTATGCCCGACCTGAGAATCGAACCTAAAGGACATCATACTTATCAGATTGCGAAGGTCTGGAGTTCTGGAGGGAGATAAGATAAAGAAAGAGAGAGAGACGACTAAAAATTTACGCCAATACCGACGAAAAGAATAAGAATATTTATTTGACAACAAAAAATGTAAAAGATTGAGAAGATGCTGATAATCTTTTGAAAGATGATAACCCTAGTTCCGATATCGGCATCCAAAAAACTGTCCACTGCAGCATTATAATTATGAATAATAGATAGCGAGAGCACCAAGATCGTCTCGCTTCAAAATATCCGTGTTTCTCCGACATACCTGCATCGATTGATATAAAAGTGAAATCTCCATCACATGTCGGATGCAGGAATAGAAATTGTAAGTTGGCTGGATCGTTAGACGTTTGAAGTGATTCGAACCCTTACCACAATAAGTTTAGATGTCAGAATTCGTCGACATCCCAGAGTTCAAGACAATTTTGGTTTAGGCTAAGGTTGTTAAGGTGTCTACGTAGGCATTGATTTAAGCCTTCACGGTTTATAACGAAACATTCCTACATTCTCACTTACAGGATATTTTACGTGATTATCATTTATTGTGAGCTCCCGATATTTCTTTGTATCGAGTTCATGTAGTGCGCTTAGCGTAAGGCTAAGAAAGAGGGTAGACAGTTCTGTCTACACTTAATTATTTATTTACCATCCACCCGCATTCTCCAGTCATCCCGAGATCATGGCGCTATTACAATAATTGATACTCACGGAAGATATCCCGTAAGTGACAATGTAACTTTTGTTAAAACAAAATCTATTTTGTTATTATCTATTTTGCTTTTGTTCTTTTCTTTTGTTATTATCAAAATCTATGTGCTTCTACAAAATATATCAGCTTTTATTAAGATGATACTAACGCTCTCGTTCTCTCAAAACTGCGAAGAAGATCAGCATGTCCCAGAACCAAAAAGAATTAAGACATGCGATATCTACCAATCCGCACTGGGCCCGCCTGGTGGGATACAGCCCAATCTCTCTAACATCCTCCAACACTACACTTTAAAAAAAAATGTCTTGACTTTTGCTTGTTTCATAACGGTCTTTTATTTCAACTCTGAAGTATTTAAAACCGGATTTGACAGAGTAATTAAGTAATCTATATAAACATATATCCAACGTGTCTCACATTTTCCTACTCATTAAAATATCGTATATTTTATAGCTAAAGGAAATTTGTAACACTTGACCGGCCTGCGTGTATGTTCAGATGTATGAACGAGGACGAAGCAAAAATAGCATGTAAGGATCGTAGCAGATGGCGTCATGTAGTGTCTGAATTTATGTAAATGTAATAAAAAGTTAATTCAAGATTTCGACTGAAGAATGTGAAAAGCCATGCCATTTACTCGTTTCCGTGTGAATTTGATATATATTTCAAGCTCTATTAATATTTTAGTGCAAATATCACATCATAGTCACGGGCAATCAAATGCCTGAAAACTGCGAAATTGCGCTGTTAAAACCTAGGTTGATGATAATAATTTGCCTGATTCCAGCCGGGTCTTTCCTGAGTCTACTCATTTGATCCTTATACATTGTCTATGGAGGGGCACCATGGCACTAACTATATATTAGAGGTTCAATATAATGATTCTAAATCCCACAGCCTAGATTTCTTTCCTATCATAAAAAAATCTGCTGTTGTACCTGTTTGCCTACCTAATTAAAACTTGTATATCTATATTTTCAGCTTATTTCCTAGTTATTTAAATTAATACTCGATTTGTACGGACAAACCAAGCATTAATTAATTCATTAAGTACATACAGGTGTATACTTAGTTGCTATGGAAAATACAGTTCCTACCTATACGGTATATTGTTTAATAGCTGATGAACTTTTTTAATTTGTTGTCTTGTATTATGTCCTGAATCCACGGTAAAAGTCACTGTAGAAATGAGATCGAACGGATGTCATGTGTAACACAACCGTTTACAATCACCAAGCAAGCGAAACCAAAAGCGAAAGCTAGTCTATCATAATCCCAGTCTTCACCATTATACTAAAAACACAATAGATCTCAAACGACTCTCTGATAACTATTATAACTACCTCCAGAACAAAAGCACGATAGATAACCAACCTTATTTCGAAACTCCAAGATTGAAAGCAAGTTGGGGAGCTATAAATTACAGGACAATCATGTTGAATGGTGACTGGAAGATCAAAGTGATTTGAAGAAAGTACTTAATGTTACCTTTGTGTTTTAAAAGGGGTTACCGAACGGTACTTCTCAGTCGGTACTAATTGTCTGTGGTTAAATATATAATGGCAGTTTGTATATAAAAGTGATGACGAAAATTACAGTAGCAAATGAAATTAAATCTTCTCAAAGACTTAGAGATTAAAGTAATTTAATCGAGCACAGTGCATTTTTAAGAATTTGTAAATAATGTTTTTTTTTTTGTTGCGGAGATGAGAACGTTTAGGTAGATGTGTGGTGTGACAAGAATGAAATAAGGAATGAATATAATAAAGGAAGTCTGAAACTTGCGCCAGTTAAAGAAAAATTGAAAGGCACATGTGATGAAGACGAACCGTATTATGACTAAAAGAGTCATGAACATAAATGTTGATGGATGGAGAGGGAGAGGAAGACCGAGGAAACGATGGATGGATTGTGTGAGAAATGATATGAAAGAAAAAGGAGTACATGATTGCGTGACGGTTGACATGAGAGAATGGAAACAAAAAACGTGTCACGCGAACCCCATGCAACATGGGTTGTCCCATGGGCAGAAAGATGATGATGAAGACGTATGGAAGATGATAACATGCTGCGCTGACCACAAATATGAGATGAATGGTGATGAAGGTTAGCGACAGAAATACAGTTAATAGAACGTAGAGAACAATGTTGTAGCATAATAATAACGGAATACGAATCAATCTTAAGGAGTTCTTCTTCTGTTTGAAGAATTCGCTTAAGTAATTCCATTATGGAACTAGGGCCCAATTCTAGTCTGAAATCTTACACCCGTATCTAGTTAAGTTAAAGTAATTACTTGAGCTTAAGTAATTACTTGTGCAATTCTTATGCAATAATCAAGAATCTAAACGAAGTAAGAACCGTCAAAGAAAGCAAAGCTAAGAATTATAACTTTTTAAAGTTCTAATTTCAAGCAATTACTAAACTACATAATAAAAATCGTATCATAAAAAATACATTTACTCAAGTCAACACTTTGACTTGTTTATAGATACGGGTGTTAGAAATACAAGTGATATTTTCGTCATTTGTTTGAGCTAACTCTCCGATTCTATAGGTACTGAGATTCGTAAACTCTGACTCATGTTATGTTATCTGTGTTTTTATCTGGTTTACTTGTTTACAGCCTACATTCATTTTAAACAGCTTTGTCATATTTCCAAGAACTAACAAAAGTTTCTTTAACTTTTATAGAATTCTCGTAAATATTTTCAATGGAATAGTCAGGCATGCGTCACCGGTATTCAATAAGTAGTAGATATTCTAAATATGTTGTGTCGTCGCTTTGGTCATCGTACGCCCGATGGAATTCTTGATAACGGTGTTTTACATTTTGTAATTCGCAACGTTTTTTAACTTGATTCCTACTGGCTTACTGACCGTTATTTTAACAAATGTTTTGGTTCAGTATTTGAGAATTGTGTTGATGTACGCTAAGGTATCCGTGCGAAATTTAAGTTTTCTTACGTATTTTGCAATTTGCCAGTCAGTTTGAATAAAAAATGACTCGCTAGTTATACTTCTGCGAGTTAGCTTCGACTCGTTTTAAGTAGGTACGTCTTCCAAAGACCCCAAACCCTCGAAATAAACATATATCAAAGATATTTTAAAGAAAAAATAATTGTTATGCGTAGATCTGTCAAACTATGCCAAATATGCGTCATGTCAATAAGGTACATACCATAACGGTGACGGCTTGCCACGGCATGCGATGTCTCCTACATTATTGCACGATTGTCAGATTTTTTGCTGATCTAGTGACATCGGCTGTTTAGTCAAGCATTGCTGACTGCTTGTTTTTACTTTATTGCTCATCTTTATATGCTGTACTGGCACGAACTAAATGAGAATAGGTTATCGCCGTATTAAAAGTTAGTTATTTTTTTATTTTTAGGGTTCCGTACCTCAAAAGGAAAAAACGGAACCCTTATAAGATCACTTTGTTGTCCGTCCGTCCGTCCGTCCGTCCGTCCGTCCGTCTGTCAAGACCGTTTTTCTCAGGAACGCGTGGAGGTATCAAACTGAAATTTCTATATGATACTTAGTTCTACTGTCCCTGGAAGCTGTAGAAAAATCAACCTTCTAAGTCAACGCAATCAAAAGTTACAGCCACTTAGGCCGCAAATTTCCGCAAATTTTCGAAACTCGCACGGGAATCAAAACCTACAGGGTACTTCCCGTGAACTTAGAATCTTGAAATTTTGTACGAAGTCACGTCTTATAGTACAGATATAGGAAAAATTACGAAAACCGTAAATTTTTAGTTTCGTCATATAAAAAAAAGTTATATACCCACAGGTTTGTACGGAACCCTCGGTGCGCGAGTCCAACTCGCACTTGACCGGTTTTTATTTTTATTTTAGCCAGTTATCATATGATGGATGTATGGAGGGGTGAATGTTTGTTACTCTTTCACGTAAAAACTACTAAACGGATTTGGATGTTTGGCACACAGATAGTTAACACAGGATACTTTTTATCCCGGTAGAACAATCCCGTGGGACAGTTACCGAACTCCACGCGGGTAAAGCCGCGGGCATAAGCTGGTTTCATATCTTTGATTTAATCTGCTGTTTCGGGCAAAAGTCCGATACATTGGTACTCCGTTAAAATGTGTGAAACAGGTGATTTCTTTTTTAACCCACGAAAACGAAAATAAATTGTACTGAATTCATGACAGCGTCTATCATAATTATACCACTTAAACACACCATGTATTATTAATAATAATCTATTGTCATATAGCTCGTATTATACATAGTGTTTGCAACAGGTTGCGCGTCTATCTATCTAAGACCCTGTTTAAACCAGTCGGGAGGGTGTGAACTAATTTTGAGCTACAAAATTCTAAATTAGCATTTAATTAAAAGATGTTACGGCTTCGAGTATTACGTAACGACTAATTACGTTTTATAATTAAAACTTAACGATCCTTCTTAACTTATCATAAAAAAACAGGAACCGCTTTTTATTCAATCATTAACTTTCTTCATTAAACCATTATGCATTCGCTCTTTACTTTATTGGTTTCCGTCCCTTACAACCTAAGCAACGGGGCAGCCGTTGGTCTCGTGCTCGCAAGCGCGATTGCTGGGTTCGATTCTCGGGTCGGGCAAAAAGTGCTATTGGGTTTTCCATTAGAAATTTACCAGTGGTATCCCGGAATTTGGAAGTTGGCGGTATGATACCGCCGTGGCTCGGAAAGCACGTTGAGCCGTTGGTCCTGCGCCTGGTCTGTCTCCGGTCGTGTCGGATTGCCGTCAAATCGGACTATGAGAGTAAAGGAACAGAGAGTGCACCTGTGTTTGTGCACACACTTGTGCATATAACATGCAATAACTCCTGGGCCGTTGGCTAATATCTCCTAAGATTGGCCGCCGTGACCAAAAACGGGCAGGAGTACTATTTTCCGTCCCTTGAAGAACCTCCACTTAGTTATTTTCCCGACCAACACTAGCCTCTTCATTTTCATCCTGCATTTCATCATCACTGACTTTCCTTTATCCCAATTTATTTGGGAGCGGCACAGAATGTATTCTACCATACATTTCTTCATCGTTTCCTTGGTTATCCCCTATTTATTGGCCAGTATTATATGTAGAACCTAGCTATTGGTAAAAGATACGATGGGGTTGACATATCTGTTTAGATAAAAACCGCAAAACAAATAAAGATAAACAAAAAAAAAACCGACTTCCAAAAAAAAAAACACTAAAATAGTGGAAAATAACTTTACTCTCGGAAGTCGGTGACTATTGTTTGTTTCATTGACTTTTTTGCCACCGACTTCCGAAAGTAAAGTTATTTTCCACTTTTTTTGTGGTTTTTTTTGGAAGTCGGTTTTTTTTTTGCAAAAAAGTTTTTATTTTACCCTTTTTAGTTATCGTATCACACACAAATCCTTGTCAAGTATCAATTTCGCAATTTCTTTTACTTGGATGACATTTTTTCCAGCTATTTTGATTTCAAAACCAAACTGCTGTACCGATTTTGATGAAATTTCTATGGGACTAATCGGGAAGTAGATCCATTCAGATAAAAGAAGAATTTTTCAAATCGGTTCATAAATGACGGAGATATGAGGTAACAAACACAAAAAAAAACATACTACCGAATTGAGAACCTCCTCCTTTTTTTGAAGTCGGTTGAAAAAGACCTTGCTCAAGACTCGAGAATAACTTAAAACAAGTTTTAGCCAATCAAATGGATCATCAAAGAGATGATTGTTTTGGCGGCAGTAGTTATGCGCCCTAATCTCCACATCACATCATGTCCATTAAGCATATGGCTGGTATTCTCCCAAACGATTAACGATTGCACAACCATACACTTTTTGACCGTCTTAATCGTTCATAACTTTAGCCAGAGCGTTTATGAATAGGCCTCATAAACTTCAACAAAAGACTATGACTTCAACGGACCAAAACTACAACCTCCTAGTTGTCACGGAGTGCGTCGGTTCGGTACTACCTAGCTAGCGGTATATCTCTGACGTCACATAACCAGCTGCGAGTCATTGACCCACCTGTCTTGATACTTGTATTATAATCGCCACGGCCCACTCTTTTTGTGCGGGACTAGTGTTAATGTCTGTTCTTACGTCATGAAGATGGCTACTGTTATAGTGCTTTTTTGTAGGTTACTTTTTGAGCCTATTGTTTGATGAAGGATGTTATGGCAAGGAAGGTGTCTGATGAAATGATGAGTAATAGAGAAGTATGGAAAAAGAAGACATGCTGCGCCGACCCCAAATGAATTGGGATAAGGGCAAGAGAATGATGATGAAGATGAATGTTGATGATTATGATGATGTGGCCTAAGGGATGTTACATTTCAATGAGGTAACTGTAACCTTTTTGGAAATTTACTAGTCAAATCAATGAGTGAAAAATAATGAATTCGCTCCTATTATTTTTCTATCTAAAGGAGTAGCCTTAATAGCTATACGCAAAGATAAGTGGAAATGAGAAAAAGACATCTTTTCCAGGTTTAGGACGCTCCCTAACTAGGTTCAACACGGCCATCTTGCTATCTCCTTTCAATAAAGCAATTCAGGCCCACTGGTACATATTCTTGAACACATACATTACAGTTTATGTACAAAGGCGAGCTTATTAGAGAATTTGGTTTCCTGATAGCTAACCTCGATGCGATGGCGAAATTTGTAAAACAATAGGAAGTTAAAATAATTGAACAATGACGATAAATAATTGAATTTTATTTTTGATGCAATATGTGGAATTGTAAACCTTAAGAGCAGTGTTGTGTTAGCTTAAATTGTAAAATTTCAATACAATGTAAAAATTGCTTATGAAATGAATAAAATTAAATGAATGCCTACAATCAACAGAATATTGGAAAAGTATTGCTAAACTTGATTTACGAATAATATGTATGTTAATTATATATTATACTTATTCAATACTGTAAAACATTTTAAAATTACAGTTTATGTTATTTTTAGTAACATTTTCCTATAAATGGAAGTGAATATTTCCTGTACTTTATTACCTTGAATATTTTATTAGTTGCCAATTTTACGATGGTTGACTACAATTTAATAGCTGAGTGTGAAACACAGGAAGGTTTTCAAAGAGTGTCCATGGAGTTTCTTGCCCATTCTTCTCCATAGAGATCTACGCTTTCGAATGGGCAACTACATTACTTTCACAAGTTATTATGCCTTGTGACTGGGACTGTAGCTTAGTTTTTTTTCGTGTTTTGACATTCAAAAGTGCCTGTAATGGTCTAATTGAAATAAATGCTTTGAGTTTGAGTTTCTTTGGTTGCTTTTCTTGGCCGGTTTTATTATAATTAATTTTATTCTGTTTATACAAGGTGTAACCGGACCCTTCACGAAGCCGTCAACCAAGCATTCTGTACAACAAACTAAGTTACTCTATGCAAAGATTATTGCTATTAAACGATTTTTCTTTGGAATGAAAAGTTAAGGGTCTTTTTACAACAACAACAACAACAAACAATTATAATTAATTATTCTTGATTTTACTCAACATTAGTCGTATGTAACTTCTGTACCTACATTATTTTTATAATTTACAAACACAAAAAGAAATCATAAAAAATACAAAATTTTTACAATACCATTCCTAATTTCTTTCAAGATATAATAAGAAACAAGTACATAATTATTTTCATTTGAGCATAGTTCGCCCAAACAATTTAGATCCTATCAGCATTCATTCAATTTCATTATGATCACACACTTGTTTAATTTTACTTGCAATCAATTTACGATTTTGCCAACTACTTCAATTTATTTAAAAGTAGGTATTTATGTCAAAGTAAGTACATTTCACGCTTGGACTTACCTAATTATTAATTATCGATACGGAAGACAGAGTAGGTGCTACAGATATTAGAATATTCGTTGCACTTTTATTCGTATTATTTTTTTTTGGATTCGAACCCAACCAACTTACAATAATTACTTTGCACACAGATTTTTACAATAAAACAGCTTATGTCCAAAGGAGAGTTTAGCCCCGAATTTATAGAATTTTTGATGACGGATGAGCCAACAGATATACCAGAACCTAGAAGTGGCTAATTGAACTTATTGCATCATACATGAAATGACGACGAATTGAGAAGTCATCATCTGCCTAGCCTTTTCCCAATTATGTTGGGGTCGGCTTCCAGTCTAACCGGATGCAGCTGAATACCAGTGTTTTACATGGAGCGACTGCCTATCTGACTTCAAATTTCTCCTCAACCCAGTTACTGGGTTGAGAAGACGATATCCCTTGGTAAGACTGGTTGTCAGACGGGCCACTAGTACTACCTGTAACGATTTCTAACTGAACTTAAACTATCACTTACAGGATATCTTCCGCGATTAATGTTTATATTGAGCTCCCGATATTTCGACACTATTTCGATCTCGTGATCATGGCGCTTGCAACAGCGTCGTTGCAAAAACGTGCTTTCCGAGACTAATTCAGGAGTTTGGAAGAAGAAAACATGCTGCGCAGACCGACCCCAAATAAATTTTCATAAGGGCATGATGATGATTAAGATGGAACACTTAGTGCTTCTATACGCTTGCTTGTTTCACGATCGACAATAACCATGGGTTCTTGTTTCGGACCCCTAGTGGTACTTAAGTGTACAACCCATAACCTCGTGCTAGAGTATCCGAACTCTCTATCGTCTTCCTGCCCTTGACCTATTCTTCTTGGGATCGGTGCAACACGTTTTCTTCTTCCATCATCAGCTGTCAGGTGTCACGGCATCATTTACTCCTTTCTCTTGCATATCATTCCTCCCAAAATCGATCCATCGTTTCTTTGGCATTCCTCATCCATCAACATCCATCCATCAACATTCATATCCATCACTCTTTTAGTCACATGCGTTTCAGTGTATCCGGTCTCTAGCCATTATAATAATACGCATAGCAGCAATAACATTAGTATTCATCTTTTTGCGAGTTCCCATAACTTAGTGTGGCTTGCGGTTTTAACGGTACTTGTACCTGACCCGTTTAGCAAGCGAAATGAAATTGAATTTTCCTATTATTTTATAAATAAATATAAACGGTGTATTAAGGGACGTCGAAGCGCAAACTACGTAACATAATATCACACAGAGGTGTACCTAATAGTACACCTACATTTCGCCAATTATGTTTTTTTTTTAAATGCCATGTAATATGGGGTGAGCCTATTGCTATCAACCGGGCACAAATCTAGACTCCGTGGCTGCTACTTAAAAATTCCTCATGAAAAATCCAATAATCCCAGAACCCAGTACCTCAGGCTCAGCAGTCAACCAACGAGGCTGTCCATTATCACGAAGACGCGTAAACTAGCACTTGAAACAAAAAAAAAAAAACAAACGGGTTTTCAGACTTTCGGGCCTCTGACGATCGCTATAACGATGAATAAGATGTATATTTCCAGCAGGGGGTTTCTATTGGCTACGATGATAATGTTTTACATTAATTAGAAGCTGTGTCAGTGTCCCTAAAGATATTGTCTAAGTCGCAGGGAACACCTGGATGAAAGACGTACTGGGGGGTTACCAATGTCTAGTGCCATCTCTTACCCACTCTCGCAATAGTACTAAAACATTCCTGCACTAACGGATCATGATAACCCACCTGAACCGAGAAGTATGGCACAAGAAAGGGTAGGCCTATATTCAGCAGTGGGCGATTCCGGGGTGAAATGATAATGATGATATTGTGTCCCTAGCAAGAATTGGACGGATTATGGCGTTAACTGTGGTTACACGCTATTGTATAGAATCTGGTTCTTCTAACCTAACAGACAGATGTGTAGCTGGCGAGTTTGTTCCGCCACTTCTTCTTCCCAGCTAAAACACTAGGAAGGGGCGAAGGGCGGGCGTTTCGGGGACTGTCTCTTGTAAACTCGACGTTCGAAAAATGCTGATTATCAGCCTAATTTGAATAAATGTCTTTGATTTTGTTTTTTTTTTTGTTGATTTTGCTATGTTGCCGCCGTGAGCAAAGAAGGTCCTCTGGGTAAAAACTATCAAAAGAAAATAAGCATAACTTGTCAAAAAGCCGGATTCAAATATAGCATTTGCGCTTTCCTGTCTTGAAGATTTATTGTTCTTTAGTTTTATCCACAGATACGCCTTTTCTGCTTACGGCGCCAACGTAAGTGACCTACTATTTGGTATAATTAAAGATTTTATTTGCTCAAGATATCTGATATCGGAAATATGAATAATTAACGGTGAAATACGTTTAGCGGGCTAAATAAAATTAGATTCGCCCGATAAAAATCCTAAAAAACTTCTGAGACTCGCCTGGTACAAAATGATAAGTAATTATTACATGTAATTCTTTTATTTATTGTAAAATGTTTCTCTTAGAGTTTTTGCATAGAATAAGGTTTTTTTTTAATAGCCTGTACTGTCCCACTGCTAAATAAAAAAATATTTGCCGCTACTTTTGAAAAAACAAAAATTAACAAAACAATTTCGTGCTGCAAAAATTGGAACAAATTCATCTAAACTTACTTTTAAATAATACTTTTTAACATACCTTTATTTATATATCCTAGTATTTACAAGCACCCAACTCACACAATCACCATACGTGTTATAAAAATAAATACGTAATTATCTCTATATAAATAATTATATTATTATCGGATATCACGATTTCTCACTGAGATATGACAGTCCATAACTATTCACCGGTTACTGTGAAAACACGTATTCATTATATAAATCGAAATGTTGCTACACGCAAAAATATTAATAATATTTTTTATTACGCTATAACACTTTAAAATAAATAAAAATGAGGATTAAAATTCGAATACCGCGTTCGGCGTGCGAGCAACGACTCCACGATCTTTTTAGGTCCAACTCGAGACCACATTGCTGACTTTATCACTTTTATAGCTCTGTCTCTTTCTTGCACCGAGTGCATTCGTCCTTGACTGTGAACTCCAGTACCATAAGAAAGATGTACCGTTTCTATTTCGTTTCTCTGTCGTTGGCATTGAAAGTTGTATATGTGAGAAAGAGTTGAGGATACAATTACCAGTTAGGTGTGAAATCTGGCTGTCAATGACCGCGAAGGATCAAAATAAGAAAACATTTTAGGACTGTTATATTTTTACTGTTATTTCAGGTCCCTTGACCTTTTTGATGACGTTGTGCTTTTTTCTGTGAAAATTATGTTATAGGTTGGTTTAGTCAATTTGTGTTTATTCTTTTTGATTTAGATAAAGTTGAATGGATTTTGAAAATGAGTTGACTGTAGTGAATAGATAGTGAAGGCTTGATTTAAAGTATTTTATGCAAGGCTGAAACTAGGTTATCGTGTTTATTCTATGTGTAGGTTACGTAGGTTAAAATTGTCGAAAAAATTAAGCGCCTACCTTTCTTTTTTGTAAGAATTATTTATTATTTAAATCCGGGTCATTGATTTACGCTGATACCTACTTAGAGTGTATTAGCAATGCTATTCTAATTCAATCATCTGATATGACAACAATAGAACGCCAAATAAATAAGATAGGGAAACTTCACAGATGTGACGGGTAATGTAATACATATATCGATATCTAACGTTTTTTGTCTTTTTTTCCTTACTTGTTTTATTTTAGTTTGTTTTTTTTTTGTATTATTTATTTATTTCATTGGATTGGAGTGTCCCTTGTACATTTGAAAGGAGAAGTGGTAAATCGTGACTGTTGGAAGGAATGGGGGACTTTTGCCCAGCGGTGGGACAATATGAGCTAGCAATAATAAATAATAATAGCTTTGTTGTGTGTCCTGTGCGAGTCCAATTAATGATTTTCTTTTTTTTCTTTAAACTCAATAAAGAAAAAAGGTTTCGATTTTTTTCTAAACCTTATTGTTATTTCTACATACAACACAAACAAAATTGATTTTTAACCGACTTCTAAAAAAGGAGGAGGTTCTCAATTCGGTTGTATGTTTTTTTTTTTTTTTTTTTTGTGTTTGTTACCTCATATCTCCGTCATTTATGAACCGATTTGAAAAATTCTTGTTTTATCTGAATGGATCTACTTCCCGATTGGTCCCATAGAAATTTCATCAAAATCGGTTCAGCAGTTTGGTTTTGAAATCAAAATAGCTGGAAATTTTTGTGTTTGTTACCTCATATCTTCGTCATTTATGAACCGATTTGAAAAATTCTTCTTTTATCTGAATGGATCTACTTCCCGATTGGTCCCATAGAAATTTCATCGAAATCGGTTCAGTAGTTTGGTTTTGAAATCAAAATAGCTGGAAACAATATGTCATCCAAGTAAAAGAAATTGCGAAATTGATACTTGACAAGGATTTGTGTGTGATGGAATTTGAACTAAAAAGGGTAAAATAAAAACTTTTTTGCAAAAAAAAACCGACTTCCAAAAAAAACACTAAAAAAGTGGGAAATAACTTTACTTTCGGAAGTCGGTGGCAAAAAAGTCAATGAAACAAACAATAGTCACCGACTTCCGAAAGTAAAGTTATTTCCCACTTTTTTAGTGTTTTTTTTGGAAGTCGGTTTTTTTTTGCAAAAAAGTTTTTAAGTCTGATTTTTAAAGTAACCTGCTGTCATTGACCCCATAAAATCAAGAAATCATATCTTATCGACGTATCATACATCTGTTGAGTTTCGCTGTCTAATTTAATTTAACCCTTTTCGAAATACCAACTTAGGTAGAGATCTAAAGGGCGAACTTAGACTTAGCTCATGTTTAGCAGTTCAGTCGCACTTCATTCGAAAATAAACCTTATTTAAGTACATTTAATGTCTTTATTCGTATGATACGATTGTTAACAGACGTTTGTTGGAGTATGAACATTAACTGCTGCTGACTGGGAGCTGTAACCAGATGCAGCTGAAGAGCAGTATTTTACATCAGGGTTGATAATTATCAGGATAATTATTTTCTTTGATAATTATCATGATAATTATAGCTGATTCGGCCGTGTCATGTTTTTCGGGTTAAGTATTTATTTATTTATTAAAACTTTATGCACAAGTATAAAACTGTACAAAGGCGGACTTAATAACTTCCAAGTATTGTGACACAATGCTCAAGCACATCCTGTGCTTGTCACATCAAGGCGATTCCCGCCATCTCCAGGTGATCTACATTACGGGGAATTACCCAAGCTGTACGTTCCAGTACACGGTCGCCACTCCAGAACGAGCTTTAAAGCACTGAAGTTTTTTGTTAAATTTATTTGCGCAATCTTGGCTATTGGAAAGTGATGGATGAGGTCTACAGTGGAACGAGCGTACTTTTTCTTCTCAGCGTGTCGATGACAATCTAAATTGAGTGGATCCGAAATCTGGCGACGAGTTTGGCACTTTCAGTAGGGTGCAGCAGTTCCTGTGATGTGCAAAGAACAGGACAGGCAGGACACGATATCAACAGCAAGGGTTACCAAAGCGTTTTAAACAGATGATATTTTGCTGGGGAGTGTGTTGCCACTTCTTCACTCCACTTCACTAAGAACTGAAGGGTCAGCGTTTTGGCGTAATTTTGACGTTCAAAAAGTGGTTGCTCATTTTCAAGCTTATTTTAATTTGCTCGTGGCTGAAAATTCTGAACTTTGAACTTGTGGCTAAATTATAACAACCGTACGAGCCGATCTTCAAGGTTGGTCTGTGAATGGGTGACCATCATTACTTGCCGAATTTCCTTCGTGCTTCGGAAATCACGATAAGCCGTTGGTCCCGGCTGTCATTTGTAGATCTTCGACAGTCGTTATTGGTAGTCAGTGGCCCGAAAATCTGACAACCAGTCTTACCAAGGGGTACCGTATTACCCAGTACTAAGTGGGTTGTTGAGGGAAGGTAGGCAGTCGCTCCATGTAAAAAAATATCAGGTGGTAAGACTGGAAGCCGACCCCAATAAATTTGAGAAAAGGTTAGGCAGATGATGATTTTGATTTTGAAGAGTCAACTCTACCAATGGCAAACCAAACCAGCACATAGGTCCCTCCCAAGCTCCTACACAATACCTTAACCTTTGTCTTTCGCATGCAGTCGTGAGTCGAATTCAGCCACCGTTTTGAGGTTGTCGGCCCACTTAGCTGGGTTTAAACAGGAATCGTTTGATTTTTCGGATTAACGTGCGTAGTGTATAATAACAATTGTCATTTGCTTCGGTGAAGGAAAACATCGTGAGGAAACCAGCATGCCTGAGAGATATTTCTCGACGGCATGTAAAGCCAAGTCAGAGGCCCATATGTGGCATAAAAACTCCGACACCAGGTTAGGCACTAATCACACGATAAAGAAGAACGGGGAATAAATAAAAAGGAGCAAAGAAGAGATTTCGACCACATCCGAAATATCATTCCTAAAACAACTTCGACCAAAAGGGCCTTATCCGCGAGTTAACCGTAAACAGCGATTGTTCAGGAAGCGAATAAGTAAACAAAACAAAACGTAGGATAATCAGTACTGTTAGAAATACACCAGAGAGCACACGTACGACCATGAATTTGTGTATATTTTCGATTCAAACTGTCTTATTAACTGTTCTACTAGTACAATATCAGTATATCTATGAGGTGGGTAACATTCTATGTCGTATATCTATACTAAAATTATGAAGCTGAAGAGTTTGTTTGTTTGGTTGAACGCGCTAATCTCAGGAACTACTGGTTCGAATTGAAAAATTCTTTCAGTGTAAGATAGCCCGCGCCACGCTGCGACCAATAGGAGCGGAGCACTAAACAAAAATGTTACGCAGACGAAGTTGCGCCGGTCAGCTAGTCATTTTATAAAATCATCTCATGATTTTACTGCCCTTCATCAACCAGGCTACAGCAGTCCAATGCTGTACATATGCCTCTCTGATTGCAGCTTGAGCTCTCATCCAGCTGCTACTAGTGCCCCTGCGGAGCCACTCCCTACCACCACCTAGCCTGAGGGCTTCCTACCCGCCCTTATTCCACCATATCTTCTTCTTCTATACTTCTCTATATGTTTAAGTCGTCATTTCAGCCGAGGTATCATAAGGGTGTGACGGCTTTCTAGCATCATCTCTTGTGAGATATGATATCGCTTTGCATCCCAATACTTGTGAAAATGTTAAAATTTTCAAGTTAGATGGCTTGATATTATCTTTTGAAATTTGTGATTCATCCAGCAATATGTGATACTGTGAAGAAAATGTTATATTTAGAAGTTAAAGAAATTTTAAAACAGTAGCACGTTAAAAACAGTATAGCTAGGTATTTTATCTTCTTATCAATTTTAATTTTCAGAAAAAAGTCAGACTATAAACAAACTAACTTTGATTTTCTTGCAGGTGGACGCCGAGTCACAAAATGTTGCTAATTGGTTCAACAGCGTGGAAAAAAAGTTCGATGCTGCTCAGGTAATTAGTACTCAGTTATAAAAAAAACAATTCCCCCTATCTGTAGCTGTTATATACATATCTATCTTCAAAATAAAAGCTTTTTTACTGAATGCATGTGAAAGTACGGTACGGAACTTATTTTTTAATTTTTGGCTTTGTCGGTCTGTCTGTTTGTTCCGGCTAATCTCCGAAACGGCTGGACCGATTTTGACGGGATTTTTATTGGCTAGATACATGATGTTAGTAACTAAGGCTACTTTTATTTTAGAAAAAGGATTAGGGTTCCGTGCGAAAAAAAAACCCTTGAAAATGTTAACAAAATCCGATTCAATTGCAAAGTGATTGCTGAGAAACTATCACATCTAACGTTTCATTCAGTCAAGAATAATTGTTTTAATCTTGAATACGTTCTAATTTAACATAAGTAAAGTACCACTATTGTACATGAAGTTTAAATAAATAAATAAAGTATTTCCAATTATTATTATTGCATACTTTATTTTTGAGCAAAAGTTTTTTTAGCTCGCTCTACGCCTGGTTTAGGTTGCTCTTGCATCTTAATGTTCTTAATTATTCTGGAACTTTTAATACCATAAGAATAATTTTTAAAACAATATAAAATCATTAACCGAGGCGGGTTGGAAAATATACGAGCTCGCTTCGCTCGCTCTCGACAAAATGACAGGCGGAAATTCTTAAAATGCGCCACTTCACGATTGAGTTACAGATTATAGTAACTGCAACAGTTCCTAGTTTGTTTTGGAGATTTTGGATGTAAGCACCAACATAAGATTCTGCACCACCCCAATCCTCGCCAACTGCATCGCCTGTGCCTCGACCCACTGTCTGACTGTCTCCGCACCAGTTCTGGGCTAAATTGGCCCACAGTTTATCGGTTGATGGCGAATGAGATGAGGCGTACATTGTCCTGCCCATTCCCATTTAAGTTGGACTGCCTTTAGAGCCATGTCAGCTATATTCCTTTTGGAGTACAGCATTTTGTTTCGAACACGATCTGTTAATTTAAGACCTGTGCAGTACATTTTTGTCGAAAATAAAGTAGGATAGGTACGTTATTATTAAGTAAGAATAGCAACCCCTTCTACTGGATGCTGTGTCAATGACCGCTAACAGTAAATCAACTACTAATGTTATATATTTTTTAGAACGTAGCAGAGCCCGAGGTAACAAAACAAGAAGTGAAAGAAAAAAAGGCAGGTACTAAAAGAAAAAGGAGAATAATAAAGAAATACAGGAAAAGGAACAATAAGCCTGACCATCTCCATGTACCACATGAACAAAGATTAGACTCAAGCAACCAACAAGACAAGGCAGAATTTACCAAAAAAATCGTAAGAAGAAATCACAAGAAAAGAGAAAAAGACAGCGGTAGCCAAAGGAAGTTCGTCAAGACGTTACTGAAAGAATCAAATAGTTCCGAGTCAGATGAAGTCAAAAGGAGAAAGCCTGTTGATATTATTGTACATATTAAAATGAATGACTAGCTTTAATTGTTATACTCAGTTATTTATAGAGTTCCAAACTGAATTATAGCTAGCCTGTAGTTTCGCACTGCTGGGCAAGACCTTCCTACATTCTTTTGGTCCCGGTTCTGCACTACTTCTTGTTCCAAGGCAGACATCTAAGTCGTCCCGCCATCTCATTCGTGGTCTTCTGCGTTTCCCAGGTCGGGCAAAGCATTTTTTCCATTAGTAATTTCTTGATGGCAGCCACGGAGTTATAGTTATTTGTGTCCGCTTGATGACAGTGGGCTCGCCTCGTGTTACATGGGACTTAGTGCGCGGCCCAGATGGGAGCGGGTGCGGGCAGGGGGGCGGCGTAACACAACATAGCAAATAGTCTAATCAGTAGCTACACCACACAATAATAACTCCATTTAATTTATCAAAGGGCGTAGACAAAGTAACATTTCTAAAAGGGGTTGACATTGACGGCGAACTCAAAAAGCATTGTATTGATATGCGTTACCGAAAAGCTAATGAAAATTCGGTTGAAAGTCGTGGTATAAAGATGAAACTTTTGGAAAGCGATTGCCACTAGTGTAGGCAAGTCTATGCCCTGGTTGGCACAAAGATTAAACTTTTCGAAACGTATTGCTACTAGTATAGGCAAGTCTAGGCCCTCACGTTAGTACGATTTTTTTTTGTCTGAGACAAACGACGAGGACATGTTACATTAACCAATCACACACGTATCTCTGCTCCATCAATGAAGCATCTTGACACTTCTGCAACTACAGAGGTTCGTAACTCCTATCATGCTTTCTAAGCCACAAAATATGTATGAAAGGGAGTCGCCTGTCTTGGTATGGACACGTGATGTGGATGGATGAAAAAAATGACTAAAAGAGTGATGGATTTGAATGTTGAAGGATGGAGAGGCAGAGGCAGGCCAAATAAAAGATGGATAGATTTTGTGAGGAAGAATATGAAAGAAAAAGTAGTAAATGATGCCGTGACGTCTAACAGGGGAGAATACAAGAAGAAAACGCGCTGCGCCGGCCCCAAGTAGAATGGGACAAGGGTACGAAGATGATGAGCTGATATTAAGAACACTCGATGTATTAGGTCTCCAGCAATTAGTCAACTCAACCCATAGGTACCACTGCTAGACATAGGGTCACTCCCTAGATGCGTCACAACACCCTGTCTTCCGCATTCCGCATCCAGTTTGTCCAAGGCAGCGACGAGCAACAGGAAAATCTTTAACTTTTATAAAAAATCCGGTTTTATAACATCGAGCGCAGATATTTAGTTTCTATATAGGTGTTCCAATAAAATATAACTAGTTCTTACATTCATCTTGTAGCGTTTGGTCACATATTAAGCATTCGTTCTACCTGTTGATTTGGGAGCAACGCCTGTTGTTAAGGGCATAGCAGTGGTTTAGGCCAAGCATTTACAATTAATACTTTTCCGAACAAATTAAAAGTGTATTTAATCAAAATTGTGCAAGTTACATTCGTTATACTTAATGGGGAAGGTAAAATTCATCATCACGGACTCCGATTCCAGTGATTTTGGGCAGATTTATTATGAATACAACGACACAAATAGAAGGGAAGACGTTGAACGACAATATAGCAACGAAGTTGGATTATACGAATTCAATCAAAATTTGGTGACAACTGTTCTAATCATTGTGCTTGTGCTATCAATATCAGCTTTAATATACGGAGTGACATCATGGTGCACCTTAAAGAAGTTTCGAAATAACAGAAACTTTGTGTGTCTTAACATGATTTTCGTTAACTTATTACTAGATGCACTATACCTCAGCAGTGAAATTTCGGCAGCAATAATTCTTCTGTACATGTTCTTAGGAACAGTGAAACACTGCTGGTTGTTAATTATAAGCCATATGTTTTATGTGGACATTGTAAAAGTTTTCAATGCAGATACCCGAAGAAAATATTTAAAAAATTGCCTGTTCGGTTGGGGATTACCTTTAATATCTGTAATTATTTGTCTTGTTTTGTATTATCTCAATTTGAAGATAGACCTTGCTTTTACTATCATTATAGTGACAGCATTAATATCTTTTTTACCATTAGTTGTAAACTTTATCATATACATTATTGTGCTAGTAAGTATTTGTCGTAGTTGTTTCGCACGCCTATTAACTAGTACTAAAAACAGGCGTCGCTTCTATATAGCCACTTTGATATTCATACTGACCGATTCTTTGTTACTGTTAAGATATTTCATTCACTATTTATATATTTCGAAAAGCCCTTTCAACGAAATAGTGCAAGTTCTAGTAACGTTATTGTTTTACTCTAATACAATACTTATGCATGTTTTCATTGTTTGTGTGAAGAGTAATCGAGAAATATGGAATGAATTCAGAGCACGGATTCAACAAACACAGGAGTTGGAACTGGAGATGAGAAGAATAGGTGGAGCACCTAATGTTTAGAGGCTTTTAAAACTATTTTTTGGAAGAAGAGCATCACTTTCGAGACACTTCACTCACTTCACTTTCTTTCACTTTTGAGTGCTAAGATGTCGGCTCACACTACTTGTTTAGTAGAGAGGAGAAAACTTTGGTTTATCACGTTAATCTGAATGTTTTTACAAGTCTCCTCATCAGTAGATGAGACAGACGAAGCAGAGGCGGATCAGCGAATGTATAAGCTATTGCCGGAAAAATAGACTGTCTTGGCGCTGTCTCGCCACTATACTCGTTACGATGTAATCTGACTAAATGAAATAAAAAAAGCAATAGAAACGGGCTGATTTTATTATTTTTAATAAATAAATTACAATATCCTTAAACATCCATTACTATTAATCGTCTTAGATGTCTTTTCCCCATCTCGTATTTTCTACCCATTAAAATTATCTTTTATTTATGCTCGGTCATGCTATAATTCCTATTGGTCGCTCTGTCGTCATATGTGTCGTCATCGATTTCTTCTTTTTTATAGGCTTTTTCTTATTCACGATTTTCTTGTTAGCGTTTTTCTTTTTCGCCTTTTCATTCTGTAGCTTCCTTCGTTCGTTTCTTTTCAATTCTTTGTTTAGATTGTTTATGAGCCGTGGTATTGGGCTGTTCGCGTTGTACTTGCCGTTTAAGTACTGTTGCTTGATTTCACCTATGAGATGATCTAGAACACTTTCTGTAACTGCTTTAACGTGGCGGACATACTGAAATTGAAGACATGATTTGAATTTTATGATTTCTATGACATCAATGGCTATTTTGATCGTGCACTTGTGTTACCAAGTAACCAATTTTCGTGTTGTTGAGGCCAGATACGCATTCGCTCCACATACATATGGTATGACTGGAAGCGGACTCCAACATAGTTGGGAAAAGGCTAGAAAGATGATGTCTTTGTATGAGACAGCTGATGTTTTTGTCATAGGAAGAGAATTTATTGAAAAAATATACTGTACCCTTATGTTCTTTAAAAAATCCTGATTATTGAGTATGGTCATAAAAGACTTAGCTTCCTTATCTTTGGCTTCCAAAGTCTACAAACAAAAAAAGTATACTTAATGTAAATTACTAGGTACTTATAATATAGCAACAAGTACGATTTTAGGTCCACAAGTAATTGTTGAAATAGTTTGTTTACTGCTGTATGGGAATTTGTTTTTTTTTCAGGAATCAGTCACCCTGTATATTTACCAACCGTATGGTCATTTTAAAGGTGGAGTTAATTTTGGGATTCAACACAAAATATTTACCAACACGAATCAGTTTGTGAAAACGGGCATTGATGATTTTATTTATCGTCCAAGCTTATTTGAAGAGCTAATCATTATTGTCCTCCCCTTATCCAAATTTATTAGGGGTCATGTCTCTTTCTTCCATACTTCTCTATTACTCGTCATCTCAGCAGTCACCTCCTTTCTAGCCATATCTTCCTTCACACAGTCCATTCATAGTTTCTTTCTTGTATCAATTAGCTAATATCACAGAAATATGTAACTTTAATATTTTTATTATATACCTAATCAGAATTACTTACTTGTTTCTCATGCAATTTCTTGGAAAACACAGAAACGAATAAACTTAAAAGTATTAAAACGTTTAATGGCGCTGCCATTTTGTAGCTTTCAAAGATAGAACAGGCGACGGTCACTTGTTATTCGTTCGCGTTCAATTCTGCGGTTTGCACTCGTTCTTTTTGGACTCGAGGGATGTTGACAAAAAAGTACACAATTGTTTTGGTTTTCAGCGATAACACTCAATCGGTGTGCCATAGTTCGGAATTTCTAGTTTTCCGTGTTGGATTATTTTGTTTTCGTTTTTTCGAAATACGTGGATTTATTTATTTAAACCTATGAGATTGAAGGTTAAGCTTAAAGATATAGAAACATTTACTGCATAACTGTGTACATTAGTTCTTATTGGAAACTTAATTTTAAAGATCAACACAATTGTCATCAAGACAAAGTTCTCGTGTGATCAGGGCTTGTCGAGGTTGATCCGTGGATGAGTTACTATCCATAATATACCGATTCCCGTTTAGCCGGAGGCCCCGGCTGTCATACGTAGATCTCTGACATCAGCGTCGTTACAGGTAGTCAGGGTTCTGGAATCCAAAAAGGCAGTCCTTCCATATAATTCAGCGTGTATTGGAAAGGTAGGTATGGTCATTTTGAAGGTGTGATGTTTTTTGGTTCTGGACCCTGGGAACATTCTAGTTACGGAGATATTGCGTCAAAGTTCCGTCTTCTTCACAAGTTTTAACGTTACTTTAAAAACCTCCAGGACCCCTGTATTCGGTGTTCAATGCACCAATCAGCAAAATGTTTTGAGTTTTCACAAAGATGCGAAAGTGCTTCATGCCGGAACAGCTACCTACTCACATTATATCAAGCACAAGTTCGATCGTGCATGGAGTACTCTTCGCACCTTTGGGATGGACCAGCTGTAGGCGTTAGAAGCTATTAAGCCACGTTACATTAACAACGACTCCCATGTCAAGCTTTGGAGCTTGCTTGAAGTGTTGCGCACACTGACGATTACACTCAGCGAACATACCTGACGCACTACAGTAAGTTGGAAGCCTCAACAGCGCTCTGAAGGCATTGTTGTATTGTCTGCTTTTAGGGTATGGTTATCCCAAAGACTGCTGTAGTAAAATGTTTGGTAGTAGGCCTTAAAAGTGTTAGTTTCATGGGAACTGAACAACCATGAAGCCTTCTGTATATCATATTTCCCCTCACAGCCAATGCCCTGCGCTCCCTTTCCATATCCAAATCGTCTTTTAATTCTTCAGTAACAATGTGGCCTAAATACTCAAAGTGGGTAATTCTCTGCAAAAGTGAACTATTTAGCTTTACCGGACGGACAAATGTTGGATTTTTATTCCTACCTCTAAACACCAACAGCTCTCTTTTTGTAGGATTATATTTTAGCCCGAACTAACTAACCACACGATAAAGAAAGAAAAATATTCCCCCATCCCTATTCTATCATCGGATTAGCAGAGATAAGGCAAAGCGTCACCGTTATATGGTTGAAGTTCCACGGACCAGAACATAGCGCTGTGCTTCCACATTTATTGTGCGAACCGCCAGTCTGTGGAATACACTGCCGGGTTATCTGTTTACCGATAATTATAATCTGGATCTCTTCAAAGTTCCGTTGAATCAGTTTCTTCTAGGCAACCGTGCTCCACCCTAGGCCACATCATCGCTTCACATCAGGCGTTTTTAATATTAAAAAAAAACTTGAACTATCATTAATTTGTCTAGGGGTCCAGAACCATGTTAATATCTTTCAGGAGCGGGACAGAATGCGTTCACAAAAATACGAACATAGCATCACGCTTCTTTAGAGCTAGGATAAAGCAGAGGTCTACCTAATAGTACGGGTACGGTAGCCGTACGGCTAGACGGTGTGTCTAGTTTCTTTCTTTATACTTTTTAATTACTAAAATAAGTTATAAGCAACATTTTCGATATTAACAATCTTGCCTTGCCTATGGACTTTTTTGTGTGAAATAAATGTTTTTATTATTATTTTCTTCATTATAGTAGGTACACCCACATTTCGTCAGTTATGATGAAATTCCATATAGTAGGGGGCGAGCCTATTACAATCAACCGGGCACAAATGCAGACTCCATGGCTGCCATTGAAGATTTTCTGATAGGAAAACACAATAACCCTTAAACCGACTAGGGAATCGCCTGGGCTCATGCTTAGCAGGCATCCTTAAGTCAACCACTAGTACTAGACCAACGAGGTAATACAAACTGCTTGCGAAGGTGGGAATGTTGTGGGGCAGCCTAGAGAATGCCTATGTCTAGTGCACTGCGAAAAGATGAGTTGAAATTGAAGAGCTCCGTTAGACAGTCGAAGTTCAGCCTTCTAAAAAGGTGAAGGAGAGCGGGAGGAAACCAGCTCATCCTGGGACCAACAATTCGAAGACATGACGTCTCATCCACTAATTCACACTGTTTCCGTGTGGAAGATTTCGGTCCAGCCCTTTTTATTAAAGGTTGATTAATGCTATGAGCTCTGAATGCTATGTTAATAAACGGCCTTAGCATGCAAGAAAATATGAAACATTTTTTTTATTAGTTTAATCTTCGTATAAAATACAACTATGTTATTAAATAGGTTCAATAATAAATAAATAACTTCTTGCACGACAGATCTTTTGCTAAGAGCATTTAAGTGGCAAATCACAGCAGAGAACCCGAGTTTCAGGTCTTCAGCTGCACCAATCATGTCGCATGATTTTAGTACTTTTTTCATATCTTTTACTGTGTCCCACTGCTGAGCAAAGGCCTCCCCTTTCTCCTTTCAAACCTCTCTGGGTTGTGCAATTTCTAGCCACAAATCTTAAAAGAAAAGCTGGAGTGGCAATGGGCCGGCCTTATTGGTAAAAACGATAACCGTTGCGGTAGACGTGTTCTTGAAGGGAGACAACGGCAAACGTAAGATAGGACGTCCTCAGACAAGGTCGAGCGATGTTCTTAGCAGGGCTGCTAGTATTAGCTGGATGACAGTTGTCGAGAATAGAGTTGAATGGCGTATGTCTGAAGGGGCCTGTGTTCAGCACTGGACTGCTCACTAGGCTGATGATGCTTTTGTAATCAATACGTGATGGTGTCTCTCCCACTCTGATATATCGACGGTTTCTGCTGGTTTCTAGTTATTCTTAGCGTGTCCAGTATGTTTGGTCGCCGCAACAGCATTTGATGCAGTTCGTCTTTCTGAAAATAAAGCAATAATATGTGGTATTATTGGAATAACAACAAGACGGAGCCCGTGGCTAAATAATAACAGCTGCTCAGGTCAAACTTAACTTGGTTCGTGGATGGGTGACCACCCATTACATACGTAGGTCTCGGCTCATTTATACATCTTTGATAGGTAGTCAGTGGCCCGAAAGTCTGACAACCAGTCTTACCAAGGGGTATCGTATTATGAAGGTCAGATAGGCAGTCGCTTCATGTAAAATACTGGCATTCAGATGCATCTGGTTAGACTTGAAGCTGACCCCAACATATAATACATAAATCACACATGAGGCCATAGATAGGAAAAGGCTGAAGATGGTTAGAGATACAACAAAAACAGTACTGATTAAAACAAGCATACGGGTCCGACCATATTATTTCATACTAGCACTTCGCCCGCGACTTCGTCCGCAAAAATTGTGATAGCTCGGCTAATTAGCAAGATATAAATATAATTTATAGGATTTTTTTTAATCGGGTCAGTAGTTCCGAAGATTAGCCCCTACATACAAACTTACAATAAAATTTACCTTCTTATAATATTAGTATAGATGTAGAGGAAACGTAATATCCCAGTACTACAAGACGGACAGAGTTCCAAAAGGATGTATTCGAGTACCCTTTTTAATTTATTATTTTAGTTTCTTTTCACTAGGATCTTCCATGCAATTAATAATATATATATTTTTATGGTATTGTACTTTTTTAACCAGGCATACCGTATTAAAAAAGAAACTCCACATACCCCACTATTGAAATAATTAAAGGACTTACTTCACTTCTTCGATTAAAGGGCTGACTAAATTGTACTCTGGCATCGAAAGAAGTTCTTTGTCCTGGACGATCTAAGTGATGAGTGAGTGAGTTGTGATCAAACGCTTTTGATAAAATTGTGTGTCGTGCGTTATTATCGGCAAATGATTCTTGATTTCTGGTATTGGAACGGTCGTGGAGATTATTATTGTTGTTATTTTGACGATGATTGTTTTTACTATTCAAAAGGTCATGGAATTTAATGTGATTATCCCGATGCTCCGCTAACGCAGTTTTTCTTGAAATTTCTGTATACAAATTATCCATATTGTGAACGTCATGCAAGTCGTAGTCGTCATGCAAGTCGTAGTCATAGTTCTGGTTTTGATTATTTTCATTTTCAGCGTAATCAACGTTGTAATCTTTATGTTTTCCTTTTGACAAATGATAAATCATTCTCCTTAATGTAGATATCTCATCTTCTATACTTGCATCATTATCATTTTCTAGATAAGTCCTGAGTTCATGCAAATCTTTTTTGTCTAGTTGATCATCAAGTGTTTTTGGTGATGGAGTTTCTTTAGCTTTCTTTAACCCGCTTTGATATATTTTTCTCATTCTTGAATTAAATAATAGCTGCAAATCGTTATCAAACTTTATATTGTTAACTTCTTGCTCTAACGAGTTTAATATTGACAACAATCTTTTGTGTTTAGAATCATGATCATTATTTTGTGGTTTTACATTAAATACTTTTTCGACATCATGGTCTTTCTTTGAGTGTTGATGGTTGTGAACGATGTTTTCGCGTACCAAGTCTAATGCACGTTCAGTTGTTTCTTTTTCTCCGTATGAATGCACATTAAATATAAGTTCTTCAAATGCATCTGCAGCGGTTGCGGGTTTAGGCTTGTGATCTTTAGATTTCGATTTGGTGTCACTAGTAAAAATTATGACTGGATCATGCACTTTGTGGGTATATCTTGAATGAATGTAATTATTTTTAGGTTCTAATGCATTCGTTGCCTGCAATAAAATTCATTGCTTATTTTTGTTTGCATTAAAAAGGTCGATAGGAAAGTTTTGAGCAAGAATTTGGATAGTGAAGAGTAGGGGAAGACGAAAGAAATGATGGATGAACTGTGGGAAATATGATATGGCTAGTTAGGGGGTGACTCATAAGATGACGACTAATAGAGAAATATAAAAGAGGAAGACATGGTGCGCCTACCCCAAAAAAAAAATGGGGTAAGGGCAGGTTTTATTTAAAGTAAAAATCATCATTATATTATTTCTTACAAATTTAAATTCATCTATGACATAATTTTTACTGTGAATTTCACCTACCTTAGAAAATTCTTCAGATGAATCGAAATTCTGAACATTTTTTCCTTCAGGTCGATTACCTGCATTGTGAGATCTGTAAGATTGCATATATGTATGTGATATTAGTAATTGTTTATCTTTGTTTGACCTTTAGTTTAGTTAGGTGTTTTGAACAGTATTTAACAAAAAAAAAACAAATCTTTCTTCTACAAAATAATGTCTTTCAGCTTAATAGTTATTGTGTTCCATCAGCCATCGGCTTGTGTCTACTGAGTTGAAGTATGTATATCTTAAAATATATTTTTTTTACAATTTTCGTTCTTTACTTACTTTGAAGTGCTAGGTGGCGAATCAATTCCATTGGTCTGTCTGTCTTTCTTTTCTGGATTTGACTCTCCACTATCATTATCTTCGGCATGTGCCCGGTTTTGTATTTCTATATTTGAATGTTCCTCATAATCTTCCATTGGCCGGTGGTTGAGTCCTGCCAGAGATTGTTTTACTATCAGATCTACTACACAGATATCGACGCCCAGACTGTAACTGTGTTATAAATTCAGTACACGATTAAGATCGTCCAGCATAAAATCAAATGTTTAGTACATTTTGACCGTGTAAGAAGTGCAAGTTTTTTTTGAAACAGCAGATTTCCTTAATAATCGATTAAGCTACGTTAATGGATCTTAAATCATGAGCTGTTTGATTTCGTGGGGCAAGATGTCTCCCTACCACGATTCGGGTGACCATTCTTTCCACGGCCGTCAACCGTAGTGAACGTATTTTGTAAATTAGGTCGTGACATGAAATCGTAAAAAGAAGTGTGGACTTCTGTTATTGCTAAGAAGATATAGGAAAAATAAAGAAAGAAAGAAAAACGTTTATTGGCACACACCACAAGTACACAATATAACAAAATATATAAAAAGAACTTAAAACTAAACAAGAAATATTGCGTGACCCACGGCTGCGCCAAATAGGCCCAGTTCAGCAAAATGCCGGACAACTAGTGCCCGACGCTGGTTTTCAACTGAACCTATATGGTGAGTGTGCGGTAATGACAATAGGATTCAATAATTATATATAAATATTGTGTAAGAAATGATAATATTATGTAGTGTGTATTATGAAAATGAAATAATGGTATCGGCGGAACAACAACTACAAGACAAAGAAGAAGAAAAACGAAGAACAACTACAACATTCGTAACATTCTAGCGATGCGTCGTGCGAGCTCGTAGATCTAATAAATCGTTATTGTTCAAGATAGATATTTAATTTTATTATGAACCTTTTTTCTTCTTCTGAATGTTGTTTGTGGCTTGAATGTTTCCTATAATAATAATAAAAAAAAAAAACAGAATAACAATATTAGAAGAAAATATTGTATTAGTTGCCAGCATTTGACCAGAATTGGGAACGAGCATTGGCTCGTTATTGAACCAGCCTCACATTTAGACTGCAGGATGCTACTGAGAATTTCCAATACAAAATTACAGTAGCTTTTCGTCCACCCTGAGCACGAACCCAGGACTTCGGTGCTTACAGTGGCAATGCTTCAGTGGCAATGCTTTTCTACTATTACTAATTCTATTTTACTAATATTATCCAACATTTTTTATTTACGTTATCCTACCTTTTGAACATTTGAAGCAATGTATTATGATAAATAAGAGTGTAAACGTCGCTCTTGTGACTAGTTGTGACCAGAAAAATTGTAGCAGTTGTTTTTTTTTTGTTTTATAGCTCATGCCGCGGCTTCGCCCGCGTGTAGTTCGGTGATTGTCCCACGGGATCGTACTACCGGATTAATAATTAATATCCGTAACATCTAAGTTATAAAATATCTCTGTGCCAAATTTCATCTAAATCTGTTCTATAGTTTTTGCGTGAAAGACATCTACCCATCTTCACAAACGTTTATGATAGTACTAAATTAAGATAAAAATGTTCAAACCTACCTTTCCATTGGTATTTCAGGTCCCTTTCGCAGAGGCAGCTGCGGGACTCCTTGAATCCTCTAGGACAGCCACAACGTTTGCTATAGCCTTGTCCAGTTACCGGAGGAACTATCTTATACACCGCCTGCTTTATTTTCGGCGCGTCTGAGATGTTGCAGACTATTTGAACATTCTGGAATTATAAGAGACAATCTGAAGATGGGAAGATAATTGAGAAGACTGAAGATGGAAGATTAAATTCTCCTATACCTCAATCGTCATTATTCTCTTGCCCTTATCCCAATTCATTTGGGGTCGGTGCAGTATGTCTTCTTTTCCCATACTTCTCTATTACTCGTGATTTCCTATATCTCAATGATTCAGTTAATTTCATCAATCATCAATCAAATCAGCCTGTCATAGTCCAGTATTGGACATAGACCTCGTGAAAGCTGTATCACAACACTCTGCATGACATCTTTCGACACCTAGTCTGACTCAGCCAAATTTCATCTATCTAGTATACTACGCTATGTTTGCTGAAACGCGGTGTTCGCTCCAATCCGCATTTGCTCCATTAGCTATCGCTCCTTCGACAAAAATAATCAGCCCCGCCTTTTTAGCTGGCTTCCTCTACAAGCTACAAGTAATTCCAGTTTTAATTTCGTCAAACTAATCCTAAGCTCCAAATGATATGCTCATCCGTCTAGCTTTTTACCTATGTTGGGGTCGGTTTTAACTCAAACTGAATACCAATATTTCACATAGAGTGACTGCATATCTGATGTCTACTACTTCTTGTTAAGACTAGATAGCAGACATTTAGGCTTCTGTCGACCTGTAACGTCTGTACTGATTACTCAAAAAAAAATTGCTACTACTTTAAACTAAGATGTAAAGAACTTACGTTGTTGAATATAAATGTTGGTGAAAGAAGAGAGAGACAGAAAGAGAGAAATGAAAGAAAAAGAAGTAAATGATAGCGTGTGACAAGGGTGGATGTAAGTAGTTAAAGGACTTACGTTCTGTAGAGATTCGGCATCTCCATCCATTTTGTATTTGGTGAACGCAGATACACCACATCCGATGTGCGTCGCTCCACCACGTACAAGGTTGAGGTAATATTTTAAGTTTTCATCTTCAAATCTTGCAAGAAAATGTTATTTCGTGATAAAATCAGACTTGTATTCTTCAAAACACACTTACATTTTACCAGTTAAGTGTTTTAAGTCCCATGTAATAGAGGCAAGCTTATTGTTATCATCTAGGACCATGCCTGGCTAGAGTCAAACTCTCGACTGTTAAACGAATGAGGCAGATATTAAGAATATAAGGGTCATTGCTGGACAGGGACAGCAAACTGGTAACTTCTCTTCTTCGTGTCGCTAGCCCGATAATTATTAAATGCTTTTAGCCCAGAACTTTGCCACTTCCTCTGCGTTGTTGGTGGCAACAAAAAAGGTCACTTCGGCTGCATGTTTTTGGGCTAAGACGGCAGGATAGGGGGTTTGTTAACTGCTGTTTAATAGATTTTATATTCTAGGCTGTACTTTGTTATGAAACAGCAGTTTTTTTTAATAACCCTCAAATAGTATCTGTCTTGGTTCTAGAATCATGTGAATCGATGTCCCTATACCGTGTTTTTTATGTTTGGTCAACAAATAGTAGAAATATATTTACAAGTTTCATTGAGATCATTGTTTCTTGTTGCCTTTTATTTTGAATGTATAAAATTAACTGGTAGTTATGTGTTTGAGCCGTTTGGGGTTGAAACACTAAGGCCATGGTCCTAGTGCCCACCTAGTATTTCGAGATATCGCAAAGCGGTTGGTCGACTCTTCACGTGACCAGAGGACTGGGCTTTTTTTTGGCCAAAGAATCAGCATTGCGATTCAACATGGCAATGCTGCCAGCCGCCTGGACACTTTTCCTATTGACAACGCTGTTTTGTTTTGTTAGAATTTTAGATCTATTTGTAGTTTGTAAATAATACATACTACGTACATAATATGCATATATACTGAATTCAAATAAATAGTGCCATTCGAAAGATAAAAAAAAATAAAAAAAAAAATACATAGTAAAAACATTACTTACTCTTCAAAAGGCGGGCACTTCATAATAATTTCTTTCGTCACTGTTCTTTTCAATTCATGAGTGCTCTTCAGGAATTTGTTCAATGCAAAAAGTACTTTTCCTTCATTCAACCCTTTTTCAGTATTGTTTTGCCTAAGGTACTCCCAGTTTGGATATTTGTAACGAATTATTGCTATGGTCTGGCTAGGGTTCGGAAACCTGTCTGAAATATTAAAGATATGGGTGAAACTGGTCTACAATAATAATGGTGGGAAGGTAGAGCCTAACCTCAGGTGTAGTGACGATTTTCGCAGTGGATAGTGGAAGCTGGGTAAGAGTAACCAAGGATGGACTCAAATAGCTGATGAATCCTACTGTTCAGCAATAGGCTGCGATAGGTTTATGAACAGTTGTGTTCCTGGGTTGTTTGTTCCGCTATTTGTTCAGCTAAAACACTAGGAAGTGTTGACGGGCGTTTTATGGAACAGGGGGTACTATTCCGATAGGCGCTAGACATCTGTTTAGCGCTGTCACTTTCCCACTCTCGGAATAGTACTAAAACATTCCTGCACTAAAAGATCACGGTAACCCACCAGGCTTCTGTAGTTTTGACATTCAAAAAGTTTTGGTTCTCGGCCGCATTTGAATAAACGTTTTGAATAAACGTATAATGATGAAAAAGTGGTAATTTGAACTATGATAAAACAGTATGCAGTAGACTTACCAGTAGCTCTGCAGGAGTCTTCTCTACCGCCGAGACATTGGTTCGCCAAAACTTGTGCTAAAAATGCCAGTTCTTTGTCCCATCCCTGTAATTTTATTATTATCTTAAGATGTGGCTGAAACTGCCACTGACTCGCTGGCCTAGGGTCCTGGGTTCGATGCCCAGGTCGGGCAAAGTGTTATTGGGTTTTTCCATCAGGAATTTCTAAGTCACGGATTCTGGATTTGTGCTCGATTGATGGCAATAGGCTCACTCCCTATTACTTGGGACTTAAACATAACTGGCGAAATGTGGGTGTACTATTAGGTATACCTGTGCCTTGCTCTTTGGGAATTACAGGCGTGATGTTATGTTATATGGCTTAAGCTTAGTATATATCGAATTTTGGGGAAATTTTGCCTTTTGAGAACACCGTCTTTGTATAGAGACTAGTCCTAGGAGACTGCCGAACACAGTCTCTTTCACTGCTGATGGAATAAATTACACAAAATGTGCCCGCTTGGGTTCGAACCCGTGGCCTACATCTCGTGAGTCGTTACCGTTAAGTCTGATGATCTACGTTTATAAGAAGACTCACCAATTTCATCAGTCCATAGGCTCTCGGCAGAACTTCACCATCTTTTCCTTGTTCACTGCCGGTGGCTACTTTACCTCTGATTCTATAACATTAGAAACTTGGGTTTAGTAACGCAACATACTGTTTGAATAACTTAAATAACTCAGTATCAGCCACGGAGTCTCGATTTGTGCCCGGTTGATGGTAATAGGCTCGCACCCTGTTACATGGGACTTAAAGCTGGCGTAGTATGGATGGACTATTAGGTACACCTTATATTAAGTAAATTAAATGAAGAATAGAAACATCCTTTATTTCCCTAAATTTACATTTCTATAATTTTAAACTTAACATTATTAAGGGATCAACCATTTCTGGACGAAGGCCTGCTCCATCTATTGTCATCTATATCTATCTTAGGACGTTCTGGCCGTTTGTGTGACGATATCAACTCGTCAACGTTGCTACGGTCTACGGTGGTGTCTGTTTCCGTTTCGTGGATATTAGTGCCAGACGCGCTCGCTCCACCTGTTGTCTGTGGTCCTCGCGATGTGACCTGCCTAATTCTACTTCAGTTTCTCGGCTATATACATAGCATCAGTGACTGTGCTCAAATGTCGCTGCTCTGAAGGAACTATTATACGGAAAACGTGGTAATCGTTTGTGCGTCGATGTTCCGTCCACCTCGTAATAGCTATCTACGTATTCGACGTGTGCGTTATCGACAATTAGTGGTATTTGTTCTCTGTTGGTTTTTCATAATTCATTTTCAGTCCACACTTCATATTCTCCATATTGCGATCCGTAAAATTATGTTGAAACATTTAAGCCCATTGAACAGGATCGGTCAATGTGAATGTGTTTTGAGGGAGCCTTCGTCCAGCATTGGAGGTCTTCAGATAAATAAGATGATGGAAATTATTGTTAAAACAACTTACTCATTAACATTCGCTAGTATATTCCGTATCATCTTAGGCGTGACCTCAATTTTAACTGGGTTCCCGCACCGAGGACCAAATTCTTGATTCTAGAAAATAAAACGAATTGTTAACAGGACTTCGGGTCCTGCCTATCCTGTTGTTTTCACATTACAGGGGCTGATGGATGCCACTGAATGTGCCAAACTCGTCGCCAAATTTTGGGCTGACTCAATTTGAATTGTCATCGACACGCTCAGAAAAAGAACAGGACTTCAAGGTAAGGTTGCGTTTTCGCTGAAATGGAGACGAGTGAAGCGGGGTAGGGATGAGTAGGAATCGATCTTTGAAATTCTTTTCGGGTGTTTCGTCTCGTCTGTGATTGGTCGATTTCTGCACGTTTCACCTCTGCTCTCCGCTCGTCACCACTTCAGTGGATGCCCTCGCACAACGTTAGCAATGGTCTAGTGGTCGCAAGCGTTGCTGCTGAGTTTGGCGAGGTTACCCAATTCAGTAAAAGTGTTATTGACTTCTTCATCAAGAATTTCTCAGTCGCAGCCCAGAGTCTGGATTTGTGCATGGTTAATGGCAAAAGGATCGATTCTATGTCCTGGGACTGTAACATATCTGGCAAAATGTGGGTGTACTAAAGATGCACTGCTGGGATTCAGGGATTACAGGCTTGATTAGGCAATGCAACCTCGCGAGATCTCGTTCAAAAATTGTACCAGTCTCAGTCTCGTAAAGTATGGACAAAATCCAGAGAACGAGAGTTCAATTTCTAGGCCTGATAACTTACTTGGTCATAGTACATGCACACGACATGAGAACCTTCTCTGCAGTACTTTTGTTTTGGACAGTACTTTGACATATGGATCGATTCCTGGTCTAACGCATCGAAGACGATAGAACATCTCGTTGATTTAATTACAGTGAACACCAGTATGAAAACCTGGAATGGTAAAACTCATGCAACTCATTGTGGATCAAAAAAGTTGAGAAAGAGGAGACAAGATATGAATTTGCGGAATAAAAGCACCAGTAAAATAATGGAAGATTAATTAAACAAAATAGTAGTGAGGCGTGTGTTCTTTTGGCGGCCATTATTGGAAGTAACGCCTTCATCTTGTTTTTTCAATACAAATTCCACAAAAGTTTTACAAATGTTTACTTATCACCAGTGCCGTCTCCTGACATTGCCATTCAAGCGTCAAAGCAACTATAGTACTAAGCACTAAACTAATAATTACTCAAAATATGGGCTTGGACGTGGAGGTGTGAGCAATAGTCTGACATATTTAGGTACAATACAAGCTAAATAACATTGGTACCATTGACAATCGGTAGGCACGAAACTCAAAAAATGAATAGTTTGAGAGAGAGCGAGAAACGACGAGAGGGAAAGAGAGAGAGAGTGAGAAAAATATAGAGATAAACTTACATTTAAAATCATTGTTTTATGTTCCCAAGTACAAGGTAGACATAATATTATAGAAATCATGCAGATAATCGCAATATTTCGTGGTATTTGTTTAAAGCTTCTTCGTGACACAGTATAATACGTTTCATTACATATTTTCAGAAGGCGTTTGAGATGTTTTGTTTATTTATTTATTTAGTACTATACAAAATTAGTCTTTTGTTAACATTTTATTTACTAGGTATTAGAGTTTTGCGGTTGTTTACAAATTGTTTTTGATGTGTTATTTCAAAATATTTGAGTGGGCTTTGCTAGGTTTATTTTCTGAAACTTCAATGATCTCTTTTATTTCGAAACTTTATTTCCAAAATATTGTTCACTTAGCACTTCTGATTGCCACCAATTTCTGGTCCTTTGTGTTTTCTTGTTTTAGTTAGTTTTATTTCTTTATTTTCTTAAACAGTATCTAAGGTATAATCACCATTCATTCAGTTCAAAACATACGTTAGGACGCTCATTGTTCTACAGCCTTCATTTCATTCCTCCTTTTACTGACAGTAACTTTGTCTTCTTTTTCTTAAACATTAATCTTAGATGCACAGTTGACATGGTTTTATGCAGACGCTGATTTGTTAGAAAGTGCTCTCCTTCATCAATCTCGGCAAAGGTTCCTTCCGTATAACCGTTTATTATTACTTATCTAAGAACCCTTTATCCCTCTTACACCTGTATCTATAGTCAAGTTAAAGTAATTACTTGAGCTTAAGTAATTGCAAATTTTTTATGCAATAGACTAGAATCTAAACGAAGTAAGAACCGTCAAAGAAATCAAAGCTAAAAATTCTAACTTTTTACAGTTCTAATTTTAGGAAATAACTGAACATAATAAAAATCGTATCTTAAAAAAAGACATTTACTCAAGTAAACACTTTGACTTGTTTATAGATACGGATGTTGGTGGTGATTCCATCAATATAATAGTCTCACTGTAATTATTATTTACTAGGTTATGCCCGCGGTTTCGCCAGCGTGGAGTTCGGGAATTGTCCCACGGGATTGGGAAAAAAGTATTTTATGTATTCATAAAGATTACAAAGTATGCGTGTGCCAATTTCATCCAAATCCGTTAAGTGAAAAGGTAAAAAGTTTCGACACTTTTTTTTTAATTGCCCTACACTAGGAATTTCTGCTGTATCGTGGCTGTGCTTACAAACATTTAAACTCACAAACAGCCAGACTCGGAACAACTACCTGTAGGCCATAATTTTTTTCCGTGCGGGAATGGGACCTGTGACCTGTGCGACACGCAGTACAGCCGCCAAGCAATTGGCCACTGCGCCAACCGTGCCGTCGAGACTGACATAAGCCACCGAAAATCTTATTTTAATCCCTTTGAAAGTCGTCATTTGTTTGCGTCCTTTCACTGGTCCAATTTCGGTTGGATTTCTCAGATAATGTATTTGATCATTAAGATCTTTTTTTTTTGTTTTAGACATTGAATTAGTTATTATCTGAATGTTGTGGAATAATGCAATACGAACGTAGTTATTAAGACCTTTGTTACTAACAGTTATGGACAATTACTTGGTCTGAAATAAAAGTATTTTATTTTATTTTTTATTAAGTTTTTTTGTTTTTAATTTTCGTAGGGTACTTGAAAGGGATGGGGGCAAAAATAACTAAGACATTTGATAAAGGAAACACAATGCTTATATTTTAAATTAATTAATTATGCTTATGCTTAGCTTGTAACAATTTTTCATGTAGATCTTTAACAATATTATACAATTATATTTACAAATTTTAATATTGTCAGTTGTACTAGCTGTTTTAGAGCTATACAAGAAACCAATGATATTTTTTACTTTCGCGGTGTTAAAAATGATCACGTTTCTGTTTCGTAGACAATGAAAGAGTTATTTAAGAGTATGAAGAACAGTGTGTGAAGTTCCTCCCTTTCGGAAAATTCTCCGACCATGCGGTTGTTGTGTCTGGTGGGCCACTTCCCAACAGACAGTTGTCGGGTTTTTCTATAAGTTCAGTTCACACGGAGAACTTTAATATCGTGATTAAGTATTTTGACGTTAGTTCTTCATTTACTTCATAGATGGCGCTGTTGTACTTTTTGTACTATCATATGCTGCTACAGTAGGGTACCTACTATGGTCTCACTTAATACTATCTACTGAAAATGGTATCACTGGCTCACTGTTTACATAGAAAGAAAGAAAGAAAAAGTATTTATTAGTCTCGCACTGGACAAAACAAAGTGGTAACTTGACAATAAAACAAAATTTAAAAAAGTAAACTTAAGAACAAATTTAAATAAAACTAACTAAACTGGTCCTGTACGAGGCCAAAAGGTGTATCTCAGCATGGTGCTGTAACATTAAAAAAGTCACAGCGCTGGTATTCATATACATATGTATGTATATCTAACGATATGCATGTTTCATAAAAACGAATAACTTTAAGGTCGTTCTCAAACGCACTCTTTGTCGTTAACTTGTCTTCAGGTTTGTCCCAATGGACGTGTAGCTATCGCTAATTAGATAATTACTAATTAGTCGACGCTAGCTTTTAAGATTAAAAGCTAGCGTCGACTGGACAAGACAACCAAATTGGTAGTAAAGGTGCACACCACATAAGATTACGTATTAAATATTGTCATATTATATGAGGGCTTAGACAAGAGTGGCAAGCGCTTTCAGAGCGTTTCGTATTCCAATAGCGATTCTGAACAGGACTGACCTATGAAACTTTTTGGTAATATCTCAATTCAGTACATTCTTGACTTTTCTATCATCGTTGTAGCTGATAGAATGTCGCTTTGTCTATAGTATGATCACTTTATGTGTGCAGTCTAAGGTGGCGTTGCTTGTCTTGAAAATTTTCAACGTTATGTCAAACTTCATCTTATTTTAGTTCTGTGTTTTTTCCGCCTGCACAGGTAAGTTGGTTGAAAGCCTTCTATTCTCATTAACATCTTTGACATCTAGTATAGTTGTTGCATTCTTGCCGAATCACAATATTGCTCTGTCTTTCTTCAGATATTTCTTTTTTTGTTTGCTGATTATTTCAAGCTTTACTTTAGCAGTTTTTTGTGTGGTCGTCGGCAGCGTCGGTCGTTCATGCTCGGTCTGAAATTACTGAATATTGCTTATTGAATAGTGTTAAGGAGTGGCAATGTTATGGCAATCCGATTTGTTCCTACTAAGAAAATTTTACCTTGACCATCTTTACATATTTCTGGTTCCATTGAAACCAATTCTAGTATGGAAATAGCAACAAGGCCTGGACAAGCATTCTTATTAGAGCTGCATCGTCGTTGGCTTAGTGATTACAAGAACTTCTGCTGAGTAAGAGAGACTGGGTTTAATTTTCTGAGCATTAAGTCTGGCCTTCGATTCTCGGGTCGGGTACCAGTATTATTAGGTTTACCACTGGGAACTTCGAATCAGAAGCCCAGAAGCAGATGCAATGTTCGTCACCCCCGAATACATAAGACTCGAACATAACTGGTGAAATGTGAAACACCGGTTCACCTCTGCGTTACCCTTTGGGGAGGTCAATATTACAAAAAAATAACTGTAAATGTTTATGCCCTTTAATTATTTGCAGTACATCTTCATTACAAAAAGTGGCCTTAGCCCAATACCCGTGACATTACTTTTTTGTTAGCCTATTGAATGTCCCACGTCTGAGCAAAAGGCCTCTTCTTTCTCCTTCCAAACCTTAGGGAGGTTTTTGTGCAATATCTGGCCATGTTCGCCCCGCAAACAAGATCAGATCGTCACACCACCTTCGCCGCAGTCTACCTAGACGGCAATTTCTTCCGGTCGCCACTCACTGGACCCGGGATATTACAGGCAAAAAAAAATCATTGTTAGATATACTATTTCATACTTACTTCAAATACTCTCCTATAGCCAGGAGAATTCCAAGATCGCCGCGCTTTACGTCCAGTATACGAATATGATCTTCTACCAAGAGTTTTGACGGCTTGATCTAACTTATTAAATATTCCCATTTTTCTCTTTTTATCCGCCATTTTTCTCTGTCTTAGAAAATTTATTTTCTTTTTAATTAATTTTCTGTCGTCTTCGTATTGTGGCTCACTTAATGGTGGACGTAAACCTTTATGGTTACGTATAGCCAACATTCTTGTTAATTGATTTGATTTTATTATATTCTTTTCGTTGTTATTAATCTTTTCTTGTTTTCTAGATACGGGGTAATCAGTGTGTGCATCGTTTTCAACACTGTGTCCAAGTTTATTACCATGTGTACTAAAATAGTCATCTTTGTGATGATGTTTTTTAATTAGGATCTCAAGTAACTTTTCATCTATATCATTGATAAATTCATCGTTGTCATTGTTTCTTCGGCTCACTAAATCGAAAATGTCATCACTGTGTTCACTTTCATCTTTCATCGCGGCATCAGACTTCCTCCTTCCTCTCAAATAATCAGTTAATTTTTGAAATTCATCTTCAAGTTCATTAGATCCACGGATTGATTTTGATTTTAGGGCGGCTTCGTAAATTTTTCTCATTTTAAAATCAAATATATTTCTTTCTGCGCCTTCAAGTTTAATATTCTTCATTGCTTTTTCTAAATTTTCAAGAATCTTCAAGAAAGAGTTCTCTTCTTCAATTCTATCATCGTAACCACTGTTTTGTCTTGGATCGTGTTCAGAAATATTATCTTCCATACTAGCACGGGACACATGTTGAAACGGTTCGGCTGTGTCTTCATTGCTGATAGGAACATTATCGTAAGTTTTCTCACGCTCCTCACCCGAGACCCCTTGTCGATATGCATGTCGTCTGAAATCACTTTCCAGCTCTGGATTAACTTTGCTATCTGGAATTTCATTTTCCTCCATCGATGGTGGGATGAAACTCGTGTTGCCAAATCTGTGGAAAAAAAAAAACAATGAGCAGGTTGTTTTCAAAACATGGTTGTTTTTATTAAAGTCCTTGTCACCAAGCTGCGTTGCTGTGTTCCAGTTGGAATGGGTATAATTGTTGGATTGGAACGTATTTGCGACTGCCTTTGGGTCTTCTACACCTAGTCTCTCTCAGATTGTGTCAGAATACCGTACCATTGTATTGAAACTATGAAAGTCAGTTAATAGTGAGTTCTAATGCGTTTGAACACAAACTTGTACATTATAAACTACAATATATCCCGACAAAATGGCTAGTCTCCTCCGAACTTGGCCACGTTGGAATTCGTTTCAATGGATGTCCTTTGTACTTGTTAGAAGAAATAAATGGAAACTCACCCACGATGGAATTGCTTTTCAGCATCATTTTCTGGTTCGTCGGAACTGTCAGGGGCGTCCTGTATTTCAAATATTGGTAGCACCACTACATTTGCAGCTTCGCAGATCTCGTTAGAGTCGTCACAAGGTTCTGTCTCATGGGTTTGGCTATGACCACCGTTATCTGTAATGAAAGAAATATCCCATTGGCAGCCTTTGTGGCTAGTTTAGGTCCGTTACACCAAGCGCACTTTTTTGATGTCACTAAATAAATTACTGTATCAGTATTACCTTTAAGTATAAAATTCTACGTTTGAGTGACAACAAAGAAGTTCACGAGGATTTTTCAGTAAAATAAAACTGCTTCACTTTGTTTATACAGTTACACATAACTTTAGTAGCAGACATAATTTGCTGTTGACTAAAATCACCTGACAAATCATTACGTACCATGTTTGTTTAAATTAAAATGTCGCCATTGAATTTCCGTATCTGGAACAAATTAAAATAACTAACACTTGGCCTGACTTGGGAATCGTACCCAACTTTTGCAAGAAAACAATAATAATATAACCACCTGAGACCAGGAGAGGTTGGTGTAGGGCACACTTCTACGAATTTCTGGTACTAGCACATAAAATCAGTTTTCTGACGATGTTTTCCTTCACTATTTTCAGAGAAGAGGTGATAAAGATATTTACAAAAAGTAAAGTAACTGCCTCTACTTCTTCAGCTTGTAAGTCGCAGTCATTTCCTCTGGGTCACCACTACTAAACTTCTGCTAACATAAGGTCGTGACTTTTTCTTTTTGTAAGCCTTTCTGGTGTCCCACTGCTGGGCAGAGGCCTCTCGTTTCTCCTTCCAAACCTTTCTATATTGTTCTATCTCTAGCCTTATTTGCCCAGCAAACAAGATCGAATCGTCACACCTCGGCGACGATTTCCTCCATTAGGTGGCCAGTGTGCGATAGCCAACATTCTATGCCCACCTCTCCGAGGGCATTTGTGCAACGTGGCTAACCCACTCCCATTTTAGCTTGACTGTTCTTCTCCAACATCTGCTGAGTTACAAAACGAATACGAACTTTCAATATTTCCATGGCGTTCTTTTTCACACAGGCAGCCCGTAGAGTCGCTGTATCCTTCAGGACAGCCGCATTTCTCAGTGAAACCAGTGTCTGGGACAGGTGCATCCGTCGTGTATACTGGTTCTGACTGTAGGGGCCCGTCTGAGATGTTGCAGACTAGTTGAATGCTCTGGAAATATACAATGTACGATACTAAAATGAACATTTTTATTTTAATTGTTTGACAGTAGCTTTTTCTCGCGGCTTAGTGTAGGTTAAATAATTTTCTCAAGGGACTGCATTAGCGGGATAAAAAGTATTCTATATCCAAACCCAAGTTATGAGAGATATAACAGTCTCGACATCAGAAGCAATAGGTCGGATGTACCAATACAGAGAGTTTGTACATCTAAACTTATCCTTCTGAGCGTAAGGTAGGACGTACAAATACAGAGAGTCACATCCAACCTTATTATGCTTCTGATGTCCTGTGATTCAAAGCAATGTAATGTCAAAACGAAAGTTTCGGATAGCTTAAGGTACCTACAAATGTGGATAGTTTATAGAGCAAAGATTCTTTGGTCATCTGTGAATGGATTCAAAATTTTATGGCTTGAAGAGACGATAAAGGAAGGGAAGATGATATACCTAGAAAGGTGCTGATTACTTATAGTGAACTTAAGAGATGTGCAGAAGAAGAATGCTGCCTTGTCCCCTAATGAATTGCGATAAAGGCAGGCTGATGTTGATGATGACGATACTGTGGATAAATCACACTTACATTATAGATATGCTGTGACCCGCTGCTCAATATTTGGGTCCTCGTGTAAGCCGATATGCCGCATCCAATATGTGTTGCTTGACCACGGATCAGCTTCAGGTAGCTCCTAGATCCCTTGTCTGGAAGTCTGATGAAACAAATACATATAACACAGCTATTTGCCAGTAATAGTCTTGTTAAAATCGGTCCAGCAGTTTCAGAGCCGGAACAAACAGACAAAAATTAAAAGAAAAGTTTTTTTGTTTAAGTGCTGTATATATGAAAGTATATACATAAAAGCTATTATTTCGAAATTACAAACAGCCACTTCAATGACATTTATTTGTATAGAATAGATGGACCGTTACAGGCACTTTTGAACTGTCCAAAAAAAAAATGGCAATGGCAAACACCAGGCATAACATCTGTGAATGGAATGGAATAGCTGCTGTCATCAATAATAATTTAATGTCAATCAAAATAATAATCAATCCATTTACCTTTCCAGTACTGGGCAATAGTTGATTTCATTCGCGCTAATCAGCCTTTTGATTGCGTGCAAAGATCTAAATGCTTTGTCTATGGAAGAACTGATCTTCTCACTGTTCAAGCCCCCTTCTGTAGTGTTTCTATTCAGGTATTCCCAATGGGGGGCGTTGAAGTTAATCATTGTTATAATCTGGCTCGGATTTGAAAATTTGTCTGTAAACATAATTAAAATAACATAAGGTTTGTTTTCTGGAAGGAGGCTGCACGGACTGAGGGCTGAATAAATGTGGATGTACTGAACGGCGGGTGTTCAGTACGGCTATACTTGGTAAGGTTAGGTTAGTTAGTTATAGAGGTGTGGTTCCCTAAATCTTCAGAAGAAAGCAGGATTCTTTTTATGTATATATACTAAATACACTTGCGTTTGGCCGCAACGTGGAACTTCAACCATATAATGGTGACGCATCGCCGTATCTCTGCTCGTCCGATGAGGGGATGGGGATGGGAGAATTAGATTGTGTAATTCCAAAGCACACTCTCCAAAATGTAACCGATCCCAGGATCCCAGGTTCGGACAGGTCCAGGACGGGGTCCATTAGGACCGATGCCTGCCAGGGTTGCGGATTTGTTCGAAAGAGTTACCGTGGCCCTTGGCACCTTGGCACAGGCAAGTGAAGGAACACGGGTGGGTTTTAGTCAGTAAGTGTCTGATACGCCCTCCCGCTCCACCCAGAGCGGGAGAGGTCATTTGATGATTTCCCAAAAAAAAAGGATTCCAGGTACAGCAATTGAATTGAATTGAGGAATGGGAAGCCGTCACCTCCTTTTGCGAAGCAGTCATGCTAGCAAAGGAGGAGGCGGAACGTGAGAGAGAGCGTTCCTCCTCACGTCCCAGCCGCCGCGGGAGACGCACCGGGCGTCGGGGGCCATGTGGTGGCCCCCGGCCACCGTAGACGCGGGCCTGTGGACGGTGAGCTAAGGGCTAGCTCGCCGTCCCTCCGTCTTAGGACGACAGGCCGTGTCGACGGCGCGTTCGTGTTCCACGCGCGCCTCAAAGAGATGTCAGCATAGGGAAGGGGCCCGCAAGGGCCGATGCCTGCCGGGTGCTGCGGGTTGTTCGAAAGAGATACCGCGGCCCCGGAACACAAAGGGCGATGAAGGAACATGGGTGGGTTTTAGTCAGTAAAAGTCTGACACACCCTCCCGCTCAGCCCAGAGCGGGAGAAGTCATTTGATGATTTCCCATCCGGAAAAAAAAAAAAGGTACAGCAATTGTGTTTGTAACTATCTCTATTACAACGAAGTAGTCAGAACCTTAGGGGCGTTAGGTAGAATTTGGTCTCCCATATATAGTTGATATCTTACCAGTAACTCTGCAGTCATCCTCCTTCAAACCGAGGCACTGGTCAGCCAATACTTGTGCTAAAGTCGCCAGTTCACTATCCCAATGCTGAAATAAATACACAATTTATGCTAGATATTTTAGGGGCATGTTGGTCTCACTTTTAAGAACAAAATTGGTCCCTGAGGCCGCCGACAAATTGACATTTTTAGAAAAAAAATCACATAGGGTGACACAATGGGCAGTCTTATCGCTAAAAGGAATCTTTCAGCTTTAATAATTCTACCAGCGTTAATGATGGCGACAGAGTTAGAAATGTATTGGATTGAAATTAGATGCCGCAAAACTCATGACAATCTCGTTGATAGGTGTGTTGTAGTAATACGAAATATTTCGAAAAAAATTGCCACTTCTATATGCCCTCTGGAAACCTTCAAAACCGTAAACAATTCTCCGAACGAATCATTTTTCTAAGGTTCATCTACTGAGTAAGTACCTTAAGCAGGTTTAATTTCTATAAATTGTACAAAACTTAAAATTTATGATCTAGGAGATGTTATAAAACTATAAAATAATACCATTCTCATCATTCCATATGCTCTTGGTAAGGGTCGGTCATCTTTTCCGGTTTCCTCACCAGTGGCTAACTTCATTCTAATCCTGAAATGGAAATAAAAACAATTTTAGGCGTCTAAAAACCTCGAGCTGGCCTAGAATAGTCCGCAGATTCTCTGACGTGCGGTCTATCACGAAGACACGAATAATTATCAAACAAGTGGCAAAGGTTTTCGGTACTAATACACTTACTTATTAACTTCGTCAAGTATTTGTTGCACCATCTGAGAAGTTACGGATACCTTCACATAGTTGTGACAAAGCTCCCCCACCGTACGACGCTGCAAAATAAACAAATTGTATGAACAAAGTAGAAAGAGCGAGAAAATTTATTCACAACTAGCTGTTGGCCGCGACGTTGTTCTCATGGACGGAGTTTTATACAAACTTTCAACCCCTATTTTAACCCCTTAGCGAATGTATTTCCAAAAATCCCGTCTACTAGTGCACACTTACGTCATTTAAGGAACGTTTGTGCAAAATTTCATACTTCAAGGCCCAGCGGTTCCAGCTGTGCGTTGATCGATCAGTCAGTGAATCAGTCAGCCAGTCAGTTTCTTACTTTATATATGTATGTATATATGTATATATACACAGGGTGGCGCCGACAATACGACAATAAATTAAACTGCGTATACCTCATGACGTTCCCAGTCTGCGTACAAAAATGTATTCGAATACATCCAGTAGTTTAATCACAGGACATTATTTTTGATATTTTCTACGTGATGTAGATTAATAGGCTAGCACTGACAGTCACAGTGGCGTCGGTATAAACACTAAACACATGTTGCCAACTCGCTATTTCAAAAAGCTTTGCCAAATTCATTCCCTTAATGTTATGTTCAGACGCGAATTAGTGCATAGGTATAAACCTAAGGTTAGTAAACCAATATTTATAAATGGTGTTGTATTTCGTTAACAGCTTTGTACTATTTAGTTTATTTGAAAATTGTTTCTTTTTTTATTTCGATGCTAGGATATTTTAAAAATATTCCTATAAACTAGTATTACCAGTGTTTTCATTTATTGTCGTATTGTTGGCGCTACTCTGTATAGAAGATTTGAAAATCTAGCCTTTCTTATGGTCACAACCACACACGGACGTGATTGTAAAAGCCATTCTGTAAGCGACATCGATGATGGAAGAGACAAAATTAATGCATTGGTTTGACATAAGCTATCGAAAAGCTAATGTCATGCCATTGGAAGTTGTTGTGGTCTTCTTTCTAGAGTTCTGGTTTTTTGGTTCTCTGCAATATCAGAGCATTGCAATCCCATTTACAAAGCTGAAATGCCGTGATTTCAGGTTTTTAAAGGTTGTAACTGTCGCACATGTGCCGCTTCTCTGTTCCCTGATCATTATAACCTGGATCTATTCTAGGTTCGAGTGAATCGGTTTCTCCTAGGCAAGCGCGCTCCACCCTAGGTCGCATTATCGCTTCACATCAGGCGAGCTGCGGCCAACGCAAGCCTATTTTGTACAAAAAAAACATAAAGAAACTTACATGATTATAGTACTGGCAAATCACATGGGATCCCTCTATGCAGTTCTTCATTGTTGGACAGTAGCTGGACACATAAAGGGTGTTCAGTGACATGGCGTCGAGGACCAGTGAACATCTTGCCAACTTTAGTATGATGAGAATTAGGATCACCTGTAATTTGTAAGATGGTCTACGAGTTTTGAAACTGGATGGGAAACTGGACTAATTCGAAGTGGATTTTCAGTCTGCTCTGCTATAATACTATCTCACTGGTTCACTTTCTTTGATCAAAATAGTCAGTCTATAAAGTCCCTACTGCTTTTTGGGACACCGGTTTCTGATACTCTGAATGCCATTTAGCTTAAATCAAAAGGAAAAGCAGTGTAAACAAAAAAAAAACATCTTTCTTCACCAGGTATTAGTTTTATTTTTATTCTCAACTACATGTGGAAGAATCTTTCCCTTTACTAACAACTGTAATGCATTCAACTATTTATCTAGCAGGCATAATACATATGTATTTCTTCTGTCTGCACATGTCCCATGTTACTTTGGGTCGGTACAAAATGTTTTTCTACTTCATTCTCCCCTGTTAGCCGTTCGTTGTCATTCACATCATCCGTCACACAATCCGTATATATTTTGCTTAATCACCACTTCCATCCATCAACATATCTTCATGCTTCCACTCTGTGGGTGCCACAGCGTGATTAGTTACAAATTGAAAGAGGAAGTCGTTTGTCTTGGTATAGGCATGTAATGAGGAGGGATGAAACCCATGTGATCACAAGAGTGATGGATATGAACGTTGATGGATAGAGAGAGAGAGAGGAAGGGCAAAGGAAAGATGGATGGATTGTGTGAATGATATGAAAGAGAAAGGAGTAAATGATGCCGTGACGACTGACAGGGGAGAATGGAAGAAGAAAACGTGTTGCGCCGACCCTGAGTAGAATGGGACAAGGACAGGAAGATGATGATGCAAACAATGCCTCATATTTTACTGGCTATGTTTATAGTAAAGTGTTACAAGAATACTTACATGTACAATCATTTTTAAAACTTCCAACTGCTGTAGTATAGTTAATTTGTTATAATCCGCTCATGGCTTTATCTCTTCTCTCTTTGGTCCAAGTTTGAGTGACGTACACTTTGTTTCATATCGAATTTTGACAGTTCTTAATTGAAATGTTATAGTTCACTTTGTTAAATTCTACTGTTATCGTAAATTTATATAATTTTTATTTTACTTGTCACTAATAGCAAATCGTTTTCGATGTTTGTACTAGTTATGCATCAAAAATTGTTTTTGTTTTCATAAGTTATTAATTTATGATCTATATCAACTGTTTTATAATTTCCCGGTCATTCAATTTTAACTGTGACTTATTTCCCAAAAATATTCACTTCTGATATGCATGAATAACAGTTCCTTTGTTCCGTGTTTTCCGATATTTTTTGTGTTATTTCCCTAAGAATGGCTTTATCGCTTGAAACTCGGTTCAAAACACGCCAATCGAGCTCTTTTGTTTTTCTAGCGGAAATCGATTTTGTTCCTGTTCTTTGCTTTAGTAAGACATGATGTCTTTTTGTACAATTTTGTAGCCATTATGATAGATACTAATACTTTTTTAATTTCTGATTTAATGACTTGAGTAGCTGTTTCTGTTTGTCAGTCCTTATGTCACAGCAATTTTACTCCGAGACTATTGGTCCACACTGTTGAAATTTGTATAGTAGGTGTCTTCTATGAACTGCTACAGAAAAGTGACTTAAAATTATGAAAAAAATAAAAATAGGAATGGCTCTCCATACACGTAACTGAGGGTTGAAAAATAAATTCAATATAATTAATTATATCAGGGTGGAAGGGTCATTCTGAAACCCCACAAATAAATTTTTCGTCGGTTATAAAAATAAAAAAACTGCTGTTTCCTACAAAACTGCAATACCTACACGGTCAAAATATATGGAACAGCTGATTTTTTTTTTATTAACTGACCAAATTTTATGTACTCTGAGTATGTGGTTTCCGTTTTTGGTACGGTGTCCCTTCCACCTTGTATGTAGCTCTGTAAAAAAATCTGGCAACGAAAATTGGTTTGAATAAGATTTGATATTCAGTTTTTGAGATATGGGACTTTTTCTCCAAACTGCAACAGTAACTTTGTTTTTCATTAACATACAATGAAAAACAAATTTAGTTTTGCGGTTGAGTGGAAATTTACATCTGACTGAGCGCTAAAATATTGTTATTATATGTTTTGGTCCTACGGAACCCTGTGTGTGCAAGTACGACTCGCAATTGGGCGTTTTTTTTTAAGAAATAATTCAGAACTTTCTGCTGTTTGTTCTAGACTGCGTATGTCTTGTTTTTTTTATGTTCTTCATACGTTTCGTTTTTCTTCTTTCTCTTTTTTAGTTCAAACATTTTGCTTTGTTTTTGGAAAACCAACATATTATATAGTTGTTTTTAGCAAAACTTCATAGACATGATGAGTACGGCTAATCAAAATACAAAAAAAAAAATACAAAGTGGATCGCTACTGGTAATTGTGATTTTTTAATAATTTTTATTTAATTTTGGATGTCAAAGGAACCTGTAACATTAAGTTTCGCCAAGTAATTAAAAGTTAGTGTGGAGTTTGTTTTATTTTCCGTGCGTGAGGATGCTCAAATAAAACTCATATTATGTATTCATAAAGTGCATTTATTTCACTTTTCCTTAAAGCTCTAGCTATCTCTTAATATTCTTATTTTTTAAAATCTTGAAAATAACTATAAATCTAAATAATACAAGGTGTAAACCGACCCTTCATTCAGTACATCAAAATAAGTAACTCTATGCAAAAATTATTGCTGGGAATACGATTTTCTTTTGGGGTGCAAAATTACTGTTTACCGTAGGACTCAATGTAACGCACTCAAAACATTGTGCTGATGTATGCATTGAATAGTACGGGGGTCAACAAGGTATTTGAAGTAAATGTTGTAACATTAAAAACTTGTAAAAAAATACTAGTGATGAAGTTGGAATTTTGTCCCCCAATATCTCCGTAAGTAGAAGGTTCCCAGGTGTTTTCCAGAACAAAGAAAATATTGCAATGACTGGGAGAATAAGTGCCTTTGGGCGTAGTTAAGGGTATTTTTACACTCATTTTACTACAGTAATTGTTTTGGGTTTGTTTTGTTATTTGACAAACAGCCGCATCAAATGTGAGGAATCCGAAAAACTGTGTAAGGGTAACTAACCCAAAGGGTAACTAATTCTTGCATAATCAGAATCCATGCAAAAATCTCGCTCTCTCTGGCATGTAAAAGTTACCAGCTTGGTCTTTGGATCTCATTCTTGAGCTGTCCCGGTTTTTCATGTGCATCCGTCGTAGCGATCGTTCGTCCTTGGACTGAAATTAAATTTAAAATACGTTATTACAGGCTTAATATTCTTATTTATTTACTGTATTATTTTTCACCAATATGATTGCATATTAGTGAAAAATAATGCACCGGAAAAAGTTCGTGTAAAGGACATCGACGGTATTAAAAGATTCTGTTGACTGAGTTAAGACGAAAAAGTTCAACGCTGGTGGGTCTAGAATCAGACTACGTCGTTGGTCTAGTGGTCGAAAGCGCGACTGCTGAGCATGAAGGTCCTGGGTCCGATTCCTAGGTCGGGTAAAGTGTTTTTGTGATTTTCCATTAGGAATTTGTCAGTAGCAGCCACGGAGTCAGGATTTGTGTCCGGTCGATGGCGATAGGCTCGCCCCCTATTTAATGGGATTTAAACATCACTGGCCACATGTGGATGTACTATTAGGTGCACCTCTGCCTAACTCTTCGGGAATTACAGGTGTGATGTTATGTAGCGCCGTTGCCATCTGTGGTATGTTGTCATATTTGGAAGTGTACCTTCAGGTGTAGTATAACACGCTATAAACGTTAATACTTTCCGGAAACGGGCTTCTTCTGAGTGAGAAAAATAGACCGAATTTCAAAACACGGGTCCAGTACAGGTTGGTAAATAAGTGTAGTAATAACGAGTTTTAAATTAAACTTACATCATTATTTCTCCAATTTTTCCGACCGCGGAGCTTTCTTCTAATATTATCTAGTTTTTCTTGGTAATATTTCCTTCTTTCAAGACTTAATATGTCCCCGTCATTACGTGCACCGAGGCTTTTAACTCTTTTCCTATGTTTCTTCTCGATTCTTGTTCTTTTATCTCTGTCTTTGGTTATCAAGGGAATATTAGGAGAACCTTTATTAGTTTTTGTGTTTTCATAATTTCTAGGTGTTATGTCTTCGTGTGAGCCTAATGAATTATGTTCGAATTCTCTGAAGACAGCCCTACCAGCCTGGTATTTCATCTTATTTCTACCAGCAGCAAGTTCGTCATCATTATATTTTTGATCTGTATCGTAATCATGTGGATGATCAAAATTTTCTTTGAATTTACGTGGAACTTTATTATATTCGTGATCTAAATGATTCTCGTTGTACTTTTTATTTAAATTATCGTTATATTTGTGATCTAACTCATCCATGCGTTGGTGCTCTACATCATCATATGTATTTTCCAAATGATTATCATTGTATTTGTGATCGTATCTGCCACTGGGTTTCCTATCTCCATTATTGGAAACGTTGGGATTGTATTTATTTTTATCAAATCTATCAATTAATTTATTCTTCCATTTATGACCCTGGACCGATGGACTTGGATGTTTTACTCGATCGATTCTCTGGTCAACCTTAAAACGTTTCATTTGTTTGGGTTCATTTAGATTTTTGAAGTTATCACTTTCTACTTGATTGGGTTCAAGTTTTTCTCTACTTTTTGTTTCTCCGAAATCGATTTCAGCTGCTTCTGGATCAGGGGTACTGAATAAAATTGACTTTGGAAACTTGTGTAGTGCAGTTCTACCTACGATGGAGCCATATATTTTTCTTATTTTTGCATCAAATAATTGTTTTTCGTCACCATCGAGTGCTATGTGCTTCACTTCCCTTTCTAAATTATCGAGAAGAGATAGCAGTTTATTATCATTGTCATCTTTAATATCGACGTCATTGTTGTAGTAGCTGTTATTTTTTTTACCTAAATATTGGTCAAATTTTATGACAGTTTCTTCAACTCTGTTCAAACCAGTTTCACTTGCCACAGCTTCTGTTTGTGCTTTTTCTTCTGCGTGTGGTTTTATATCTATCGTTGCCTGGGTTTGTTCATTATTGCCATTGATTATTCTATATCCTGGGTGACGTTTTAGATAATCATTGACAACTTGGTTTAAATTTGAAAAATCTTTCCTTGGTTCAACATCTTTTTTTAAAACTTTAAAAGTCGAAGCACTTCTTCTTTCTGGTAGTTGGAATTGGGCCACTCGTGTGAATATACTGGCTTTCTGAAAAAAAAAAACGGTTTTAAAATTTCATTTTAAATACAAGTATTCAATTTTTTACATTTCTAATTCTATAAGTTTCGATTATTCGTTACATCACATAAATTTTATCTATGGAATCATTTTTGCAAAGTGATGAATATTCAGATGTTGACTTCTGATGACTGAAGAATAAAACCAGTAAAAAGGCAAACAATAACAAAACTTGGTCCTAGCAAATACAATAATTATCTCTGTATGATCCCTATTATATTTCCTTTTCTCATTAACATTTCTTACATAAAAATCGAGAATTACCTTCTTCACTTGGTGGCGTTTTGGTGGCAGTTTTGGAGGTGGTCGATTTCTCCTGTCTTGAGAAGCAGGTTTAGCAGGTCTTGGGTCGTCATAAGTCTGTAGTGCTGTTGAGTACTGTTCTACGCGTGGCGGTGGTGGTGGTGGTATTCGAGGCGGTGGAGGCAGCGGGAGAGGGGGGCGAGGGCGCGAGTGAGGACGTGTGGGGGTAGAAGGTCGCAGGGCTGGAGACCGGCGAGGTGGCGGGGCTGGCAAAGGTGGTGGTTTCGAATCCGGCGCCGAACGGAATTGTGGCGTTGATTGCTGTTCTCTGTAAAGACTACAAAAATACTTGATTTATGTAAGGTCAGTCATCAAACAGTGGATACTTGAAGACGGGCGTCGTCGTCGAGACAGGCCTAAGTATATGATGATGATAACAGAGGGATGCCTAAGGCAATATATATCAGTTGACAATGCAGAGACAGACAATGTTGTATACTTACTTATTGAACGATGGTGCTGGAATTTCTACTGAAGTTGGTTTATTTGCGTGTTGCGAGCTGAGCACATTCTACAAAAAAAAAAAAAACGAAGATTAGGAAAAGAAACGCCAAAATTGTGCACAAATAGTTCCAAGACACTCACGTTACTCCACTTAGTCTATTACTGCCTACTGTTGGACATGGGCCTCCCAAACTGTGCCACAGCTCTCTGTTCTTAAATTTATGCATAGCGATCTTAAAGAGTTAGATGCTAGTGGCGCTTGCCGATATGCGGTCTTCACTCACACAATATGTTAATAGCTAAAGCAAGTTCAGGAGTAGGAGCTAGGACACATATCCACTCTCTGTGAGAGGCAATTGGCTGTAATCCATCACGCCGGGCTCGTAGATGCTGCATGTCTTTGATTCTTTAGTTCCAAGACATTCCGGTTTTACTACATTAAGATGTTGAATAAAAGTCACCTCTCTGCCTTTTTCAAACAACTCGTTCGATGTTAGCGCACGTGCCCTTAGTTTGAACCCGCTCCGTCCAAAGATGGCGTCACTTGTATTGTCTTTTCTGAAAGAAGAAATAGAATAAAATTTAAATTAGGCCATTTTTGAGGGGATAACTTTCGAGAAATAAGTTATTCTTGTATTTTTAACCGACTTCAAAGGAGGAGGTTCTCAATTCGCTTGTATTTTTTGTGTTTGTTACCTCATATCTTATCATTCATTTATGAACCGATTTGAAAAATTCTTCTTTTACCTGAATCTACTTCCCGATTGGTCCCATAGAATTTCATCAAAATCGGTTAAGCAGTTTGGTTTTTAAATCAAAATAGCTGGAAAAAATATGTCATCCAAGTAAAAGAAATTGCGAAATTGATACTTGACAAGGATTTGTGTGCGATGCGATAACTAAAAAGGATAAAATAATAAATGAAAAAAAAGTCAATGAAACAAACAATAGTCGCCGACTTCCGAAAGTAAAGTTATTTTCCACTTTTTTTGTGTTTATTTTGGAAGTCGGTTATTTTTTTGCAAAAACGTTTTGTTAAGATCTAAATTAGTTCCAAGTTGAGAAATTGCTCGAGCGATAGGCTGCTGCACTGAGTGTCGCGGATTAGATTCCCGCACAGAACAAACGAATAAAAAGACAAACAGAAGTAATTTCGAGATTTGTGTGTAAAATACATTCAAAAATATTTTTTAACGTATTTACTTACTTATAATAAGGCGGTGCGGTTGATTGCGCTGAAGACGGTTCATGAGCATCTTGCAAGATCACATTCTAAAAAAGAGCAAAAAAAGGTGGGTAACATTTTGTCGTACAATGCGTTCCTCCATTGTATTGTATTCATTATGTTGAGCGGGTACATAGAATAAAGAGTTTCTATCATTGGTTTTACAATCATCAACTAAATACGAACCTGAGGAATTATAAAATTGTCCTTTCACAATATTACAACCTTTGATTCTGCATCACTGCCAAATCACAGTGTTATTTATACTCCTTACAATAACGTTGCATTTGGGTTGCAGCTGTCAGGGATAAAATACCCAAAAAAAACGCGTAGAGGAGGTTCTCTGGCAACCGTCACATTATTTTTACTAATCTTTGTTTTATTCATGTCATGGGAACGATAAATAGTTAATCCTCCACATATTGAACCATCAAAATTGTCGTATATTTATTAATCTTGCAGTAAAATCGATATACAAGGTATTGTTTTGCACCCTCGTCAAGTTGCAGGAGGTTGTCATAGAAGACGTTAATAGTCAATATAAATAACGGTACCTGGTCAATAATAATAAACGCTGCTTTTTTAGTTGTTTTAATTTGACACTATTTCAGAATGAAGCCCTTTTCAAAAGAGGAGAATCAGCCTTTCTTCGAAAAAACGTCTGCGTTTGTTTGTGTGTGTGAAAGCGCGGCTATATGGCTAGTATAAGACGGGCCGCGTTTTAATACACTTGCCGATTTCCGATATTAAGAAAAATATATAAAAGTTATCTAGCCATTTTATTATTGATTCGGGTCATTAGCATAGTTACCTCCTTGAATTTGACGAGGATACAAAGCAACGCCTCGTATGTATCGCGTAGATCCAAAAATTTCCGGCTTACTTATTTTCGATTAATTAGAGATATTATAAAACTGACGCTGATTTTTAGTTACTGAATTTTTGTCTAGTTACCTACCATGAAAAGTGTATTGAAATAAAGGCAGATTATGTTGAAAACTAATAATATTTTTTGGATATTTAGCCTTGATTTTATAGTTCAGGCCCGAAAATTTTGGACCTTACCGTGATAAAACACAAAAGTTGTTTCTACCTATGTCCGTTATAGACTTTGAAACCATGCAACCGATGTGCCCAAAACCAGTTTCATCAGAAAGGCAATAACGCGAAGATGGTTTTAGACTACGAAAATAATGCATTAGGCACTACAGCGTGGTAGCACATACCGGGTATCCGCTAGTGCTAGATATTATTATTATATACCTCTGCGTCTTTTTCATTGAAGATGTCAAACGTGTCGGTTGATGATTGTACAGGAGCTGCTGCTTTGAATCTATCTCGTACGCTCACAGCTTCACTCGTATTGTCTATTCTGTAAAATTAAGAAATGGCAATAATATTATCATTAACACTGAAACGGGATATTTAACATATTTAATATTAGTTTTGGTCTACCCTCTTTCTTGTTCGTTTCTCTTTCATGATTGTGTTAGTGACCATATCAGTTTAAACGCTATTATATACGTATATCAGCTAAAAGATATTGTTGATTATACTCATTATCATTAAGTGGCGCCCATTGTTCCTCGGCCTGGCGCAAACCCAAACTGATTTTGAGTAATCTCACTCTCCTCAGGCAATCTTTTCTGTATTACTTTCTCCCATACTTTCATACTATGTGATATGAGCTTTATCCCTCGATAGTTGTTGCAGTCCTGCACATCACCTTTATTTTTGAAAATGGGCACAAGCGGACTATTGCACCATTCTTGTGGGAACGCTTTTTCACACAACAACTTATTGAAGAATAAGGTCAGCCACATACATCCATCTTCTCTAAACACTTCAATACTTCTACTGGTATTTCATCTGGGCCCGTGGCCTTTCCATTTTTCATACTTTGAACTGCATTCCTCACTTCATCCATGCTAATTTTCTGCGGGGTTTCAATTTGATAAAATTATGTGCAGTGGTCGTCCGCCAGTGCCGATGTTTTAAATTACTCTAAGACCGGCACTGTTTTGAGGGCAGTCCCTCAAAATGATGAAGAGAGAAATCGTTAGGAAACTGTTATGTCAAAGATGGCATCCACCAAGCTACACTGAGTCCACGTGGTAGATTACGGTCCGTAGAGTAGATTACTCTCACTGAGAGGCCTATGTCCCAGCAGCGGTCAAGTTAAAGCTTGATGACGCTACGAGTGTGAAAAGGAAAATTGCTCGCTAAATTAGACTCTGTTTTTGAATAGTACTAGTTAGTAGTAGTTTAGGTATGAAGCTACAAGCACGTGACTGTCCCGTGCAGACGGACTATTTCAGTGGAGTGCGCCGCCGCCCCGCCCGCGTCATACGCACACCGCAGAGTACATCGGTCGGTGATTACCGATTGGCGATTACATATTTTGATATTCGTATTCATGTCACCCGTATCTAGGTACTTAGTTGGAATATTAATTATTATTATTATAAATAGTATATTGAGTTACTTTCAAGTTCTATTTACAAGGTCAGGTTTAGATTTGATAAGTGTAGGTCGGATAGTACCTGTTTAAATTATATTTGAGTATTTTTTTTTGTTGGTGGGTAGTTGCTTACTACTGTAACTAAACATTATGGAACTGAGTAAGATTTTGACAACAGGGTACTCGTATATACTTTTTTATTGGCTCAATTACGTAGGTACTTCTTTGACCTTAGTAGGTACAATCGGTTTCATTTTAAGGTGAATACATAGTGGTAGCCCGGTATTATAGTTTGCGCTAAACAAGATAGTTGAGAACCAACAATATCATTTTTGAGTGTTGGCTCCTGGACGATCTTGTTCGTATCGTATGTCATTCCAGATTTGATACGTATATACCTTGTACCTACATAAACGCCTAAAAAAAGATAAGATATTTCATTTCATAGACATTGTAGGTGCACACTAGCGTATGCTGAATGCCTATCTTTTTAGAATAAAGTACCTACCATACCATACTACCAAGTAAGCACAGAGCCTAGGTTTATTTGAAACGTAATTGGCTCACAAAAGTACAGCACCTAATAGGCACATAACTGGTAATTAAATATTCAGATTAATTATTATTTAAAAGACGGCAACCCTCACGTAGTCAGAAGGCATAAGAGTTACGCGCTAGAAAGAGAGGCAACTTGTAGGTGAATATAAGTGTAGGTAATTTAGCGCTGTGCGGCCTGAATTGCACTTTATTGTGTCGTAGCAAAAGTCGCTATTTGTTTAACCGATTTTGCGGAGAGAATCTTCTGTACTTGTACTATTGGGTATTCTGTGGGAGTAGTAGTGGGACAGCCTCGTTGATCTAGTGGTTGCAAGCGCGACTGCTTAGCGTGAGGCCCTGGGTTCAATTCCCGGGTCGGTCAAAGTGTTATTGGGTTTTTCCATTAGGAATTTCTGCGTAGCAGCCACGGAGTCTGGATTTGTGCCCGGTTGATGGCAATAGACTGGCCCCCTATTACATGGTACTTAAACACAACTGGCGAAATGTGGGTGTATTTGTTAGCTACACCTCTGTCTAACCCTTCAGGGATTACAAGGCGTGATGTTATGTTTTTGAATGCTTAGTTAAGACGTTGGTGGACCTAAAGATGGAAGAGAAATTAGAGCCTTACCTTTGCAAAATATAATTCTTCAAAGGGTCTTTCATTTCTTCGGCAAATTGGTACAATTTCTCTGGTGGTGCGTCCTCGATCGTGAATATGGGCAGAAGTACTAACGCTGGATCGCAGTAAGAAGATGTTTCACCCAAAGGACACATTGGTTGTGGCTTAATGTCATCTGGGAAAGTTCAAAACGCAACATCAAATAATTTCACCGCATCATTAGTGTAGTAGTTGCAAGAGACCATAGTGCCTGAGAATCCAAGGTCAAATCCTCAATTACTCTTTGGGATAGCGACCAGGTGTGATGGTACCATCCTTTAAAAGTTTAGACTCATGTTACATAACATTTTATATTAAATAATTAATGTGTGACTGTTGTTGTACCACTTTTGCGGCACTATTGGAAGCTTTATTTTTTGTGGATACTTTACTATTAATATTCTTATTTTTATTGTTTACAACGCTAACCTTAAAAACCGAATTGTCTCATTGTGTATCTGTGGAGAACGTGGTTGATTTCACATTTGTATCATTTCTGTATCCTATCTTTTTGTAATTCTTAATGTGTAATTGTTTGTTTTCCCGAATGAATAAAATAAAAATAAAATGAAATAAAATCCTCATGACTCTATCCTTTGATTGGGTTTGGCGAAGCATGTCTTCTGCTTCCATATGTATATCTATAAGCAGTCTGGCCGCTAGTCATTGTAGTAGTCACTTTCACTTTGACCATAATAATGGGTGCAAAAGTACCCACCCTCAACGAAACCGAAAGACACTTGTTCTGCTCTTCATTGTGATCATTTTTTTGGCTAGACCATACCTGGGAACCTTCTAGTTCAATTCAATTCAATTCAATTTATTCAAAGTTATTTTTTTTTTCAATACAACATAATTCTTAGAAATAATGTAGGTAAAACAGAGTTCGATGCCTGTACCAGGATAAACCTGTATCACAGGCGATGTGTTCTAATACTAAGTACATATTTGGACAACAAATTTTTAAACAATATTTAACATACGATGTTTTTTTTTAAATTAGTGAAAAAAATTGTTAATTTATTATAATAATAATATTAACCTAATTTAATTTAACTCTATTATTTATTAGATGAGAACAAAATGACAATGAAAAAAAGAAAAAAGGTCTTAAACATGTAGACATGTAGATAAAAGCTATGTACAATTTTGCGCTTAATTAATTACACTATTACAATAGTTTCAGCAGAATTCATAAACAAGTTAGACTCGGTCAAGTAAAAATTGCAAAAATCAATGTCATGATATTTTATATAGCGGTCAAGAATTTGCTTAGACAGCAACAACACACAGCGATGATTGATATTGTGATTTGCTTAGTTACAGAGATATTAGGGGTCAAAGTTACCGATTTTTATCTTTCTTTTCTTTTAAATCCATTTTTTATTTTGTTTACTACCTCCACGACCCCCGTACTATTCAACGCATCCATCAGCAAAATTATTTGAGTGCGTTACAATGAGTCCCACCATAAAACGGGATTTTTAATTAAAAAAAAGTCGTTTCCCAGCAATAAGCGTAGAGTTACTTAACCAACTAAGTAAATCAACGCTTATGTATAGAATGCTTGGTTGACGACTTTGTCAAGGGTCTTTTTACACCTTGTATAGAAAAAACACCTTGCTAGTAAAGATTCCGTCATACTACTAATGACAAATTAAGGAAGAAGTGCTGGACTCTGACAGATAAAATGTACTACTGTCTTTCTGTGTTTGGTGTTTGCACCCAGTTCGTAAGCTCACTGGTTTAACTGAACCTTGAAGTAGGTAAAAGCCACCAAAAAACTCACGTGGTTGGGGCGCCGCCTCACTGCAGAGACAGTCGGCATCTTCCTTAGAACCAGGAGGGCAGCCGCATTTGGCGCTGAACCCCTGACCAGGTATTGGAGGTTCGGTCTCGTATGTGTTTGTCCCCTTGCGAGCACCGGACGAGAAGTTGCATACCACATGGAGACACTGCGAAGGAAAGAGTAATGGTTAGTGCCTAACCTGATGTCAGAGTTTTTATGTCGCCCATGGGCATCTCTCTTGCTTGGCTTTACACGCCGTCGAGAAATAGCTCTCAGGCATGCTGGTTTCCTCATGATGTTTTCCTTCACCGAAGCAAGTGATTCCGAAAAAACAGACGCCGTGTCTCGAACTCGTGACCTATAACTTGGCAGTCCAACTGTCGCACCACTAGGCTATCACCACTTCATAATATAATTATTACAGTCGACCTTAAATGACAAGCGATCGATTCATGGAGGGGTCGCAGCCATTACATTTCGAAACCCCTTCAGTTTTCGGAAATCACGTTAAGCAATATTGGTCAAAGCTGAGCCTAGATCTTTGACGGTCGTTACAGGTAATCAAAATGATGCCTGAAAATCTGCAACCCAGTCTTGCTAAGGGGTATCGTGTTATCAAACGGCTGTGCAAGCAGTCGGTCCTTGTAATACTGTTTTTTTATTTACTAAATAGGTTGACAACTAGCCTGATGTGAAGCAATTATGCGGCCTAGGGTGGAGCATGCTTGCCTAGAAGAAATCGATTCACTCGAATTTTGAAGAGATCCAGATTATAATGATCAGGGAACAGAGAGGCCAGCAGTGAATGCAGTATTCAGCTGCATTCGGTTGGAACCCCTGGAAGCCCAAGTTCCAAGGAAACTTTACGGAATAGCACTAAATCAAATATGACTTACATTGTACATCCCCTGGTAATCGTTATCGTAGTAAACGTATTGGGAATATCCGGATAAGCCACAACCCATGTGCGTGGCTGGACCATGGATCATATCGAGGTAAAGTCGACCTGTCTGGTCGTATGGTGGTCTGGGGATGAATGATTATTATTATAGTCTCTATATTTCCATAATGAATCACTACATAGTATAAAACAAAGTCGCTTCCCGCTATCTGCCTGTCTGTCCCTGTGTATGCTTAGATCTTTAAAACTACGCAACGGATTTCGATGCGGTTTTTTTAATATATAGATAGAGTGATTCAAGAGGAAGGTTTATATATATAATGCATGCATATTATAGTAGAGAAAACAGCATCTACACACATTGCACCCGTGCGAAGCCGGGGCGGGTCGCTAGTGACTTATAAAATGGGGATGAATATGAAAAAAAAACCGGTCAAGTGCGAGTTGGACTCGCGCACCGAGGGTTCCGTACAAACCTGTGGGTATATAACTTTTTTTTATATGACGAAACTAAAAATTTACGGTTTTCGAAATTTTTCCTATATCTGTACTATAAGACGTGACTTCGTACAAAATTTCAAGATTCTAAGTTCACGGGAAGTACCCTGTAGGTTTTGATTCCCGTGCGAGTTTCGAAAATTTGCGGAAATTTGCGGCCTAAGTGGCTGTATCTTTTGATTGCGTTGACTTAGAAGGTTGATTTTTCTACAGCTTCCAGGAACAGTAGAACTAAGTATCATATAGAAATTTCAGTTTGATACCTCCACGCGTTCCTGAGAAAAACGGTCTTGACAGACGGACGGACGGACAACAAAGTGATCTTATAAGGGTTCCGTTTTTTCCTTTTGAGGTACGGAACCCTAAAAAACGGATTATTTCTCGCCCCCCGCTAAAAGAATGCCTCCCTCTTTTTAGTGTTATGTATAAGGTGGTGCAGGTGTTGCGACACATTTTGAGTTCTTTTTTTTAGCGTGTCGATGACTATTGAAATTGAGTCCACAAGTTAATCCAGCAAAAAGTTTTAACTGATTTATTGCAACCCTTGTCAATTTCGATAGTTAAACTAGTTTGTGGTTCCTAACCAAGTTCAGTGGAATGACTTTAGAATAATAGTTACATAACCATTTTTACTTACACTACTCCAATATTAATGCCTTAATTTATTACACTGTTGGAATTTCAAAATTTCTTGCTTAGTGTTAAAAATCCAACAGTGACTAAGCAGAAATATCAATTAAACTATACAATTTCGTGCCCTGTAGTTGCCACGCGTTCACATGATTTCAGCAAATTTATAGATTTGATTCGAGTGGTCGACTAATTTTCAACCTTATCGCCCAGGAAATAAGGGTGAAAAGCCTAATTTGCAAACTTACGGTCGAACAAGTACTTTGGGAGGCGCAAAAAAAATATTTTTCAATACACTTCCTCGAAAACTGGCTCTTATCGCACTACGATTAGGTTCAACATGCTCTGGTTTTCACCCTCGTGGTTGTCTTCCTATATTCCCGCACTATAGTGCGAAAATAAAAATTCCACAGCCAGGTGGTGAGGCGGCTCGCCCGCACAGTCATTTTTATTTTTCTTTTTTATTCCTTTGAATCAATATGGACTTTGAACAAATTTGGACTAAAAACTAAAACCAAAAAACTAAAAGAGTATTGAAAAACGACGTTTGATACACGTGGGCATTTGTTACTGCAGTTCTCGGTCCCATAACAAACTTTCCCCACTTATATCAAAATGTACTATTGTATGACATGGTTGCGTAGTTTTGTCGCACGTTATACTCTTACCTTCGATTTACATTTGCACAGTCTTACATTTAGAATGGTCATGTCGGAAGTGACTGCTGAGATGGCGAATAATATAAAAGTATGAAATAGAAGACATGCTGCGTCGACCACAAATAAATAGAGAATATGGGTAGCAGAATGATGATGATGACTTCTTCATCATTTTTGTACTGTATCTGTTAAGGACCTAGTGATAAATTAGGGCATTAACTAACTAGTAATAATAACTGCTACTACTAATAGTACTACCTACTGTACCTACTGTAGTACTCGTAGTACTATTAAGAAAGAAAGAAAGAAAGAAAAAACGTTTATTGGCACACGCCACAAGTACACAATACAAAATAAAAAAGCAAATATATAATAAAATTTAAAACTAACCAAGAAATATTGTGTGACTCACGGCTGCGCCAAATAGGCCCAGTTCAGCAAAATGCCGGACAACTAGTGCCCGACGCTGGTTTTCAACTGAACCTATATGGTGAGTGAGCGGATGTCAATAGGTTTCAATAATTATAAATAAATATTACTAGTAGTAGTACTAGTAGTGACTAGTAATTAACTAGTTTTAAGCCCAGCTGTAACTCTATGCTTGTGTACATTGTGCATTAATTAATAAATATAAATAAATATGAACATTATACATAGTGCCTGGGCGTTCTGATTAATGACAAGACAAGTTGGGTAAAGTGATTAATTTTATTATAGTTATCGAAACTTCAATATTTATCAGTGCCCGGTCAGTATGAATATTGTTACGCTATCATCGATCAATTTGATAATTTTGGTATATTTGGAGCGATTATAAACAAACACGTGGCACGCACTGACCAATCACAGCGCACATTGTACTATGTAAAATTTTAACTTACGCATTCCAATTGGGGTAAACTTTCACCATGTCCTCAGTAACTGCAGACTTGTAACCGTACCAAGTCTTCATGCACTGAGTGACAGCATACAACATTTTTTCATCTGTCAGCCCTTTGGTCGGTTTTATTTTCGTAGACATAGGCAGCCAATCAGGAAACCGGAATCGGACGAGGCCAACCACTTGGCTGGGATGCGGGAATTTTTCTGTAAAAGATAGATAGAATAAACTATAACTTACATTAACTCATGCCTTTTCCGATGGGGGTGGGAAGACAGAAACCTCAGAACGCCACCTGCTCCAATCCTTAAATACGCCTTTTGCCTAGATAGTTAAAATATTATGATACTTTTTGCATAGCAAAAAAATAATAATCATATAAAACAAGATCTGTCGAACCTAACCTCAACTATTTTGGGACTGGCTTCCAGTCTAAAGCATACAGCTGAATATTTTACCAAGTAACCTTTCTGAGCAAAGAGATCTCGCCTGATTAATCAGATTGGCAGCCTTTGAGCCTTTTTAAAATGACTGCCTAGACCAACCTCTTACCCTGGTATCTATAGTCATGTTAAAATAATTACTTGAGTTTAAGTAATTACTTATGCAACCATTTTTATGCAATAGACAAGATTTTGAACAAAGTAAGTCTATTTTAGATTTTCATTTGGTTGAATTTTTTTAGAAGTAGCCCGTACAGTGGTCCTATATAAATTTTTAACTCTGTTTGAGTAGTTTATGAGTCTGAACCACATGATATGAGTGAGAACTCCTTTGACAACACACTTGTTTTCCCCGATCGGTTAGGTGCGCAGAAATGTGAAGAACAATATAAACAGGTACTTACTAGTTGCCCTGCACATGTCATGTCTTAGTACACACTGGTTGGCCAGCACTTGCGCAATAGTTGCCAATTCGCTGTCCCATTGCTGTGAACAAAGAAGGTTTGGAAGTTTAATTAAAAGTCAATTATTCGGATATGAATTTACACAGTTTTAAGACTTCATTTCAAAATAATAAATTTGCTTGAAAATATTATCGACACAAATATTTTTTGGTATTCAACATAATACTACATCACGCCTATATTTCTCAAAGGGGTGGGAACAGTTGTATGGTACTTAAGCAGGCGTAGGTTGCTTTAAAAGTTATGTCAGCTAATGAAAATTATGTTTGAATGACAGAATCAAGTTTAAGATCATGTAACAAAAATGAAAAGCTCTTAAAAAAGAAAACAATTCTTTTGAACAGTTAAGTAATGGTTGACGACCAGTATTCATGTATGACGACAAAAATACAGTATTGTTTTACGACCGTATCTATAAACAAGTCAAAGTGTTTAATTGAGTAAAAGTCATTATATAAGATACTATTTTTATTTTGTAGTTTAGTAATTGCTGAAAAGTTAGAACTGTCCATAGTCCGAATTCTTATCTTTGCTTTCTTTGACGGATCTTACTTCGTTCAAATTCATGTCTATTGCATAAAAATGTTTGCTTAAGTAATTACTTAAATAAATAAAATAAAAAGCCTTATATTTCTTGCAATTATAAAAAGTCTAAATGGATATTCTACTTACTACACTATTTTCCACTAATCTATTAAAAGTTTTTTTTTTGTTTTCTTTGTAAGTAATTACTTAAACTCAAGTAATTGCTTTATCTTGACTATAAGTATAGATACGGATGTAAGTGTTCCAAAAATGGTAAAATAAAACGTACCAATCGGAATATTCCGTAGCCCCTTGGCAACAAGACACCACCCTTCCCGGTTTCTACGCCTTTGGCTATTTTACTCCTGACTCTGAAAATAAAACATTGTTACGTCTATAATATCTAAATAAATAAATAAATATCGCTGGACATTACACACAGCGCCATCTGGTGCCACACTAAGCAACGAGGCTTGTGTCGTGGACACCAGATAGTTGATATACTACATAGATACTTTTTGTTTGTAAATACATACTTATTATACATATAAACATCCACGACTTGGAAACAAATGTCCATGCTCATCACACAAACACTTGCTCCTACCGGGATTCGAACCCGGAACCCTATGAACGTAAGGCAGCCTCACTACCGCTGCGCCATTCGGGTCGTTTGAAGAGTTTGTTTGTTTGTTTGAACGCGCTAATCTCAGTCGGATTTTAACATTTATTTTTGCATTTGATAGGCCAGTTCTTGAGGAAGGTTATAAATTATTAGTTGGTCAAGTGGTCTGAATCTACGTCCCTGCTCGACTTCGGTAGGCTCGGTAGGCTCGCCCTATATCTCCAGTTGTCTCCATTTCTGTGGAAACGCACCTTTTGTAATGAATCTGTCACAATTCCCTCAGGAAGTTAATTAAGAAAAGGCTTTAGAACTTCGTTAAATGTGAACAAGCACCTCCTTTCTCACAGGAAGCACGAAAAATAACTTGATTGTACTTCTTTATAAGGTTACGTTAATTTCGTACGGGATGAAATCGAGTTATGTTCGCATTGATGTCATTGCGTCGTCGCCGTATTGTGATATGTTTAGGTGTTGTATTCGTACTTGACTCCCTAAGAATGGAAGGTGGATTTATTTGTTCTATAATAAAACTAGCTTTTGCCCGTGGCTTCGGTCACGTAATGGCCGGAAATTATCACACGGGAACGTTTTATATATAGCAAATGACTAAGCATATATACATATATAGCTTCTCATTAGTGAACGAATTTTCGGAATCGGTTCAGTAGTTCCGAAGATTATCCTGTACAGTCACGAGCACCAATATGTATACATTTTCCTAAATTTAAAAGCAATTTTCGCGAAATAACATTGTACTTAGGAGATAAGATCTATTTCATAAATATGAGTTCGTAAAATGCTATGTTCCTAACAACATGAAATTTTAATCAGAACAGTAGGAGAAAATCACTTTTAAAAGTTGCTAAGTGTTGACGTATTGGTGCTCGTGATTGTACATCCAAACTTACTTAAATATAGTTTTTTTCCTAAGCCTATATTGTCCCACTACTGGGCAAAGGCCTTCTCCATAGCCTTCCTTCGGTGGATAAATGATCCTCCTTTAAGGAAGTGAATGAATGGAAATATACAGTGTCCTTATATCAGTTTCTCAAAATGATGTGGACGAGCTGAGACTCAACTTAAAGAATTTGTTCAATAGATTTGCATACCCTGATTGGGCCAATTTTTTTGGTGGGTCGTCATAGCTTCTTTGCCACTATAATATCAGTATGAGTACGTAAAACTTAAACTAAAGTTTAATTAGTAGGTAAAACAATGTTCAAGTACGTTGCACTGGGTTAGGTGGTTAAGTCCTATGGGTTCAACCCTGCCTGCCCCCTAAACTAGAATATGCCCGTATCTTAGGCGGCAGTGTCCGGATATAGAGTATGCTCATATTGTGGCAGACGTGCCAGTTGACTGTATGAAGTGGGCGCATTTTTCAGCGACGTCTAAAAAAGGAGTTGGTCAAGTATTCGACTGGTATTATTATACATAAACTGTTGTGAGCTGTTTGTCTAAAAACGGGTGAAGACACTGACTCCTGTAACACAGGTCTCACCTAGCACAGGAGTCAGGGTTTCAAATAGAAATGTAAACCTGATTTTTTTTTGTCAAAAAAATATATTTTATATTTTTTTTTTTTCATATATTTACTCCGATTTCTCCGTGATTAATGGTTCGATTTAAGTTATTCTTTATTATTTAGTCGAAGAAGCTTGCACGATAGTCCCATATTACCTACCTACCTCTATAAAATGCATTTTCGACAGACTTCAAAAAAAGGACGAGGTTCTCAATTCGGTTGCATTTTTTTTGTTTGTTAGCTCATATCTTCGTCATTTATGAACCGATTTGAAAAAATCTTCTTTCTTTATTCCCGATTGGTCGAATATAAATTTCATAAAAATCGGTTCAGTAGTTTGGTTTTTAAATCAAAATAGCTGAAAAAAATACGATAGCAAAGTAAAAGAAATTGCGAAATTGATACTTGACAAGGATTTGTGTGTGATATGATAACTAAAAAGGGTAAAATAAAAACTTTTTTGCAAAAAAATATCCAACTTCCAAAAAAAAAAATAACAAAAAAAAGTGGAAAATAACTTTACTTTCGGAAGTCGGTAGCAAAAAAGTTAATGAAACAAACAATAGTCAAATAGTCACCGACTTCCGAAAGTAAAGTTACTGTCCACTTTTTTTTGGAAGTCGGTAATTTTTTTGCAAAAAAGTTTTTCTCTTGAAAAGTGGAAAATAACTTTACGATCACACCACCACCCCGGAAACAGACGAAGCCACGGGTAAAAAGCTGTGCTTCTTCATTAAAGTATAGTTTAGCATGAAACTTACGAGTTTGATATTTCAAGCACTTGGTTCGCTATTTCAGCGGTGATGCTGACGTTCACTGAGTTGTAGCAACGAGGTCCGATCACATTGTTCTGTAAACATAATCATTATAACAATGTTAGTGTGAAGAAAAACTAGAGAATTACATAACATCACGCCTGTAATCCCTAAAGGGTTAGGCAAAGGTGTACCCATTAGTACACCCACATTTCACCAGTTATGTTTAAGTCCCATGTAATAGGGGGCGAGCCTATTGCCACCAACCAGGCACAAATACTCCGTGGCTCCTACTGAGAAATTCCTGATGGAAAAACCCAATAACACTTTTCCCGAACTGGGAATCGAACCCAGGACCTAACCAACCTAAACCAACGAGGCAGGCATAAATATTACAAAGTTTTTATTTTTATAAAATTGAATTCAAAGTTGTACACTTGTTAGTTGAAAGTAGATCATAAGTTAGTGTTAAATAGATCGTAAGTTACTACTATATATAGATCATAATTAACAAATTTGTTTCCTGCTCTGGGCGATGTGGTCGCTAAGCGACAAGGCCCTTTAATGAAATAAAAAAAAAAGTTAAACACCCATGGAAGGCTTTCCAGAATTATTCTAAAACATTCCAAAATACCCTCAAATTGAATGACAGTAGCATACAAAAGTTAGCGGTCCGTCACAAATGAAAGCCATTGAAATGGCCTACATATTTTGACACTGACGTAAAATCAGAGGTAAAATAATCGTGCAATGATTTGTCCTACCTAGGGAAAGTATTTATAAGTGCATGTGTTACCTTTTGACACTATTTCAGAATGAAGCCCTTCTCAAACGAGGAGAATCACCCGTTTATCGAATAAACGTCTACATTTGTTTGTGTGTGTGAAAGCGCGGTTTTATGGCTAGTATTAGACGGGCTACGTTTTAGAGCGTTTACGTCTATCGCGCGAAGTCAAGTTTAGGTAATTCAATGCATTTTTTACACACACAGAAGCGCGCGTGCCTGTGTGTATAGCGCAGGCGCGCTCCCGCGCGCTATAGTCAAACTAACCCACTATGATCCGTTCGAGTGCAATTGTTGTAGTAAAATTTAATTTGAATTTGAATTTGAACGTACACGGATTACTAAAGTACGAGTGCATAAAATAAGTATTCAATAATATATTGCAAGTATAGCTATAATTATGATTAATAATAAAGTCGTTTTTTAGTTATTCAAACATGAATTTGTTTATATAAACTTTAGAAAGAAACCGAACTTCGTTAATTATTATTGATTTGTGACTGATTAATAAATATTTCTTATTCTATTCAAATACATCACTTTATACGGATTTACTTACGTTTATTTTATATTATATTTTAACCTGACGCGATGTTCCTCTTAGTGACACCTCTTATGAGGGAAATACAATAGGTTGGCGTTAACTTTAAAAACAATTTATGTTCTTATTTACAAAAAAATAAGTAAAAGTTTTAATAAATAAAATTCGTATGTAAAAAAATTGGGTAGATATTGGTTGTCACTAAAAATATTGTCAGTCATCAAAAATAATAATAAAAAAATTTAATCATCAAAGTACCAAGATTTTTTAATCACACTATAAACGTCCGCTATCCTTCCAAGTACGACTAAGGTCAACTCGGGTCAGGCAGAGCGCCGAGCGACATATCCTCTCTCTAGAAAGCCTCGCGGCGGTCTGATTTGAAATAGCTCGCGCGCAGTGATTTATAGTAGTTTTCAAATATTTATAGAAAAATAATCACTGTAAATTATTTGAAATTTTAAATTGGATGTTTTAAAGCATATGTTCTTCTATTATATTATGCTATTATTATATTAAATCAAGTAAGATATATCGGTGAAAAAATCATTTTAATTCCTTAATATTTTACATTGTTTGAACTTTAATTTCTTATATAAAGAAACCTAAATCAAAAAATTTTCTTCTCCAACTATATTCCTTAGGATCTTAGGAATAGGTAAAAAAAAAATCTAATTAGGTTTGCCAGTGGTTTCCTTTAATTAGAGCGTCGAAACTGACGCTAAAAGGGAAATTAAGAAAACCTCTGTTGAGTTATCTTGATACAATTTACCAATACTCTATTAATTGAAATATTTTTCTCCCCAACTATTGAGACAACGAAATTTCCTAAAGTTATTAGTAATTATCATTTTTGTAAAATAAAGGGTTGATGGTATTAAAGGGTTTGAAAAGTACTGTTTTGGAGTCAAACAGCGCATGGACGGCGTAAACGCTCTTAATACGGGTAGTGTACCTACACTTATCGATTTGCGATATTAAGAAAAAAAAAACTACTCATTTTATTATTGATTCGGGTCGAGAATCATTAGCACAATTACCTTCTTAAATTTGACGAGGATCCAAAGCAACAGTCTGTGTGATAATGATTCTTTATTAATTGATACATTGAATGATAATGATGCTTTATTAATTGAATCTGGTCTGTTACATGTTTTATAAATAATATAAATTTTGTCATGTCAAATTATAAAATATGGTTGGGCTTTGATATTTTATAACAACTATTGTGTATTACCCATATTTGCAAAATAAAAATCTATTCTATTCCTTTCACTAATTTAATACAAACTTTTAACATATTTAATAAGTTTTTACAATTATGAATGTAAGCGCAGAGATTGTTTTATAAATAAGTTCCTCAGTTATGCCAGGCCTCCTTCATTCGTTCGAAGTCATGCACTTTATGTAGCTAAAATCCAGTCGATTGCCACGCGCCCTCTCGAATGTACCTACATACCGCACCCTCTTGCCTTTAATAATGGCTAAATCTCATGCAAATTGCAATGTAGACTGTCAAAATAAAACTACCAACAAAAGTTCATCTTTTTAAAATTATCTAAACACATTAACATTAATTAATTAAGTAAGTATTAAATAATTTTGAAAAAACATTAACTAGCCGGCCAGAAAGCATGCCAAAAGAAGTAATATTTACACTTTATGTACATTATTTCCTAACAGCCCGTTCACACGACGACGATTCGTTTTATTTTGACGTATCGTCCTTTTTCACGATCCGTCATTTTTTTTGACGACGGCAATGATTTTTAAATGCCCGTGCTCACACTCATCACGAATCGTGAAAAAAGAGACACACACGTCTTAAATCACGTATCGTCTTTTAAAAATCAGTTACTTCAAAATACACGAATCGTGACTTTTTTGTGGCGGATTCGCTGATGCGCTCGCTTTTGAACAATCACGGAACTAATGTGAACACCAATTCGTTTTTTTTTTGGCAGATCGTGATAAAACACGATTCCCTATGCAATGTGAACGTCCATCCGTCATGACGTATCGTGTTTTATGACGGATTATCAATGACGGAAGCCGTGTAAGAACGGGCTGTAAGAGAACTTTTTAAAGTTATTTTAGATTATATTTTTTTCGACGATTAGATTAATTAAAATTTATTGAAATTTACGGGAACGTACAAAGTTCATTAACCATTATATTAAAGTGAGGCATTTGTGATTTTATTTATTTATTTAATTTGGCTCCTCAACAATGAGTACACTATTACATTAAAATAGGAAAACATTTCAAACTTAAGTCTAAGTGCCCCATCACTTAAAGAAGAGCACAACACACACACTACTAGTCGTATTTTCGATAAATAAAATAAAATTATTGTTTCAAATGTAAAAAGAACTGTTTTTAGTCTCCCATTCTTTTGTGTAATAATTTCGTTGCGTTCTATGACGCACGTGATCGCTCGACACCACGGCAGACGACGTAGTAGATACTCTCGGGCGGGCGCGTAAGGTACATTTTAGCGCACACGAAGGCCTGTAATATTTTTGTAGGTAATTATAGCGTTAGGTATCTATCTTTTCCTACGTGGAGTACTGATACTCCACGATACACACTGATACTTCCTTACGGAACTGATTCCGTAAGGAAGTATTTATTAATCTGTGCTTATGGTTTCTGTCACTGACCTCAGTGATGTCCAAGATAAACTTTCATAAGTAATAAAAACTTACATAATATTGTGGATTTTTAATAGATACCCTAGGTGTGGTATTGTTTTTGTACCCGCACACAATGATGTCCTATTTCACCTACATTTTAACTGGTAGAGAATGCCTTGAGGCATTAAGAGCGCGTATGTACTAGTGTTGTACACGAAGTTTAACACATAACATCACGCATCAAGTAGAGGTGTACTTAATAACACACCCACATTTCGCCAGTTAGGTTAGGGCGAGTCTATTACCATCGACCGGGCACAAAGCCAGACTCCCTGACTTTGCCCGATCTGAGAATCGAACCCAGGACCTCTTTCCAGCAGTCGAGCATGCGGCCACTCCACCAACGAGGCAGTCAAGTAGATGCATAGGCCCTGACCAAAATGGAAACCCATTCGACTCCAAATTACAGTCCAAACCATTTGATAAGCATCCAACAATAGACCCCTGACGGTCATAATTGCAGTCAGGCCGTTAAGCATTGATCGTGTTGCAAGTCTTTAACCGACCAGTTAATTCTCTTCTCATTAGGTTGTCTGTTGGCTTCAAATTCAGCAGTGGTTATGCAGTGGTTTGATTGTGTTCTTAATAGAGGATTGGGGTCGGGATGTAATTTCTGTGGGTTTAATATTGGTTAATTTTGGTCGTAGAAGACAAATCCCATTGCCTTGCCAACTAAGCATTCTAAATGTAATGTGCATCAAACTAAATTACTTCGAGCAAAAATGTTTTTGCTTTAAAACAAATTTTATCTTTGACTTGAAAACCATTGTTTATGGTTTTGCGCACATAATTGTGATTTCGGGTACAACCTGTATAGAATACGTGCTTTCGTGTAAAAAGAAAAACGTGAAAGGAGTTCGAACTGACATGACATGAAATTCCAATCACAAATCTTTGTCTATATGAACAGCTATTAATTTTTAGTTACAATGGAAAATTAATACTTCTTCACAAGAATTAGTGTGGGATACCTACCACAATTAAAAATGCTGAAATAAAAACTATTTCGCAAAAAAGGAAATAGCAATAACATTGCTTTGTGAAGTCGGTGGCAAAAAAAAATTGCTGCCGACGGTTCATTCAAGTTAAGTCATGACGTACAACTATTTTTAGGAGAAGTTGGCCGCCCTATTCATAAACAAGATAAATAGAGAATAACAAAAGGAGATCTAAAATAGCTACATCCAAAATATACTCTATTATTCCTTTGTTCTTGCTACACAGTCCTCAAAATATTTAGACAATATTATCACCGATACTATTTATCTGACAAACGGAAGTGAGGTGTGACTGTCTGTCACGTTCTCTTAATTATTAAGCAAATATCCATATTTATTTCAACACCATCACACCCTATCGGGACACTTACATACACATTTGGCTTGACGGCCTGACAAGTTACCGTAATTATTAACAAAACGTTCCGTCCCTTCTTAGAATTGTAAAATAATATAAACCCACTTGTAAATGCATAAATTCTCTATTTAATGGGAAGCGAACTAGGGATAAAAGCCGGCTGACAGGCCGAAACTAATATTACCATGAATTAGGAAAAACGAAAATTTCATCAGCGTAGGGTAATTTAGGAACAGTCACAGAGGCCAGTAGATTTTTGGGGATGGCAATTAGACGTTGACAGGGCCGTCATCGATATGCAAGGTTCCTTTGACAAATAGGCACTTAAGGCACTTTTATACAGGTTGGAAGGAACGCTGGCGTACAAACGGTCAACGGTATTCATAACATCATTCTCACCTACCCGCCCACACAGAAATATTTCATGGGCTATTTAAAAACAAAACCACTGTTTCCTACAACAGTGCAATACATAATGGGAAAGTTGTTTGAAAAAAATACCGATGAAAAATTTGGAGGTGGGGGAGGGGGGGGGTCAAATTTATATACTGAATACTTGGAAACCGTTTGTGCGTCGGTGTCCCTTCCAACCTGTATACAAGGTGTAGTTTTGCATCCTCGTCAAATTCAAGGAGGTAAATATGCTAATGATTTTCGACCTGAATCAATAATAAAATGGGCAGGTAATTTTTTCTTAATATCGGAAATCGGTAAGTGTACACCACCCGCATTAAAACGCAGCCCGTCTAATACTAGCCCAATAACGGCGCTTTCACACAAACAAACAAACTCAGAAGTTTCGATAAACGGGTGATTCTCCTCTTTTAAGAAGGGCTTCATTCTGATATAGTGTCAAATTAAAACAACTAAAAAAAAGCAAAGTTTATTATTATTGACCAGGTACCGTAATTTGTATTGATTATTTACGTCTTCTATGACAACCTCCTGAATTTTGACGAGGATGCAAAACTACACCTTGTATTTAGAGACAGTGATGGTCCATAGCATCGCTGTCGCGACAGACAGAGCTGGCGTGTTTGTGGCTTCGTTTAAACAAATGTTTTGCACCAGTCTGGCATTGACAGACAGTACTGGATCCAATAGAGCGCCAATCTATTTTTCCTGCCAGTCGACCGCCTAAGACCCTAACTGTCTCAATATAAGAGTTGCGCCTCATCTATGAGTAGCACTTTTCTATGCTCCTGTCCTTTTCCGTCGTTCAGAACCGTCATTTGCTAGAGCGAGAAACAGAGCAATAGTGCTATCGCACCATAGCATTCACGATGCGTTTAGGAGCATGGAAAAATGTGATTCCGTGTTGCTACATGAGACGCAACCCTAAACCTGACTTTACATCGCCATCTTGTTTTTTTTAACACAATTTCAATCATATTTGGTGCCAACAGCGACATTTCGTCAACGTCCATCAAATCTTCTCTTGTAAGAAATTTATGAAAAATAACGAAGATTTTTTTCATACATTTTGAACTTGACGTTAACTGTCGGCCGTCGACAACTACTTATACGTTTGGTGTGAAAGCAGCCTAGGTGCTGTTTCTATAATTCATACGTGCTGTTGACTGAATTTCGGCCGTAACTTTCATCATACTAACTGAGACTAGATTTGCTTCTGGTATTGAAGATAACCACAGGTGACATCGACAAAAAAGAGATGGCCGACCTCTCCAAAAAAGTTTAGTAATTTGTTACTCACAGGATCGTAGTGCACGCACATAGTATGAGCCCCTTCTCTGCAGTACTTCATGTTGGGACAGTAGTCCGACAGGTATAGTCCCTTCTGGTACGCTTTGTCGATGATCAGCGAGCATCTTGAGGTCTTTAGGGTGAGCAGAAGCAGTGGTAGAAGCTGTAAAGTAAACATTTTACATGTGAAAGGATTCTTGGGGATATGTTTCTTTCTTATCACTAACACTAAAATCGGGATTTTTACCATGTTTACTATTTGTTACGAGTTCCCTATATTTCGGCGCTGTTGCAAGCACCATTATTGTACCGAACGCAAAAAACGAACAAGAAATCGTTTAATAATCGTTTATTTATAAAAAAGTGCACAGTTACAATAAAACATCATAACAATTCAAATAGAACACAGTTGCTTATTTGCCTGAACTAGGTTGAACCTGTGTCTCAGGCTACAAAGTGCAAGTAGACATCTACTTAAAATAAATATAATTAACATTAAGTGAAAAATAAAGTACTAAAATTCAAACTTACATAAAAATAAGAACAGCGTGTTCGCGTTTTATTTGCAGACAACAAGTAAATTTTGAAGAAAGGGGGTAGACCGATTTGTCTGCTCATAAACACCCACACGCAATGACTTCAGTTTGTCCGTGATCATGGTGCTTGCAACGACGCCGAAATATTGGGAACTCAAAACAAAATTTGTTTTGAGTTTATTTATTTATTTTTATTTATTTAATAATGACATTGTGGTGATAGACCGATTAGCACGCCGCGTAATGATAGTCGATGTTACCATTCCGCATGACGAGAACCTCGTGAAAGCTGAGAAAGAGAAACAATTAAAATATCTTGACTTGGCACACGAGGTTGTCGATATTTGGAATGTGAACTCGGCTATCAATGTGCCGATTGTCGTGACGGCCAATGGCCTTATGGCCAAGAGCCTCGACGAACATCTTTCGAGGCTCTCTTTAGGCGGTTGGATCAAGGGCCTGATTCAGAAGGCAGTACTCCTCGATACGGCTCGCATTGTGAGGAGGTTCTTGTCTCTGGAGCCCTAACCACCGGTAGCTTGGACCCTGCTCCCGATACCGGCGGACAACAATTTTTTTGTATTTTTTTTTTTTTTTAATGTCTTTTTTATTAAGAAATATTTAAAAATGTAAAAAAATGAGATGATAAATGAATAAAGAGAATAACATGGTAAAAATCCCGATTTCAGTTTTAGTGACCATGTCAGTTTAAAAGGGATTCTTTCAAGTCTAACCCGTAACTATAGTCAAGTTAAAATAATTACTTGTGCATTTTTTTTTTAATGCTATAGACAAGAATTTAAACGAAGTAAGAACCGTCAAAGAAAGCAAAGCTTAGAATTCTAACTTCTAACTTCAAGCAATTATTAAACTTAGTTTTTAGCTTAAGTTACCACTTATTATTGTAAATGTTGGTTCACCTGTTATTGGCAACTGTATAAGCCTATTACTTATTACCACTTTATTTTATAATTTATATACAGAAGCTGTTGGTGTACCTTTTTATTAATAAAAAAAAAAAAAAAACTACATACCTAATAAAAATCGTATCTTTAATAATGACATTAACTCAAGAAAGATATCTATTTGGGTTTTTCTATTAAGAATTACTCACTAGAGCGGCCCAGAGCCTGGATTTGTGCCCAGTTGATGGCAATAGGCTTGCCCCGTAACTACTTAAACACAACTGGCTAGATGCGGGTGTACTTAATACTCCTCTGGGTAACCCTTCGGGGATAGCAAGCGTGATATTATGATAAGTTATTGCTACAAAGGATACTGCTTATAATATTTCTAACATTATCTTTCAGTCATGTTTAACCTACATCAAGTTTCATTGATAAAACAGACGGTGATACCTATCAGTTAGGGCTACTCCAAACGTCATCATCATACCATCACGCCTGTAATTCCCGAAGGGTCAGGCAGAGGTGTGCCTATTGGTACACAAAACTTTCGCCAGTTCGGCTTGCCTATTGCCATCAACCGGGCACAAATCCAGACTCCGTGGCTGCTAATGCGAAATTCCTGATAGAAAAACCTAATAAAAATTTCCCCGACCCGGGAATCGAACCCAGGACCAGCGACCAACGAGGCAGGCGAGGAGACCCAAACAAAAAAAAAAAACGGGGAATATAATTGGAATATAACCGTAAAACAACCATTTTGTTTTGACATTACTTTTTTATTTGCGTAGCCGATAAGCGTTACTTAGGGCCACTTTTTTGTTTCGTTTCATTAATGTTTGGAATCGTGCGCTATGTTGCTTAAAAAAGAACCGTACAAATCGTCGAAATATTAACTCTATTTCTTCTTTTCGTATGCCCTTTTGGGAAGGTTCCTTTTTCTTTGAAAATTTTCTATTTTATGATGATACGGTACCTAAGATTTCTGTATAATTAGTTTCGTCAAAGCAATCAAGTTCAGCTATGACTATGGCCATGATTGCTCTAATCATCGTTATGCGGCTTCGTGGCATCGGCCTCGGCTAACCTCAAGCCAAGAGGCTCATTGGGACTATAAGCTGGTGGGTACCAAGCTTCATAGCCTGGCCCACCGCCGCAAAGTTGTATGCTTGTCGGTCTTTCACAGGCTGTACTTCGGTGAGTGTGCCCAAGAGCTTCACCTGCTTATTCCACCACCTTTCTCTTCTTTCATCGGGACGTACCAGACGTACTGCAGGTTAACACCCATACCTCGTCGATGTTTCACACATTCCCACGAAGCGCTTTGCTACATCTTTTACTATGCGCACTGCCAAAGCGTGGAATTTCCTGCCTGCGTCGGTGTACCCGAGCCGATGACCCCAATCTATTTAAGTCGCGAGTTAATAGGTTTCTTTTGGGTTAGCTCGTCACATCGTCAACTTCATCTCTGTTATCAGGACAAGATTGAGGTCAAAAGTAGGCCCATTTAATATAAAAAAAACCTCGTAACAGTCCTTTGTCACATGCGTTTCATTTCTCCTCATCATATATCAAGGCAACCGTTTCCCATTCAAGTTTTCTATCATGGACGCCTTACACCATATACTCAAGGCTAATAAATGTAAACATAACTATGCAAGTCAAAAGGGCCCACTTCTACCCAAAACTATTTAATTCAATTTGTGAAAGCACGAAATATTTCGCATTCACGCAGAAACTTTGATGCATTAAAGTAATGAACGTTTCCATTATGTGAGCATATTATGTTTATGGCAACACTAATTCGGTTTAAATGGGACTTCCAAATCATAGGCATTCATTATAGTACAAGTTTTGTGTTATAATTTTGAAGGTACGAGAATGTTTTGGTTGTATTGAGACCACAGACAAGAAGTTTTTAAACATCGGCGACTTAAAAAATTCAGTAGTCACATTCTTCTTGGCGTGTCGATGGAAATATAAATTGCATCGGCCCAGAAATAGGCCACGAGTTTGGCGCCTTCAGTAGCGTCCATCAGTTCTTGTAGTTAATTACAAACGACAAGACACGCAGTACACGATGTCAAATCCATCGTTTGTGGAACAGCACCACATTTACACTCCAGTGCAGAGTCATTAACGAATCTCCACCATAGCAGGTTTTCCTTGTTGCGACCAATCTGCCACATTTTGATGCTATGCTTTGGTTCATAAGCTGGCTTCTGTGAAACAAGGTGTTGCTCGATTTTTTGCCAAGGGGCCCCTGAAGCCCACGATTGAACGTAACAAATCACTTAATAATTGTGCAGTATTGCCAAAGTTGATCAGTATTGCCAATCGGCGATGTAGAAGACATAAAGGTATGGTAGGGCTGCTTGCAAAATTTGATGGAACTGTCTCCACATAAAAGTAACTGCTGAGATAACGAGCAATAGAGAAGTATGGAAGAAGAAAACATGCTGCGCCGACCCCAAATGAATTGGGATAAGGGCAGGAGAATGGTGATGATGATGTCTGCAGTTAAAATTCATAGAAAATCATTGAAATAGTGAATCAATTTGCTCCAGACTACAAAGTTTGATCTACATATTTTGAGATCGCCTAAAAAGATTTTGATTTCAATGCAATCCTAAAATTAAGAGGCCAAAATGCTGGAAAGACACTGGGTTATTCACCTCTTCTTAGTCTTTCTTCCTATAAGCTGTGATTATCATCATTAGCTTGCATCATTCCACTGCTGTGCAAAGACACGGCCTCCCCATGACTTCGTACTCTTCGACCCAGGGTCAAGATGGTCGTTGCTTTTGTCAAATTTTTGGCCTGATATCTTTAGCATGGTCAATATAATAAAAAAATCTATTTAAACTTACCTTTACAATCATCTTTATGTTTGTTACTTCACAATGAACATTTTTTACAGCACGATTATCGCTGTCTACACATTTTAGTCCTTTTTAGCTCAAATGATCAGTAAGCGTCGAATTAATCGAAGCTTTTTACACCGTATGAAGCAAAAATCAATCCTTTCACGAATTTACAACACTTTTCGTAGTGAAAACTATTTATTTTTGTTTGAGTAGAAATGTTTCATCTTGCAGTTATTTCTTTGGGATTTTCTAACGATTTACTTTTCATGAAGCACTTTTATTAATGGACTTTTCTTCATACACTTTTAGTGTTGGTGAATTATTTCACTGTGCACTTAGTTTCATTAAAAGTAAATAACTCTTTCACCGATTTTAAACAGAATTGCTTTTAGAAGCAGCGTTTTATTCAGATTTTCATTTGGAAAAATTCGTACATTGGGGGAACTTTAACAACACATTACAAATGCTTATAATAAACACTATTTTATAATTAGTTGACTCCTTTAATAAACAACAATGTCTATTAAAATAATAAATCAAAGATCATAACAATTTCGAGACAAAAAAATAGCAGTGTCGATTTAATCGAACATTGCTTTTTTAAAAGACACAAAAGTTTATATTTTTTTTTCTGAACACATTTCCTTAATAAACTTTAAACATTTAAAATCTATGTTACTGTGTTATACATTATGTTTAGTCTAAGAAAATATAACAAAAGCAGTAAATGACTGCAGAAAAGAGAAACCTACTCAAGTCACACATCCACCATTTTCAAACACCCACTTTCTTTTTTTTTCAACATGGCGGGCTAACAATGATGTTTGGAGTTATCGCTGTAGTTATCGTCTAGAATAGTTTATAAAAGTTCCTCGTTAGTAGCCGAACATTCACTAGTAAATTCAGATGTCTCTATAATGTACTTGCAATTAATTGTTTCTTCGGTTTTAATAAATTTTATAGATGCTGGTGATGTACATGTAAGTTGCTTTCACTTAATCTTATTCCTTTGAAGTTTAAATTACTTTATCATTGTCATCATTTTCCTGCTCTTATCCCAATTTATTTGTATCTTCTTCTTCTTCTTCCATACTTCTCTTTTACTCAAACATCTCAGCAGTCACCTCTTTTCTAGTCATATCAGCCTTCACACAGTCCATCCATCGTTTCTTTGGTTTAAAATATAAATTACTTAAAAACCGATATCTAATAAAGGATTAGCATAATTATAACGTGGCCACTGCTGAAACGAAGGTCTACTCCGTGACTAGAACTGGGCCGTTAAACACTTCTTGAGCTGGGTTGGTGATCGTCTAATGTTTTCAAGTTTTTGGTACGGTGTTAAAAAATTAGTGTTTAGTCATAATTCTGAATAAGTTATAAGGCAATATTTATTTATTTTACTGACTGCGTCGTTGGTTTAGTGGTCGTAAGCGCGATTGCTGAGCATGAGATCCTGGGATCGATTCTCGGGTCGGGCAAAATGTTGTTGGGTTTTCTTTTCTGATTTGTGCCCGGTTGGTGGCAATAGGCTCGCCCCCTACTACATGGGACTTAAACATAACTGGCGAAATGTGGGTGTACTATTAGTTAGTTTATTACTCTGCCTAACTCTTCGGGGATTACTGGCGTGATATTATGTTATGTTATACATATATTAGGCAATAGCAAGCCTATCCTATAGTCATGAACTGAGCTCAAACCTCCAGGCTGCTGATGGAAAATTCCTGATGTTAAAACGGAATAAAACTTTGCCCGACCTGAGAATAAAATACATAACTTTGATGGCAATGGCGCTTGCGACCATTCGACCAACTAAGCAGACATTAAAAAAACACATAAACAAATACTAACCTGGGATTTGTGTTAAGTTTTTGTAAAAAAAACCATTTAATTTTACCGTTTTGTTGTTACTATATTTTTTTTTGCGTGTGGCGTAGTCATTTGGACTGGCGTTACTTTTTGTCCTCTAAGGTTGGTAACCTCTTATTTCCGAATAGCGTTGATAAAATCTTTTTTATTCCTTGGTAAGGCAAAAAGTCTGTCTGGAACAGATTACTGTGTAATCATTATTGTATTACAACTTATTTCATTGAAGTCGGTGTTGGCTATACCGAATGGAAGGGACACCGACTCTAAAAATCAGCTGTACAGTACATTTTGACCGTGGTAGGTAGGTATTGCAGTTTTGTAGGAAACAGCAGATTTTTTTTAATAACCGACGCAAAAATTCTATGTACAGAATACGTGGCAACCGTTTTATTTATTAAAACTGTATGCAAAAGTAAAAACTGCACAAAGGCGGACTTAATGCCTTGGACATTTTCTACCAGTCTACCTTAGGGTGATGCAGAGACAATACACAGTAGGTGCAATAACAGAAAATAAACCAGAAAACTAAAATATAAGAATAAATACATACTTACAAATATAAAACAAATATATATATATATATATAGAGTTATGAGAGAAAAACTACTACAACTTAATTCCGAGACGAATCAGCCAACTTCTTGCGTATGTGTTCTCATTCTTTCACTTGGAATGTGAACCGACTGGTTACCGTCCTGATATTCTGAGGGAACGCATTCCAAAGGAAGACCGCCTGGACAAAGAAGGAAGATTTAATAAAACCAGAGCGATGAGAACGACATCTGAGAAGACGATTATTGGCGTAGCGAAGATTCTTGCTGTGTGCAGAGCATAAATACTGACAATGAGAAGTCAGATACGAAGGAGAAGTGGGTTTGTGTAGAATAGAAAACAGTTTCAGCGTCGGAGTCTCTTCCACCTTGTATATTATGAAGCAACCTTCATAATTTGAGTTGAATCAACATTCAACTCCTTTATTTCACAAACCTGTTAAATTAACACACTCTTTGTCACAATGCGATGACGCTTCTGATGCTCAGTAGGTACCATCAAACTCTTTGAAAACAGCCTTAATGTGCTCTTTTTCTGAAAACTCAGACCGTCAGAAAAAAACGTTCTTTTGAAGGAAACAACAACAAAAGTCTCAAAATTCTTCCTAGAAAGTAACGTAGAAGACGTTGACTAAATGACACGTACCTCAAAACGCTTAAGGTAATAATTTCCGTGATAAAATATACATAACATTTGAACAGTCAACAGCACGCTTCGCTGATTGAAAATAATTAGGATTCTTAATGAAGATGATTAGGAAACTAGGTTTAATAAATCCATCCTTAATTTTAAAAAGTTAGCCCATGGATCACCTGCGTCCGAATCTGTATTGGCTGTATATGTTCTTGTGAGGTCATTACATCGAACTATGTACGTTTTCTCAATATCTTGATGATGTGGGTATTTGTGGAATACACAGTATCTTATGCGTCCGCAAAAAAGGTTATATTGAAAAACACATTTTTAAAATAAGCTTTTAAAAATAGGTGTGACGTATTTTTTTTATATTCTTCTCGGCAAACCCTCTTAATTGGTATCCATATCATGGGCGTAAAAAATACTTAAGCCATATTTGAGAGTCCGCCATATTGGATTTAGAATGACGTTACTTAACTAATCGGTCTGGCTCGATTACGACACAGTTGCACTCCGAACTCACAGCACATTTCCCAGTAAAACAAGTCCATTGGAAATAAAAAAAACGAATACTACATAATGTATGTTACACAACTGAAAATAAGCAAGTTTTTATGTAATACGTAAACAGTAGCATTTCATTATGTTATGCACTATTGCATCACACCTGTAATCCCCGTAAGGTTAGGCAGAGGTGTATCTATTAGTATACCCATATATCGCCAATTATGTTTAAGTCCAATTGCCATCAACTGCACTGAGAAAGTCCTGACGAAGAAACCCAATAAAAAATTTGATCTCGAAAACGGACCCAGGTCCTGACTGGTCGTCATCAGCGTTTGCGAGCACTAGAACAACGGACAACTATTATTTTTTAAATATTATGCAAAATATTAACTATATTTATTATTATTATTTTCATTTATTTCAGTACTTATCAAAAGATGGCACAGAAAATAAGGCAGCCATGGGCTCAAATGTAAGTAAAACATTAATTTTCCTAAGAAATTTTGCAGATGGCAACCCTTTTGAATTTGGCAACAGTGGTGCTGCAAAGGAATCGCTATGCATGGCTATTAACATTACGTTCCACACTCTCTTTGCAGGCGTTTTGTTGGCTTCATTTTGTTTGTTCATTTTGGTTCCGGTTACTCCATTTTGTAATCCATTTTTTTCTCATAGGGATGGTTGAAATCGACGGGGCACCAGCTTTGGAATCAACATCATTGGAAGCCCCATAAAGAAGTAATTAATATTAATTTATTTTATAGTTTGTTCTAACAGATCTTCTATTTTTCGACTTTGGGTTTCGGGTTCCTTTTGGCATGTTTTTTTTTCAATATAGATTTCACTGGCTTTTTTTGTTTTTTTTTTTCTCAATCATTGTTTTGGTAGGAATGCAATGCAATGAGATGACCCGGACAAGTGGCATGCGCTTTGCTACAACGACTGTCAACAAGATTGGTATGAGCTTTTCGGTAGCTTTTTGTCAATTCGATACATTTATTTTCTATCACCGTTCTCGCTGAAATAAAGTCGCTTTGTGAAATATTGTGGTTTTTTAAAATGAAGACCAACTTTTTAACCGACAAAAAATGGAGGGAGTTAAAAATACGTGTCGAATTGACATTCGACACGTATTTTTTTAATGTATGACTACGCGTAACTTATTACATGGTGGTCCCATTTTAGCAATTCTTTTTTTGTTAGAAAGGGTATAATCTCTAAATTGGACACATTTAAATTTCAAAAAATAACTTCTACCATTAAAACATCATTCAATCTACCATAATTTTATGCTATACGTAATTCATTTGTTTGTGTATTTGGCGCCGCCCCGCCCCAAATTTTTTTGTTTGTTTGTGTGTTGCAAAAGTTTTGTGTTCTCCTTTTTATTTTCAATATATTTCAATTAGACTGTAAAACTCATTGCAGACCATAATTATTTTGACTATTCTTTCATAAACTCACAAGACACTATCTAAATAGTTCCAAACT